>CM050216.1:19123742-19143742 GCA_027475355.1 Coilia nasus | reverse complement strand
GGCTACACACTGACGCACTAAGCGCCGGTGTCTCCAAGCCATAACCAGGTCCATTGGGCTACACACTGACAGACTAAGTGCTGGTGTCTCCAAGCCAGAGCCAGGTCCATTGGGTTAAACACTGACGGACTAAGTGACGGTGTCTCCAATGCGGCACTCGAGGGCCGTAACGGGATAAGGCCACTCATCTGGCCCGCCGGACCCACACCCCATCAGCCATACATCATCGCCCTGGCCCAATCTCCAGACATAATGTTTTAATATGAACTGGACCAAGCAGCTTGTTTCCATTGCCCTTACTCATTTGAGTCATTTCTTGAGTCTCATTTATGTCTGGATGCAATTCACCCATTCTCTCTTTTTATGCCCTTTCTCTCTCTATCTTGCACCTGGGCACACACACACACACACACACACACACACACACACACACACACACACACACACACACACACACACACACACACACACACACACAGACACACTCACACAGACACACTCACACACACACACATTGTTTCCCTGTTGTCTGTCTGCTGGATCTCTTGGCGACTTAATTCATTGTAAAGGAATTCTCGGAAAAGCAATGCTTTGCATTTGGGAGACCACCTTATGCAAAGTTTCCTACACATTCTTTGACTGGGACTGGAAACTTCCACTTTGTTCCTGATAACTTCTCTATGTACCTAATAACCCTGGTAAGGAAACTACTGAGCAAGCGTTGGCTGCTTAAATTCAGAAAAAATAATGTTGAGACATGTTTTCAACAGGTCATAATCAGCATAATCAAACACTGACAGTTTTGTAGTCATTGTTGAAAGAAAGAGTTCTTCTGGAGGAAAAAACTGTCCTGGCTAAGAACACAGTGTGTTATACAGTAAATGGATGCCTGTGTTGGTACATGATGACGTCAAGAGGAAATGAGTAGACAAGAGTCTGGGACTTGACTGGGCTGACATGTGCCCTCTGTGCCCAGGACTGTAACATTTTTAGTCTGGTTTTAGTTGTAGATGCAAGATTATACGAAAATATGATATGACACATTTAATAGAAAAAGAAATAAATACAAAGAAGGGACTTATGTGAGACCTTAGAGGCAAAGTGTCAGTTTGTCATAAAGTGCATTATGCTGTATGACTTTATTTTGTCAAAGATTCTCATTACATGAGAAACCTGACTATAATTTCTATTTACCAGCTTATTGTTTAGCTTCATGTAATGTTCAGCAACAATGGATACAGTAGCTTAGCTTTGGAAAGTTACATGTGGAAACCAGTAGTAGAGAGCCATCATGAAAGAGGATTTGGTTGTAAATGCAAACCACTCAGCCTGGATATTAGATATATAGAGAGAATGGCCGAAAGAGGGTGTGTATTGAGGGATTGGAACAGGAGGACAACACAAGTGAGAAGTTGTTGCTGTGGTTTACCATCACCCAGATTATTGCAACACTCCACAGAGCATAACACTAACAACCTGACACCCTCCAGTGATTCACTAGTCCAATACAGCAACAGTACACAGCCGCAGTGCACGAAACCACCGGTTGCACCACAATAACAAACGCTGGGCCTGAACACATGAGTGCAGTTTACAGAAATCCCTCGAGTCCACCACAGTGCCATCCTCTGGCAGAAGGCCAAAGGCACCCCAGCTAAGAGTGAGAGCTGGGCGAAAGCTCAAGAGCTGGGTGGGATGTTGGTAGGGCCGTGCAATTGTTTTAATTAAACACACACACCGATATATACAAGAAAAGATTCACAGAAGGTGGTCTGGTAGTAGGAAGAGTGTTTACACCGACCACCACTGTAGTGGAATACAGTCAAGAGTCTGGGCACTATACCTCTGGCTTTTCCTACAGACAGTGTATGTGTATGTGTGTGTGTGAGAGAGTATCTGTGTGTGTGTGTGTGTGTGTGTGTGTGTGTATGTGGTGTGTCCATGCATATACGTGTTTGGGGATGACACATCTGTTCCTAACTTGTCGCAGTATCAAGTCATAAAATCTTGGCATGGTAGGCTTTGTGCGTGTTTCGTTCTAATTTGGCCTTTACTCTTAGGATTGTGGCTGTAGCAGGTCATGGGACAACCAGATGTCTGATGTTTTGGCATCCAGTGTTTTCTATCTTAAGTGTTTTTTTTTTTTTCATTACACAACTCATGGTGTTAGGGAACAACAATGAACACATTGGATATCTTGTTACGTAATTTAACAAGACCATGTAATGATACTATTTACTTGACACTATTCGAAGCATTATATACCAAAGAAGTAAGGTAGGAGAGGACAAAGAAACAGAGAGAGAGAGAGAGAGAGAGAGAGAGAGAGAGAGAGAGAGAGAGAGAGAGAGAGAGAGAGAGAGAGAGAGAGAGAGAGAGAGAGAGAGAGAGAGAGAGAGAGAGAGAGAGAGAGAGAGAGAGAGAGAGACTCAAAGCAAACACAGTTACGTAGCTGCCTGACATCTTCATCACACACTTCACTGCAAACAAACAGAGAAGTGAATGCAGAACAAACACACATACTCACGGCAACCCCACTGATACTCACACTGAATGGATAGATAGATCTTGAGTGCTGAAAAAGTTGTCCTTTTTTAATATGGCAAGTTGTGAACTTTCCTTGCTAACTGACCAATAAGCACTTACTCATTATGATCCATGCAAACTCCAAGGTAATGACACCCTGACTTTACCAAAGAGGCATCCTATTCCAAGGCAGGAACAGAATAATAACAAACGAGCTAAATAATCACAACAAACAAGCAGAGCACTCAAAATGGATGTCCACAGCTAGTGGGGATGAAAAATGTCACATCCCATTGCTGGGCAAATAATGAGGTCATCGCATCGAGTTCTGCACCAGGGACCGTTAATTGGTGGAAAGCAAACTTTTCCTGGTGTTTAAAGTGGCTGTTTGTGTCATCACATCCTAAGGCAGTGGCTGTTTCTGTCTCCTCAGCTCTGTGCTCTCTTACTCTCATTTATTAGGGGGGATTTTCCACCGTTGTGCATAGAGAAGGTTGTGTCTAGGTGTCTGAACATTTTAAGTTTGCAAAAAGTGCTGTGGCAAAGACCCCTTTCTCCTTGAGGTATCCACAAACAACCGTGTGGGTGTCATCTGTGCCTCAGGTGTTGCACCCGTGCGTCTTCCAGACCGAGTCCTCACCTGACTTATACCTATACAACACCCAATGGGCCAAAGCCACAACATCAACTACCAGCTTGTTGTTTTTCCTGCCAGGAATCACAATGGGCTCCAATGCCACACACTGTGACAGACATAAGGGAAATACTGCCTATAGCAGCACATGCTTCTGTTGAGTCATTTGAGGTTGCACATTGTAGAGCCAAGTAGTTTCAGAGCAAAAATGATCCAAACCCTCTGATGTACCACTGCAGTTTGTGCCTAACAAAGGCTTGTTACACATGGCTAAGCTGATTATGACTGAAAATGACTGCATTAAAAGCCAGCTGGTACACAAAGGTACAGGCTGTAGGGAAAAGGAAGAAGGAGAGCCCTGTAAATTTTCTTGGAAAAGTGGCAATCTCACACCCAGACAGGACGCAGATTCATGAGATGTTTCCTTTTCTGCCATAAATCAGAGGCGCTGAGCTCATGTCGTGAGCCTGTTATCCCATCTGAGATGGAGGCGCATGTGTGTGTGTGTGTCTGTGTCTCTGTGTGTGTGTGTGTGTGTGTGTGTGAAGCCCCAGGGTCACTGAGGACTCTGTCCAGAGGAAATCATCTCTTTCTCTCTTTTTTTTTGGCACATCTGGAACAGCTGGTCACTGCCCCTCTTTGCCTGAAGTGACCCTATCTCTCTGTACGCAAGACTGCTGTTGCCCCTACCTTACATTCAGTAACTGCAACCTCTAGCACAAATGCCCCCTGAAAAAAAACCCTTACTGGACTTTTTTTGCCTCTCGCCAACACTTGTCATGTGTGTTCTCCATCCGTTATCTCCCAGCTCCGCTCTGTGTTTGCTCTTGACTGGTGCATGTATCTCTGCACCATTGCGTTTTCTCTGCCTCTCAGTGCCATGTTAATCTGCGGACAGCTTTCTGCTCTGTCTGGGTCACAGTGTGTGTGTGTGTGTGTGTGTGTGTGTGTGTGTGTGTGTGTGTGTGTGTGTGTGTGTGTGTGTGTGTGTGTGTGTGTGTGTGTGTGGCATAGGTGCTGCTGCTTTACTTTCACTGATGGGGGGGGTGGGGGTGTGGTTGGTGCTGCTATGGGGCATACAGGGCAGGTATTGGGTGCTGAGTTTGTGTGTGTCCCTGTGTGTGTGTGTGTGTGTGTGTGTGTGTGTGTGTGTGTGTGTGTGTGTGTGTGTGTGTGTGTGTGTGTGTGTGTGTGTGTGTCTGTGTCTGTGTCTGTGTCTGTGTGTGTGTGTTCAGGTGGTGGGCATGGGGGATTTGGGGTTTCGGGTGGGAGGGCAGGGCTGTCTGAAGGAAGGGCATGGCATGGGATCCTGGAGAATATTTAAGGGATGAGCAGAGACCTGGGATCTCCAGTGAAGTGGCACCTTAGACCAGCTAGACTCATCTCTCTCACAGTCTTCATCCGTTCTCCATTCGCAAGTCTGTTTCCTCGTCTCTGTCCATCTGTCTTGTCTGTTGGTTGACCACCATGCTGGGACGGGCTCTACTGCAGACCTCTCTGGTCCTCTGGCTGGTACAGTGCACCCTGCAGGGAGGTAAGAAACCCAGATACAGATTATTATAATATTAGTTATTAGTAGTTAGTATTAGTAACAATGCTATAACGCCTCAGTCTGCTTGTGGCCGTTCTTGTGAGGGGTCTCTCTCTCTCTCTCTCTCTCTCTCTCTCTCTCTCTCTCTCTCTCTCTCTCTCTCTGTCCTTATGTGTGTGTGAATATAAAAACTGTGATACCTATGTGGGTTTGAGGACCTAAAAATGCATGTCAGGTGTTTATAAGGTGGAGGAATGGTGATGAACAGCAAATTATGTAAAACAAATAGAACATTTGATTGTAATTAATGAGAACGTTGGAGAATGTATATGAAAGACATTTAAACGAAAGGGTGTGATTAGACACTAATGAAACTCACTTTGCACATGCCACATCAGGATAGAAAGTCAAGAAGCCACAAGCACATAAAAAGTCTCCCACATCTGCACACACAGACACATGCACAGACAATCTCTCTCTCTCTCTCTCTCTCTCTCTCTCTCTCTCTGTCACACACACACACACACACACACACACACACAATTAGTACAAATATAAATATGCTAATGTTTTATATATGAGGTCACTAATGTACTAATAACCCCATGATACTGCTTTATATAACACACTCAATTAACAGTGAAAAGAAACAAACACATGACGTCGGTATTAAGAATCCTTTATTTCCATCATATTGAGGCCTAATGCAGATTTGTGCAACTGATCATAACAAAAATGACATTACTTTTCACTGAAGTGTCCAATTATTTTTATAAGCCCGTTAAGTTATAGGCCTACTGTATTTTGCAGTTATATCCTACTTGTATAAAGGTTACTCTTAATATTATGTTCATTATCCCCCTACCACTTTCGTATTCCGTCATGAGCAGTCCTAGTCTATCAAGTCATTGTATTGTCCATTTGCAACCATGTAAATGGTTCCAACAAATAAAGAACCAGTGTTATTAACCAGTGTTAAAGTTGGCATCTGTTTTAAAGCTATAGCTATGTAGGCTACTCAAGGTAAAATACACACATACGACACCTAGCTTATGTCAAACTGCATGATTTTAAAGTCTGTCATTGTAATCATTCCATGTATTTCATCGATGTGTTATTAAACCCTAATGACTGGACAGTACAACTACACTACAATTTAGGTAGCCCTGAATTCTCCGATTCTCTAGTGATGGTTCTCTGTGCCAAGGAGTTCGGTCATTTGCACTCTGCCAGAGAGATTTTAAAATCAAAGGCTCACACCAGGAGGTGGCAGCGTTGGTCAAAATTTGACGACTCGCCGCTAGTGCATCACTTTACTGTCCTCGCGCCAGTAGCCACTAGAGCTGTTGTGCTCCGCATCAATGAGCGATCTGTTCGGGTGCCCAGGGTTGTGATGAAACTGCGTCCCACAGCCTAACCGTTAAACGCCATGACGAAGATCTTCATTTGAAGTAAAGAAGTTTACCCTGTAAACATCCTCCCTCGTCGCCGTTAGAAAAGATTGAACGATACCCAAGTCAGTCAGCCCGTGGTTACAGGCGATATCAGACCACTGTAAACATTTGAATCAGACCTCAGTTAAATTAAACGTCGAATCATATCATATCCTACCATTTATGTCTTTTACTTATAATTTGACAAAGTTATAAGTAGCCGAGTGAATAATATAAGGTAGCTTGGATCTTTTGGAGCAGTTAGAATGTAAACATTCTGCACCTTTGCCCTTTTTGGTAATGTTTTCAAACTGCTCTTGTTTTTTTCTAAGGCATAAGCAGACCTCAAACTGGAGCTTTGGGAAGACAGATACCTAGAGGTACAGTAGCAACTTATTTTGTCCTGGTGTATGTCAGTGAAATCGAAGTGGTTTGACAGAATAACTATGCCGGCCAACCCTATACCATTACATCGTATTTTTCGTTTCTGTTCTGGCATTCATCATAAAATAACAACTGATACTTAAAGGAGAACTTCAGTGTAAAATGAAAATTGGCATGTTAAAACATCATACCGAGTTGGTATGTTTGCTGAGGAGCAAAATTGAGTTAGCCTGTTGCATTCAGAACTTAACTATTCTTTACCGTTTGTCCCAGAAGGCTAACAATAGAAGTGGTAGGTGCCCTTAGAAGAAGCATGGAGATTACGCTATTATTAAACCATTAAAACAGCGCGCATAAACTCCACACTCCATCAGTAGCACAACAAACGGTAAAAAATAGTTAAGTTCTGAATGCAACAGGCTAACTCAATTTTGCTCCTCAGCAAACATACCAACTCGGTATGATGTTTTAACATGCCAATTTTCATTTTACACCAAAGTTCTCCTTTAACAACTTAAGACGGCAGCCCAAGGGTTGAACTATAGCAGCATCTTACAATCTGTTCCAGACAGCAGTGTATGTTTATACATTTCACTGTTTAATATGTATTGTGTGTCTATCCTGTTTGCATACTAGGCCGTGGTGGCTATGGGGCAATACCAGGTAAAGCAGGTGGTAAGCATACTTTAAACTAACTGTTATGTATCCTGAATGCTAATGAATATTTAAATGTGCATCTGTGGCACGGAATAACCTCAGACTAATGAAGCCGTATGCCTGCAAATAGCTGGCCTGATCTTTAAGCGTTTGGTGACAGTGATGGAATGTGTCCTTGTCACAGAGCACAGATGAGCAGCACCTGCTGCAATGCTGGCCATATTTCATCCCCCCTAAATCATTTAATGTGATCTCAAATGTCATGTGACATAACACAAGACCCGGGCCTGTACTTTATGACTCAGTTGCTTGCTGCATGCCTGTGTGTTTGTGTGTGTGTGTGTGTGTACATGTCTGTGTGTGTGCATTATACGTGTGTGTGTGTGTGTGTGTGTGTGTGCATGCGTGTGTGTAAACATGCACACAATCTAGTATTTTGTGAATAGTATCTGACAGTCCAATTTCTCTCCCCTTAAACAGCTTATCCAAGCGCTGCCCTTGGTGCCGGTGAGCGACTCTGATACTTCTGCTTTCAGAACTGAGACAAAAATACCTTTTAAAGCCATACAGTACTAGCCATCGTTCATATCTACCAATCTTCAAATCACAAATACCAAAAAAATAAGAAACAAAATGAGTTTTGGCCTACATTAATGCTCGATACGACATATATATTTAGCACTCATCTTGTGTACTGTATGCACTGCTTTGGCCATACTTTTACTTTTTACTTTTACTTTGAAGCCAAATAAACCAGGCCGAGCCAGGGGTTACAGAGGTTATTTCTAGCTGATGTGTTGTCTTTGCATGCACTGTGCAGGATGTATATGTTTGCCACCTCCACACACTGTTAAGCATAGACTCAGCACATTTTAAGCTTCTCCGTTACATGCTATAGCCATTCATTGGCTCGCATGGGAACATTTACTTTTCTATGTGAGATTGGCATATATGTTCCACTACATGTACATTCGTGGACATTGCATGTCTCCGGGTTTATTTTTGTGTGTATGCAGTGGAGGTTAACCTTATTTGTTTTGGCACCCACTGCCCATTTGCCAAGAATGTGTGTGTTTAATATGTTAGCATTGGTTTTTTGTTTGGTTTGACATGTTTGCTTTTTATATGCCTGTGCGTGTGTGTGTGCGCGTGCATGCATGCGTGGGCGTATGTGTGTGTGTGTGTCTCTTTCTTTTTGTAAAGGAGGATACAGACCCTTAGGTGCTGGTCGAGGCCTGAAGCCGGGAGGCTATGGAGCAGGTAATGCTTTAAATAGCATACAAATTACACAATGACTTGCAAGGTCATTCATTCTTGACCTCCTGCATTCACAGTCTGTATTGTTATCCACAACTCTATCTATCTATCTATCTATCTATCTATCTATCTATCTATCTATCTATCTATCTATCTATCTATCTATCTATCTATCTATCTATCTATCTATCTATCTATCTATCTATCTATCTATCTATCTATCTATCTATCTATCTATCTATCTATCTATCTATCTATCGTTATGCCCCATGTGAACTAGCTGTACCCCATTCTCCCTCTGCCTGCAGGTGCACTGGGAGCTGGACTGGGTCTGAATCTGGGCAATGGACTGGGACTGGGAGCCGGGAAGCAGAGAGGTGAGTGGAGGGTTGGGCGCTGCTGTGGCTCATCCTGTAAGCACTGAGGCGATCAAAGAGGAGGCATGGGAATTTGGACCAGCCACCGGTGTAAAGGGTTAGATTTCTTACACAAAATAATAATTTACTCTTGAGTGGCTGGTAAAGGTTCACATTTTGCTAAGTTGAATTCCACCCCTGTCACAGAGGCTTCTTGGTTGGACTGCTTTCAGTGGTGACTGTGTGTAGGCCCGCCTTGTAGGAAAGAGGAGTTGGTAAAGGGTGTGAGAGAGGAATCTAATCAACCTTAAACTTCACTCAGAACCCCAAATGACAAATGTGTAACAGATTGCATGTTTGCTAACCAATCAAGATGTGACCTTGGGCTGCAGTAACACCAGTCCAGTATTAGTAAAGCACAGAAATGATACATGTTGTCCTTCCCCAGTGCATAGATTGCACTGTTAATTGACTTCTCCGAAGATGTGTATCTGCATGTGTTTTGTATGTCTCGATGCTTGTTTGCTTGTGTTTTATTGAGGTCTGTCACTGCATGTTGTATTTCACTTATAATAAAATAAAATAACATCATCATCATCATCATCATCATCATCATCATCATCATCAACAACAACAACAACAATAAAAATAAGAATAAGAATTTTGTTAGCACATTTCTTGACATCTAATGCCACTATGCAATTAAATAATAGATCAGGATAAGAAAAAATTGAAAAGTCTTTGTAAACCCATGTCTGCATCTCCACGTGTCTTACTGTAATGTCCCACTCCTCTGTGCCTGGCAGGTTATGGAGCTGGACTGGGCACTTATCCCGGCGCTGGCTATGGTGGCTATCCAGGAGCAGGCCGCGGTGAGTCATGAGTTCCTGTGATTGTTAACTTCCTTATGTGTAGTTCAACAGGGCTTGTCATCAAAATTTTAAAGGATTCGGTGTACACTTAGGCAGACTCAGTAATTTAGGGTGACCATACATGCCAGTTTTCCAGGCCAAGTCCCTGTTTTTGGCAGTCTGTCTGTCCCTGCTAAAACATGTGTGTGCCCAGTTTTTGAGAGCTAAAACTTTACTTTCTTACTTTTAACTGAAGAACAGGGATTGTGCCTGGTTTTTCATGAAAATATTTAATCTCAGAGATCTGGTCACCCTTCAGTAATTGCTTATGGAAAATTTCTCCTTATGGATTACAAATAACCTTAACTGGTGCAGGGTTGGTGGTACTCTCTCTTTGTATTTAACATTCTCAATTGTGAAATGTGTGGTTTCTGGGATTATGGGAATGACTTACATCCCCGATAAAATGTAGTGATAACTGCCAAATATAAAATTCATCACTGAACCAGCGCACTGCCCATTTTGCATTTGAACAAGGATCAATAGGTAAGGTAACATTTTAAAAAGGTAATTTTTCCTTAGGTAGTGAAGCCTTCATGTGTTCATCTGTCCAAACATGATGTCTGATAAGCATAGGCTACAGGCCGTTTGTGATTGTTAGTGACAGTACCCCTATTCACCACTGGTAGGCACTGCAGGAGCACGGTATCCAACTGGACAGGGCGCTAAGGCCCCTAAACCGGGTAAAGCCGCCTTGCTACTTTGTGTCATCTGTCTGCGTGTGTGTGTATCAACAACCTTTCATGCCATAACTTAATTTCCAACCTGGCTCCCCATGCTTTCTTCTTGCACCCTGGCACCTGTTGAGTCTGACTGGGGTGCTTCCATCCAGGCACTGGAAACCTGTAGCTTCCAGCTGATTTATGACTGATTTGACCTTTGACCTCTTTACCAGGTCTTAATCAGTTCATAAATGTCTGGACTGGATGGCTCATGCATTGGCTCTGAAAGGATGGAGTGGAGTCTTGGTCTGGACTGGTTCTATTATTTGTGTGTCCTGTTTTGTGACCTTTTTGTGCGACATTACACTCCCAAGTGTTTGTTCTAATACAGTGTGTGTCCGTGTGCTGCATACGGTAACTTTGTGTTCTAATTCAGTGTCCACCAGGGTGGATGCCATAACAGCATGTGGTTGTGTGTCACTTTTGTTGTTGAAGTGTTTGTCCATTTGTGTTTATGTGTTTGTTTGTTTGTTTGTTTGTTTGTGTGTTTGTTCGTTCGTTCGTTTGAGTGTACTCAAATGTCAGCTTTAGCTTTGTCCTGCAGCGACAGCTTCTCGTGTGAAAAAACTTTGTTGCTCTCTGTGCATTAACACTCTGCATGTGAGTGTGAACACGTCTACGTGGCTATTTTGAGCCCCACACAGCGCCGATACACACTCATACACACATCTGTGGACACACAAACTGTGCCGTAACAAGTGTTGTGGTCCTTAGGGAGCCGACCAGCAGCTGGAGTCTCTGGTGGCCAGGGAACATCGGCCAATGGTAAACCCACACTACCATGTCTGTGTGCCACCATCATTCACCGTATGCATTGATGTGTGCCCCTGTCGTTCAGAAGTCTCTTTCTCTAACTGTGCTCCCGTCTATGTGGATGTGATGATAGCAGCAAGTCAGCATTTGATTCTCAGTGCTACTGGAAAAGCAATATTGTCCCACTCAACTCCCCGCTGTGCTGCTATGGAGAGAGGACAGTTACTGTTAATGGTAGATTGGCAGCCAGGCCTTCAGCCTCAACATTAAACTTTTGGAGGTCAAGGACATAGTTAGGTTATCATATACGTCAGATTTGTACTGACTCATGATATGTTCATCTGCCAATGCCTATTTAAAGTCACAGTTTAATGTATTACCCAGAGACAACACTGATATTAGTTAGTGTTTAGTGAGTGGTAGTGATTGATTTAGTATCAGATTTATTAAGTTAGTGTTGCTTTGGTTGCTGGTGTGTGGGCTCCTGATTAACCAGTATTGTGGTCTTCAGGATATGGTCGAGGAACAGGCTCGCCCACAGGACAGGGCACCAAGCCATCTAAACCTGGTAAACTTCTCTCTACTATGTCTTTATGCCAAGTACTTGAGGTACGCTTTTATTTTATAATGTGCGAGAGGGATACATGTATTTTCCATGCCAGGCACAAAAGGCCTAGTGAATCCTTAGAGTGTGGGATTAGTGGGTACTGCCTAAGTATTAAAGCAACACTAAGCAGTTTTCCTCTTCGGTCGCCATACAGGTTAGAAGCGGATTTCTCTCTCATTTGAACTTCAGAGAAACAGCCCTCTCCTCCACACTTATTTAGTGTGGTTATACCCCATGGAAGGCGGCAAAGCGAATTCAGAAGTGCCTTTCACTCTCTTCCAAATTGATCTACCACTGAAACGATTTTGAAAACATTATTTTAAGGTTGAAAAAAATACTTAGTGTTGCTTTAAGTATAGCCCATTTCTTGAACCAAATCTTATTTGTATAGAGTTTAGGCAATGTGCACATACAGTTTTGGGGAATAATGCACCACTCGTTACTTTGATCTTTAGTCAAGTTTAGCATTTTGATCTGTATGTTTCTTTTTCTTTTCATAAAATGCTCTTGTACATCATACTCTCCTGCAGAGTGGTTTGCATTTGCGGCCTTCCCCCCACACTTAGCCGTACTGCTAAACCCCACCCACTGGCCAGTTTCCCGGCCTACACGCTCCACATGCCTGACTGTCACTTACTGACACCCTCCACCCACGGCCTAGTTTCATCTCTGTGGTTTCAGGTCTTAGGGGTGGAGCCATGGGTGCTGTCACCAAGAGCAGCAAACCCCTAGTGACAGAACCGGGTAATGATCGCGTAACACCGTATGTGTATGTGCCTGATGGATGTCTTTTTGTTTATTAACAAAGGGTAGCTGCTGCTCTGTCAACACTTGTGTCTGTGAATTGGAAAACTGACATGAAAACGCCTGTTTGCATCTGTGTTGCTTGCTTTACACAAGTAGAGTCTGCAGGTTTTGGGTGTTGTCTGTTTTGAGGTTGACTCTGAGAGATGCCCCTTGTCTGGGAGGTGTTTTTTTCTTCACTTAAAACACTTAAACAGTGTTTTGTCTCTTTGTGTGATGTCAGACATGTGTCAAATTTCTCAACTCTAGGTGATTGTTTTTGATTTTTTTTTTAACACATATATAACATAGATATTAATACTATGATTTGATTATGAATTTGATGCAGGTCTGACATGGATCTATTCCTTGTCTTGTCTGACTGCGTTGTCTTCATGTCTCGTCTCATATCTGACAGCATCTACCAGTTTATACCTTCCTTTGTTCCCATCACTACTGTGTGCTCTAGTGGTTGAATGGCTTCTGAATCTGTGTACCTAACACTACACAGGGTTCCCATGGTCACTGACATCATAGCCTATGATGTTTGTTTGTTTTTCTGAGCAGAATGGAATATTAACTTTAGCAAGTAGGAAAAGGCTGCAATGTCTTAAGTTAGGTGGTTGGGGGTTAGTGCATGGGGTTAGGCATATGAGTTAATGGTTATGAGACACATAGAATTTTAAAGAAATTTGTTGCTGATGACTAGTGTGATTAGTGGGAACCCTGGTCAGATGAATTATTAGAATAATTTAATAACCCAGTTTTTTGGGAGCATTTCCTAGAAATATCCTTCTTTTATTTGCACTGTTGTTGTAAGCTCCTTTTTTCGTTTGGCTTCAACAGTTTAAACATTTACTATGTGGATTTAAGAATGGTGAAAATCTTGTGACCCTTCAGGTATAGCTGCGGGAAGTGTAGGAAGCGCTGGTGCTGTCAGTAAAACAGGAAGGACTGTGGCAGAAGCGAAACGTTTTAATGCTGCTCCTTCGCAACAGGAAACTAAGGGCCTTGATGCCGCAGCTCAGGTCTTTCAGGGGGCAAAAAGCCAAAGTTATGGCTCTCAGCAGCAACAGGCCACTGGAAGTCGTAGTTCTGCCACTTCTTACTCACAAGGAACCAGAAATGTTGGTTCTGGCACTCCATACGCACAAGGAACCAAAAGACTTAGTCCTAGCAATCCGTACCCTCAGGGATCTAAAAGCTTCGGTTTGGCTTCTTCCCAGCTTCAAGGAATCAGGACTAATAATTTTGTCACCCCTCAGCAACAAGGAACAAAAACCTTTGGCGCTGCTAATCCACAGTTACAAGATGCCAGGGGTCTTGATCTCGCCTCTTCACAACTTCAAGGATCTAAAAGCACTGGTCCTTCTACACCACGGCTTCAGGCAGGCAAAGGTCTTAGTCCTTCTAATCCATTACCACAAGGTGTCAAACGTTATAGCTACGGTGATAAACAAACTCAGGGATCAACAAACCCAAATCCAGTTACTCCCTCATCTCAGGGCCAAAGTCCAGTTTCTCAGCAGCCTGATGGAACGAAAACTGTGGGTTCGGCCAGTAGACACGAGCAAGCAGGCAAAAGCTTCTTCTCGTCCACTAAGGTGCAAAGGCACAGCAGTAAAAGCTACAACTTTGTAGCGTCCAAAGCAAAATCGTCGTCGTCAGTGTCCTCTTACAGTGTCAAGAAGAGCTCCAGCGGTCCTGTGGCAGCACCAATACAAGAAGGTTCCCCGGTTACATCGGACGACACGAGCCCTGACTATGATGACAGGACGCGCATGCTGGATGGCAGAACTTTGGGTCATAGCATGCAGCAAGCACAAGACAGGAAAAGTCTTTACTCTGCAGCTGTGACTCCATCACAGGTGGGCAAAACAGCTGACTTATTCAACCCTCCGTTGGACACGGCCCCCGTGGTACCTGAGGTGTCCGAGGCCAAGAGTCTTGGTCCCGCACCTGGCCTGCCTGAAGTCACTGGCAAAAGTATCTGGTCGGGAGCAACACCTGCTCAGGTAGGAAAAAGTCTGGGCTCCCAGTCTCAGCAAGGGAAAATTGTTGGTCCTTATGTGCCTGGACAACAAGAAAAGAAAAGCACTGGTCTTTACGTTCCTGGACCTCAAGATGGGAAAAGTGCTGGTCTTTACGTTCCTGGACCTCAAGATGGGAAAAGCACTGGTCTTTACGTTCCTGGACCTCAAGACGGGAAAAGTGCTGGTCTTTACGTTCCTGGACCTCAAGACGGGAAAAGTGTTGGTCTTTACGTTCCTGGACCTCAAGATGGGAAAAGTGCTGGTCTTTACGTTCCTGGACCTCAAGACGGGAAAAGTGCTGGTCCATATGTGCCTGGACATCAAGACAGAAAAGGTGCTGGTCTTTACGTGCCTGGCTATCAAGACGGGAAAAGTGGTGGTCTTTATGTTCCTGAACAGCAAGAAGGGAAAAGTTTCAGTCCATATGTGCCTGGACAACAAGAAGAAGGGAAAATCACTGGCATTTACGTGCCCGGCCATGAAGAAGGGAAAAGTGTTGGTCTTTATGTGCCTGGACAGCAAGACGGGAAAAGCGCTGGTCTTTACGTTCACGGACAGCAAGACGGGAAAAGCGCTGGTCTTTACATTCCTGGACAGCGAGAAGGGAAGAGTCAGGGAGCAGGAGCAGTGGCCCCAAACACCAAAGGGCCAACAGACCAGGGTAATTTGTCTCTTGTCCCTCTGTGTGCCTCCCCTGGAGAGTCATGTCACATTTCTTTGGTTTATATCCGCAGGACGTCTGTGTCGAAGGATATACAACTTTGTTTGTGTACATTCTACTGTAACCATGTTGCTTAAACTGTCCCTGTTTAACATGTTCCTTCCTCACTATCTTCTGTTCCTTCCACTTCGTTTTTAAAAGATCCTCATCTCATTTTTATGTGTTTGTTAGTGTTCACCTGACGTGTGTACTTGTCCAAGTTACACCAATGGGTTTCCAGGCCTTTCTGTCTGTCTTCAATGTCTGTTGGTTTGGACATGCACGTTTGATTCAGCTTTCAGCTTGGTCTATCGTCATTACTCTCACAGCAGATAGCGGTGTGTGTGTGTTCGTATGTGTGTGTGTGTGTGTGTGTGTGTGTGTGTGTGTGTGTGTGTGTGTGTGTGTGTGTGTGTGTGTGTTCGTGTGTGTGTGTGTGTGTGTGTGTGTGTTTGTCTGTCTGTCTGTCTGTCTGTCTGTGTGGGTGTGCAGCCACTTCACTGTTTTTGTTTTGATTTGTTTAACCAAATTAATGGTTTGTCTTTGACATTTTTTTCCCCTGACATTCTTTTCTTCACTGTGCATGTCAACACCATTGTGTGTGTGTGTGTGTGTGTGTGTGTGTGTGTGTGTGTGTGTGTGTGTGTGTGTGTGTGTGTGTGTGTGTGTGTGTGTTTGTATGGTACCCAGGTAATGGAGGTGGTGCTCTGCCTTTTGGACGGGGGCAGAAGGGAAATGGTAAAAATCTAACTTCATCCTGTGCTGTGTGTGGTTTTGGTGTGGTTTGGTTATGGCTGCGTTCGGGTGCTAGAGTGTCGGCCTGTCCACTGCACTGCAGGATTATTCACCTATTGTGCCCCCTCCTTTTTAGTAGCTTGCAGGTGCTAATATTTAATGCCCTTCGCCTTTCACATTGTAGGAATACATGTTTGGACCAGTGTGTTTGAAAAAATATTTGTCTTACTGCTAAATAAATGCAGGGCCTGCAAGTAGTTGGCCATAATGAAAGAACAATTTGAGTAAGGAGTCATCACAACAAACTGTACACAAACAATTTGTCAATTATGACTTTAGTAAGGGCATTAAATAATGTACCATTTTCCTGTACAGCCCCCTGTCTAAGATTTTTATCGTCTTATGCTTATCACTCCTTCACACTCTACCTACAGTACAAAACGAGTTTTAAGCTCTCATGTGTTCCTTCTCAGCTCATATTGTAACTGCACTTGAACCCTTTCAGTGAGTGAGCCACACTTTACGGGCTTTCTTTTTCCCACGGCGAGTTTTAGTGGCTTTGGCATGTTGGTGATTGGGTTTGGCACTATGGCTTATCTGGGCTTTGCTCTATGCTGAGCTTCCACTGTGTCGCCGAGAGTGCGGTGTTGGTAATGAATAAGTGCTCACTGAGTAACTTTTTAGGTTATGGGCCAGGGCCTGCAGTGTCCAATGGAAACGGAGGAGTAAGCAATGGTAATCTCACTCATATTTTAACTTTCTTTGATTTTTTTCTCCCTCTTTGCCTTACTTTTTTACATTTGTAACAGAATTCAGTGTTTTTTTTTTTTTTATTTTATTTACCTGTATCAGAGTTTTTGTATGTGTATATTAACCAAGTGTTGTTGATTTTTGGTGATGTAACCCACACAGGGTAGTAAAGTCGTTATGGAAAGAAAGGAAAGTGCTATGCACATTGCAACCAGTTCTAATCATCACTGACAACCGAGTAATCAGTGTTGGCATTTCTAGGGTATGGCCCAGGTGCAGGACCCACCAATGGACAGGGAGCTTTGAGCAATGGTAACTGTAACCGCCCCCCCCTCCCCCAAAACTTTGTGTCTGACTAAAGCTGTCACCATTGGAGATGCTGTAACTAGTCTCATGGTTTCTAGGCTATGGTCCAGCGGTGGGCCCATCCAATGGACAGGGAGCTAAGGCCAACGGTAAAGTTACTCACACTCGTAGTAAACCCCTTTGTGTTCTGGTAATTGTTTTCCTGATAGTCACTGACTGAAGCCATATTCTGAACTGTCTTCACTCTTGTCAACTCTTCCTGTGAAGTGGTCTTATGTGTGATATCAGAGCTATCTTGAGTGTAGTAACATTTATTTAGTGTTGAATAACTTTAAAGTCAGTGATCAGTGTTGTGGTTTGTAGGGTATGGGCCAGCACCAGGTGTTTCCAATGGACAGGCACCGATAAGTAACGGTAACACAAAGCTGTCTCTACTGTATGTCGGCATGTAACTACTGCTTTACAGTTAGTTTTCATTCTCAAACACTGTGAATAGCGAAATAATTCTTTAGAAATGCGCAGCCCATTTGGCCAAAAAACTTAACATTAACTTAACATTCATGGCTTTTGTGCCATGAAATACAGAAAGTGATTGTGAAACCATAAAACATCATGATGCCTTTTGTCCACAGAATACAAAAATCAAATCAGTTAGCATTGTGTCCACAAAATACTGAAGGGGCCACATTATTTTGGGGAAAAAACTAAACAATCCGGGTGATTTATTGCATGCACAAAATTTACTGCCGACTTTTCCTTTCGTAGACATAAGGCTGAATGCACCTCTCACTCTTGTGGGCAAAATACGTCTATTTTTTTAAAGTAATTCTGGCAATGTGCCATAAAATGCAGAATGATTTCCTTCAGTGGACAAAAGACGTCTATAGAATCACAAAATGCATTTCAGGCATAAAATGAAGATTTTGTAAATATCCCTTAATCTAAAACCCTTCTTTATGTCAGGCCTGTTCTCAGAGGGCCATGGACAGTAAAATTCTGATGGAGCATGAAGTACTGTTTTAGCTGCAGAGTGTCAAAAGGGACACCACTAGACTTAGATAGTACTTCCCGTATGTAGTCGTGAAGTTGTTTCTCCAGAATATCTCACTGACGGGCATTTGACTTCCAGTTAATTTACGCACTGCACTGTCAGTTTGAAAGTGAGCCTTTAGTAGCTTGTAATTTGTGCTATATGGGAGAAAGCTGAAGATAAATTAAGATTTTGATACTGTATAGATGAAGTATATATGAAGACTGTTACAGTGTAATGGAATGATTTGTAATTGATACTGTGGCATCTAGGGTATGGCCCTGGACCAGCAGTTTCCAATGGACAGGGACCCCAACCTAATGGTAAACACACTTCACGTGTGTGTGAGCCTCTCTCTCTCTTCCTTTCTCGTTGTCTTTCTCTCTGTCTTCATACTCTCTCTCTCTTTGCCTTTTTCTCTGTCTGTTTCTTTCTATCTCTATTTTTCTTCCCCTCTCTCTGTCCCTCTCTTTCTCTCTGCCTGTCTCTCTTTCAAAATTGGTATGGAGAGTCGTCTCTCTATCTTTCAGTATTAAAAACGGTTATGCACATATCCTATTAGTAATCCTCCCTATTATAACTTCCTACCCACTGGTTTATGTTGATTGGTCATAACTATTACTGTCAGACTACTGTATGCGTGGTGTTAAAGTGATTGCTGTTGATCCTGGTGGTTCAGGAGCTGGAGGACCTGGTGCTCAGGGGGCCAAACCGTCCAAGACCGGTAAACAAACGTCACCAAGTGGCACCGCTCCCTTAAAGGCTCCTCTGCATGTCACATGTCACCCACCCTCGGCTGCCCACGTTCTGACTTAGGACATGCGTGTGTAACTCAAGAATCATAAAAAAAACAATCAAAAAGTTATCCTGCGCAGACACTTGTGTCTTTAAATCAATAGAAAGAGGGTTGATTTGCACACGCTTGTTCTAACTGAAACCCTAGCGTGCACGTCTGTCAAACATCAAAAAAAAGGAAAAGGAAAAAAAAGAAAGAAAAAAACATGCTTCTGCAAACAGCAACACTTTTTCTCCGAGCTGCTGCATCTCATGAGTGTTTTCTTCACAGCTTTGTTTAGCACTGGCGCACCGGGGCTTTTTCAGAGAACAGAAACTTCACGGATTTGTTTTGTGCACATACTTTATCCTGCCAGCTGTTCTTCAGTACCAACAGCTACAGTAACTTCTCCTTATGCACCCTCTCTGCTGTGTACTGTTTAAAGCAGTGGATCTCTTTCAGTATTATTCTAATATATTTGACCTTTTTTCTGCTTTTTTTGCTACCAGTTCTATGTTATATGCATGGTAATACAGCAACAGGTCACCTGTTATTTGATCTGCATGGTTCTTTTTTTTTTTTGCAGGCTAAGGACCACTGCGTATGGTTTGTGGGCTTCCACAACTGTTGCTCTGTCCTGGTTATAAACAGTCTTTAACTGTTTGTTGACTGTGCTGTTATGTGATGTCTCACACAGGCTATGGAGCTGGTGTGGGCTACCCTGGAGCTTTTGGAAATGGCTATGCAGGTATCCAATGTGACTTTCGTTGTAGTGTAAAAGACAGCCTGCAGCGGCCTGTAAACGCACGGAGCATACGGTCTGGGAATGACTAGTGTGCTCCTGTTGATGGTGCGAGCTTGGGCAGATTTGTTGAAATGACTAATTTCCCAAACAATTGCATTAGTGAGAATTAGTTTGATTGGTGTAGTCAGATTTACTTTTACTACAGTGGTAGAAGACACCTAGTGTAAAACAAACCCCCCAAATGGTGTATCCACATGTACCTTAAAAAAAAAAAGCAAAGCGAATCCACCCAGAACCTCCAATCATATATGAAGATTTTGTCCCCATGACCTCCATTTTTAAATTAGTTTTTGGTTGTGTAATAAAAAAACA
>CM050216.1:19001242-19116242 GCA_027475355.1 Coilia nasus | reverse complement strand
TGCAATGTGCTCAAAGGAAGAGTTTAGAAAGTGCACAAGGCAAGGAGGGCCAATAAGAAGGTTCGCAAATACGTAGATTTACGCACATTTTTCAAAAATATGGCAAGTTCCTTTAAGAGCAAGCTTCTTTGACTGGTCCACAAAAAACACTGGAACAGTCTAAAAATCAGAATCTGCATCTGGAGTTCCTGTCATCATAAACTCGTTTAGGGCTAAATAATGTAAATAAAGCAAATAAAGTGTAAAACATTGTCCAGCTCGTACACATGTCCCTCCTCCTTCACCTTTACCTTAAGTCTATTATTTATGCTGTTTCTACACTTACATGTGTAACATATTTGGAACTATACCAACAACTGACTGCAAATGCAAAGTGATGTTTTCTCTCTAAATGTGCACCGGCCCTTGATTGTTCCCCCTGTCGTCATCTCTTTTGTTCTTGTCCAGTCATGTTGCAGTCGGTTAGTTATTCTTGGTATGTCTAGTCCCTTGTCCCTTTGTGTGTCTCTATCTTTGTCACCTTTTCCTTGGTTTATACCCTGCCTGTTTCCTAAAGTAAGTTTGTCCTCTGTATCAATTTTATGCACCTGGTTTCTGTTCCTTGGTTTTTACTTCATGATTGTTTGTGTGCTTTTAGTAGTCTTAATAAGTGTTTTGGATTTGGGTAGTTTTAGTTTGCTTCTCTTTATTAAAAATCCCTATTCCCCTACATCTGAGTGTGCTACATTTGGGTCCAGCATGAAAACCTGACAGACTGAAGTAGCAAAAAAAAATATCACAAGTCAGAGAGAAGTGCTAATAATAAACATATCATGGCAAGGGCACAGAAATCTATTTCTTCCTGAGTAATGAAATTACCCTCTGAGACAAAAATCATTCGAAACCAGTCATATTGAAATATGAAGTATCATTCCCAAACACTCCCATTTTCAGGAGCATGGCCTTTGGTATGGGATGAGCATGGCGAGAAACATACAGTTTCTCCAGCTGACCATTCATGGGAGAGCTCACGTAGTCAGAGCAGGATGGGCCACTCAGGCTTGGGCCACAGGTCACCTGGAGTTTGTAGAAGAACATTCCGTGGTTCAGGGCACAACCATCCTCCTTTGTCCCTTCCCTGAGGTTTACGTTGCATGATCCGAGCAGGTCGTCATCCCACTTGCTGTCTTCGTCCCACACCTCAAACCTCACCACGCTGCTCTGAGACAAAATGACATCACCAATGTCAAAGGCCATGTTCCATTGAGGGTAGTTGTTGTTCCAAATCACATTGCTTCGTCCAATTTGCATATTCTGGGAGTTGAACACCTTCACGTAGGCATCTGTAGCTGTGGTGGTGTCACCCCACAAACCAGTTGCCCTAACCACAGTGATGACGACTCGAGCGAGACCTCGTTTGGTGGGACAACAGTCACTACCTACACCAGGATCACCATGGCAACTGCAGACACAGGGCTCCTTGGGATTTCTTTTGATGCCAGACTTGCACGGCTCAGAACAGTTTTGCCACAGTCCACTTTCGAGAACATAATGTCCAATTGCTTTGCGTAGCTGTTTGCGCACACAATGTTGTGGTGGAAGCAACTCGTGGAGTGGATCCAGTGAATAGGAGATCACATCTGGGTTGAGGGGAAGGGAGGAGAGCCAGTCCTTATAAGCAGCTGGGTCTTTGTCAGAAGAGAAGAGAAGATCACTTTCCGTTGTGTGGCCACCAAATACCTCTGTAAACCTTTTGGACGAAGACAAAACATTGTTAAAGTTGAATAGGTGCACATTCCACTATTAGAAGACAGAGATGATTGACAGAATTTCTGTGTAAACTAATAATACAAATAAAGAAGCATACTGCCAAGTTTGATTAATCGGAGATCATCTACTTGCAGGACTAGCAAAAAATGTGTGCCTGGAGCCCCAAACAAGGATATTCCCACAAACCTCTGTGCTCACCTGTCACTGAAGCTGCCAGAGAAGCTGTTCTTGCCCTCTATCTTCTCCTTTGCCTCCTGACAGTGATTCACCTTTGCACCTCCCTTTGCTTTGCTTCCGATGCTGGCTGAAGCCTCCAAGTCCAGACACATCTTGATCTCGTCCGAGGTCAGGCCTTGTAGGGAGGCCATGCACTGCCTCACGCTGGTCACCGAGTGCACCATCCCACCCAGAGTCACCTGATCATCAGACACACAATGACATTTTCACTCTATATCAGTCCCTCTAAAGCCTATTTGACATGTTCTGCTTCAATTTCTGCCCTTTCAAGTGGGGATGAATTGTTTCTCTTACTTTAGTCATGTAATGGGTGCCAAAATTGTCGATGAGCTTGTAGAAGCGCTGCTTGTTCTCACTGGTGTATTTCTTGGGAAGCTGGTTGATGGCATGCTGGAACTCTGGGTGGAGAGGGGGCTGGTTGGAAACCCTGTAGCTGTGCATGGCAGAAGGGAGAATTATCATCAGATAAAGAGTCAAATTCAGTTTCATTGTCATCCTGGTTTACAGACTGCGGTATTCAGTCAGTGTTTACTCATTTCCAGCCACAACAATATTGTTAAACCTGCAGATGGCTTATTCTAGTACAGTGGTTCCTCGTTATTCGTGGGAGTTACGTTCTAAAAATAACCCGCGATAGGCAAAATCTGCGAAGTAGTCAGCTTTATTTTTTACAATATTATAGATGTTTTAAGGCTGTAAAACCCCTCACTATACTTATACACTTTTCTCAGACAGGCAAAGTTCACACTTGCAAACATACAGCACTTCAGAGTCACACAGCTAGCGGTGGAAGATTTATGTAAATTGTACAAGCTGAGCGCATTCTGTACTGTACAGGAGATTGCATGCACTAAAAAAATCCGCAAAACAGCGAGGCTGCGAAAGGTAAACCGCGATATAGCGAGGGACCACTGTACTCTCTTGCTGTGTCAATCACCCAAGCAGATACTACGCATACAATGTATGACCATGAAGTATGCCATGCAGTACCACCACCAAAAACTGCACCACAGCTAATGATGTAAAATGCTTCAGGGCCTTTCCCTACCTGTAATGACTACAGACCATCTTATGGCTCAAGAAGGTGAATTTGTCCCGCTTTGTTTTTCCCATTGAGTACTCAGACAATTTTGAGTTTGTCCCAGCGAGCATAAGGGAACTATCACCCCTTTTGGATGTTACATCTAAATCAGCTTTCCAGTTGTTTTCCACACTGGATGCACTGGAACTGACCAGGGACTCGCTTGACTGGTACTGTGAGCTGGTGACCTGCATACTGCATTTTTGACTAGGTCTCCAGTCCACCACAGGCCGTGGGACTTTCTGCATCCTCCCTTCCTGATACGGGTTCCTGCACAGCATGCAGGTGTTGTTCTCACGTCTCCACAGGTCCATGTCAATGACAAAGGCTCCCTTGCGCTGCATCCTGGTGATGTCGAAGCCCTCGCCGGCGAGGTTGGACCCTGGTGCAAACTCGGCCTCTTTGCACTCACGGGGGGAGCCCCTGGTGCAGGAGGGAGTCGTCTGGGGGAGGGCGGTGAGGCAGATGGCGAACAGAAAGGAAACACCCAAGACACCCATAGCCAGACCTGAAACAGAATTTCATACACAGTCACTTTATGTTGAATTACTAATTCATGTATTAACTTTGAATAATGAGCTGTATGATCTAATGGCTGTAATGACATGTATATTAATTAGCTGCAAAGGCTACCACAGACAAATATATGTGACATTGCATAAGCGTAGGCTACTGAAACAACATTACGATGAATGCATGCTGTAATCAAAGCTAAAGGCAATCCTGTTTTTTTGCTTGCTTCTGCAAACCAGCAACTTTCAACATCTTTCTTTCTTTTCTTCTTTTTTTTATAATTTACTTGCTACACCAGTGGAAAAAAACATCAGAGGTGTAATCACAGCCACTTAGTCAGACACTGAAACAATGCCACCGCCTCTGCAGCCAACTCAGAATAATCTGACTACAGTATGACAGTTTTGAACAACTGATGTAAATCTTCTGGAGGAAACAATTGATCACCTTAAATCTCCAGCTTGTTCTCTTGATACACTTGGCACTAATTTCAAACATCCAATCGAAAGAAAAACCCATTAAAACATCACAAATGAGAAAAAAAAAACTTGTTTTTACACATCTATGTTTTGAAGTAAATGAATCTTTTGGTTGGGTTAGCAGTTCATTTGTGGCTAGGCTAGGCCACACATGAACTGCAAATGGAATATATTTAGGCTCACCTTGCGAGAGATGTAGAGATGTCTCTTACTGTCACTCCTTGACGAACAACAGCAAAATGTAAATTAACAAGTGGAAAGACAAAAGAATATCTTAAAGACCACAGCAAGCGGGGGGTGGGGGTGTGAAAAAGATAGACCCTGAGTCAAGATGAGTGTGAAGGTGGGTTGTACTCACATCCTGGAGACATGTTACAACAACCACGCAAGGTATTGATACAGGCACATGAGAGTAACAGATGCCAGCTAGTTAATTAACCTCCATCGTGATACATCAAGTGGATACACTTCTCACTTAGCTAAAGGCCTGACTATTAGCTTACTTTCTAGCATGTCTCCCAATTCACACTTACTGTGAGCTCACGGGTATAGACCTACTCTGTACTCACTGCACATACAGTATATATATATAAAGCACTAAAACAGTTGAGGATGTCCTCTCACTGCTATTCCAGCAAGTCTGGCTCTTTGGCATTGCAGTCAAAGGGCATGTTTGGTACCCCGGAGACCTGAGTTTGAGGCCGAGTGGGGTGACAGCTCTTGTCCTTCACTACTGTCACGCTCCCACCTGTTGCACGGCCAATCACTCCCCCTGCTCACTCTGGCTCTACAATCTCCTACTCAAACTCCCCGGTCTACTGATTTCCCCCATCATCCAATCCAATTCCTCAATCATCCAATCACCTGTCTGCCACTCACCAGCACCTGCAGCTCATCTCCCGCTCCCTTTATAAACCCCTCTCACCCAGCACTCTCTGTCTGGCCTCTTCAACGGAGACGCTTACTCCAACACATGGACTCCTTGTTTCTCCTGCGCTGTGTGATCATTGCCACTTGTACCAGGTCGTAGAACTCTTGTTGTTAGTTTGTTTTTCCTCTCAGTTGGACCTTTTCTGTTGGACATTTTTCTCCTGTGAGACTGGAACCTTTCTGTTGGATTGCGATTATACTCCTCTTCTGATCTTCTGAGCGTTGACTTTAGTTTTTGTTCAGCCTCAGTTCACGTTTTCAAAATAAACATCCTGATTTACTCCTACTTACCTGTTTTCTGAGTCTGTGTGCCCTGACAACTACAGGGTCAGTCAACACATCCATCCTTAATTCAACTACCAACAGTTCAAAACTTATCAACATGTCACTTGCCTACATGATCTATCCATCTCTTCATATAACCATGATTTTTATGTAACTATTAAATGGGCAGATGACCAATATTGACATCATCAGCATTTTTCACTTGTCAGTTCTGTAGTACCATGACACATTCCAGGATGACCCGTTTTGGTTTTCTTAAGGGCACCATCTGTCTCACGGACGTTAGTAACAGCACGCATGAAACAGCATGTCCATGAATCACTCTACATTGTGAAGCAAAGGAGGTGAGAAGAGACCGACATATGAAAATATTTACACCCCCATACATTGTTCGGCAATTTTATTTTTGCAAAGCAGACACTTGAAAACATTAAAAAGCCCCACTAATTTTACGCATCAATATTTTTTTGCATGGGTTTCTGTTATTACAGTCGATGCATCTTTTTTGTTAGGCTCTGCCATGCACAGACATATGGGTCAGCTGCAGCAGGGCTATATTCAGGCTCACCAAAACATGTACTGGTTCCAGTAAGTTCTGTAGTAAAATTCATAGAAGTCATGAGTATTGTTAAAAAATGACAGCCTACCTTGCAACAGACGCCGCAAACTAAATAACCTGAAAAGGTGGACTGAGAAGCTAAGGGGGAAAAAATCATTTTAAGACCACAACAAGCAGGGGGTGGGGATATTGAGACAAAGTTAAGCCGCAAACCAAATTTGGTGTCAAGGTGGTCTTTATTCAAACTCTACAGGCACATTACAATCAATACACCGATACAAGCATGCAGGGGAACTAGAAATGCTGTGCTCTGTGAAGGAATGCAGTTTCCAGCGCCATCTCTAATTTTAAGGCTTTCCAGTCAATGATAGGCCCTGAGAATCATCCCAACTCCCACACATTGTTGCTGTCCCCATAAAATGTATTTGATAAATACAACACACTAGAAAAAAAACACAGAATATAATGTGAGAGCAAGAAAAGTATTATTCTCACTGAGTGCTGAGTAGGCAAAGTTATTTTCTGAGACAAGACCACTGAAGAACATAATTAGCTTAACTCAGTCAAACTGAAATGCTAACGGTGCTGAGTCAATATTCAAGATGGACTGGGCCACATATCACATGCAAATTGTGAAATAGTCCTTATCGAGATGTAAAAAAAAAAACAAAAAAAAAACATAGACTACTACATATAGTAAATTAGTAGCATAATAAATAGAAATCATGGTTTAGAGGTAAATAGATTTACAGATTTCAGACACTTCATATGTAAAAAGTAAAGGGTTTTAAAATTATACAGGGTTTAGTCATCATGATATAATAATTAACTATCTTACGCCGTCCCAAGCTAACCACCTCATATAGTTTACTAATGCTGGCCAACACACTGTGTCTGCACCCAGACAACCTAACTCCATTACACAGACTCATGCTAGCCAACATGTCTAGCAACCTAACAAATGTAGCACTTTACACTTATGTACACTGCCTCTGTGCCTTTTTTAAACTGTCAGACTGACTAGCATAAGGGCGTTGCCTCCTTACTAACACGAGCTTGGCTGATCGGAGTTGCTTTAAATAAAGATGCTTGAGTAAATGTAATTGTAATAGGCTACATAAGCTGTATTTGTGAGTGTGTCCAATGGAAGACAGTAAAAAACATTACACATTACACTTGCTGAGCAAACAGATTACTTTATGACACAGTTAGATAGAGGTTGAAAACTTCAATTAAGATCTGTTAGATTGAAATTTGAAGCATTATCATCCCCAAATACTCCAATTTTCTGGAGCATGGCCTTTGGTATGGGTTGAGCATGGCGAGACACATACAGCTTCTCCAGCTGACCATTCATGGGAGAGCTGATGTAGTCAGAGCAGGATGGACCACTCAGGCTTGGGCCACAGGTCACCTGGAGTTTGTAGAAAAACATCCCGTGGTCCAAAGAACAAGAATCCTCCTTTGTCCCTTCCCTTAGGTTTACGTTGCAAGCCCCGAGCAGGTCGTCATCCCACTTGCTGTCTTCGTCCCACACCTCAAACCTCACCATGCTGGTCTGAGACAAAATGACATCGCCAATCTCAAAGGCCATGTTCCATTGAGGTGAGTTGTTGTTCCAAATAACATTGCTTCGTCCAATTTGCATATTGTGGGAGTCTAACACCTTCACGTAGCCATCTGTAGCTGTGGTGCTGTCACCCCACAAACCGGCGGCCTTCACCGCAGTAATGACAACTCGAGCGAGACCACGTTTGGTGGGACAACAATTTCTACCTACACCAGGATCACCATGGCAACTGCAGGCACATGGCTCCTTGGGATTTCTTTTGATGCCAGCCTTGCAGGGCTCTGAGCAGTTTCGAAAAAGTCCCCGCTCTAGAACGTAATGTCTGATTGCTTTGCGTAGCTCCTTCCTCACTGGAAGGTTGGTGGGTAGTAGTTCGTGGAGCGGGTCCAGTGAGTAGGTGATCACATCTGGGTTGGCTGGCAAGGTGGAGAGCCACTCTTTGTAAGCAGCTGGGTCTTTGTCTGCGGAGAACAGAAGATCGGGCTCTGTGCTGTGGCCACCAAAGACCTCTGTGAGTCTGACAGGAGAAATAAGTAAACAAAAATGAAATGGAATCATTTTTTAAATACGTTTAATCAATGTCAAATCAATCTAACCAATTTTTTCATATACTGCCAATGGCAGGTAATACTGTATGTAGGTGATTGGTAGACCCTGAGGCTCATATCCTGTAGACCAAGCATGCAGGCGAGACAGGCAAGGAAAAACTCCCTTACAACAGGAGGAACTCTTGAGCTGACTTGACTTGTTTAGTATGTATGTAAAAAAGAGGATCTTAGGACTATTCAGTATCTCCACAGGAGCCCCAGACAGGGATATTCACAGAAACCTCTCTGTGCTCACCTGTCACTGAAGCTGCCAGCGAAGCTGTTCTTGCCCTCTATCTTCTCCTTTGCCTCCTGGCAGTGCTTAATCTCTGAGCCTGACTTGGCGTTCTCTCCAATGCTGGCCGAAGCCTCTAAGTCCAGACACATCTTGACCTCGTCCGAGTTCAGTCCTTGCAGGGAGACCATGCACTGCCTGACGCTGGTCACTGAGTGCACCATCCCACCCAGTGTCACCTGATAATCAAAAAAAAAAAAAAAAAAAAGACATTTTCCATCTACATTAATACAGTTACATGACATGCTCTGTGTTAATGCACCATCCCACCCAGTGTCACCTGAAGGGAGGTGTGACGGACGTCAGCAGCTGTTAAACACTCACACATGTTTAATTTGGCAACATTTATACTTTATCTGTTTGTTTTAAATACTGCATTACTCGGGGCATTACTTAAAGGCAAGGCAAGGCAAGTTTATTTCTATATTGAAATAGGTATGTGGTAAATAAAAAATATAAGAGCATAAAAACACACAAAATAAGTATAAAATTAGTGGAAATCATAAACAGAAAAAATCTGAAAACACTTCGGTCTTAAGTCTAGATTTGAAACTGGCAACAGCATTTTTGATGTCTTCTGGAAGTTGGTTCCAGAGCTTTACAGACTTTTCACCAAGTCACATCGAATTGTCAGACAATCGAATGGAAACAAGTCGTGGCCTGGTGGTTAGGTAACGGACTTGTGACCGCAGGTTCAAATCCGCCAACTGTCAGTAGTGCCCCTGAGGTTCCCTGAGCAGTTTACTGTCCCCACACACTGCAGTCTGGGTGCTGTTATCATGGCTGCCCCCTGCTCACGTGTGTGACGGGTTAAAAACAGACTAAAGCTTGTTGTGTACACAGTGTGGTGTGGTGTGGTGTGCTGTGGCATGTAATCACAATGACAAATGGTTGCTGTTTGTTTCTAAAATTTCAATCTACTAGCATGGGTATATAAAAAGAAGGTATGTGGCATTTTAAATAAATATATTCAAGGTCAAAATGTACAAAAAACCCTGCCATTTGACATATCTTGTGATAGTACAATAAAACATACAGGATAGTGTTTGGCACAGTGAACAATGCATTCTTTTTTGCTTTGTTGGGGGTAGAACATACAGACATCATGTTCAAAGAAGTTTGAATTAAATATGTTTTATACGTGCAACACATTTTCCCCTTGCTTACTTTAGTCATGTAATGGGTGCCAAAGTTGTCGATGAGCTTGTAGAAGCGCTGCTTGTTCTCACTGGTGTATTTCTTGGGAAGCTGGTTGATGGCACGGTGGAACTCTGGGTGGAGAGGGGGCTGGTTGGAAACCCTGTAGCTGTGCATGGGAAATGGGAGAGTTATTACCAGATGAAGAGCCCAATAAAGCATAATCTATTCACAAAATCATTAAAAATTAAGTATTTATAACTATTTGTGGTTAGATTTCAATGCACACTCAATCTTTGATCACAATTACAAATTAAAATCCTGCTACTGCTTTAATCACTGAAGTCTTGGTTGTCTTCCTTTCAGTCACACAGAAAATTACTATTATACACTACTTAGTTACTACATATACTATATGCAGAATATGTTACATGTAAACAACCACAGCTAATTATGTAAGAGTCTACAAAGCTTGTCCGTACCTGTAGTAACTACACACCATCTTATGGCTCAAGAAGGTAAATTTGTCTTTCTTTGTTTTTTCCATAGAATACTCTGCCACTTTTGACTGGGTTCCAGCTAGCATAAGGGAGCCATCAGCCCTTTTGCCATCTACTTTTAAATCGGCTTTCCAGTTATTTTCCACACTGGAGGTAACAGAACTGACGAGGGACTCGCTTGACTGGTACTGTGAGCTAGCAACTTTTATACTACATTTTTGACTAGGTCTCCAGTCCACCACAGGCCGTGGGACTTTCTGCATCTTCCCTTCCTGATACGGGTTCCTGCACAGCATGCAGGTGTTGTTCTCACGTCTCCACAGGTTCATGTCAATGACAAAGGCTCCCTTGCGCTGCATCCTGGTGATGTCGAAGCCCTCGCCGGCGAGGTTGGACCCTGGTGCAAACTCGGCCTCTTTGCACTCACGGGGGGAGCCCCTGGTGCAGGAGGGAGTCGTCTGGGGTACGATGGTGAGGCAGATGGCGAACAGAAAGAAAACGTCTGAGACCCCCATGGTGAAGTTGTCTGGAATTACATTTTCAGAAAGAAGCAAGGCCTGGTTAGAATAGCAGACAAAAAGCCCTTAAAATTTCACTACAATTTCCAAATCATGGTGCTTGTGCTCATTTTATTGAACATGCACAAACTTCTGTACAGAACTGTTCTGGTTCTGTAGGATACACACATTGTACCTTTGATTGGACCACACATAGTTTTAGCCAGTCAGCACATAGTGTAAGAAGGACTGAGGTAAGAGATCCAATTTGACGGGCTGCGGAGCTGCTGTATAAATGGACATTCAATGACATTATGGGCTTTTAAATAATAATAAAAAACTTGCCAACGCCTGGCATCTTTCCTGTCGTTTGAAACACTCTACTTTAGGCAGAAGTTTTGAACCCAAAATGCAATGCTTATGCCAGTGTTTCAGAAGGCCTCTCCTATTAACAAACATTATGGCACTACAGAGAGAAAACCAACCATTTTGCTTACAGTGCTTTTTGTAGACAGTGTTCTCATGGTTATGTTTATTATTTACCTCAACCTACCTTAATCTTTTTCAATTTAACCGCGTCAGATCTCACCAAAGATAAAAGGACACACATGAAAAAAAGGGAAGTGAAACAGAAAGAGTCGAGTTTCCAGGTCATAGCTGACGAGGCACTTTTGCTTCTTATGCTAAATTCTGCTTCAGCTCAGCTGTTGCATTTTGGCCTTGTTTAAGCTTCTTCATAGCCAACCTGTTTACATCTCACTACATCACAATGGTACATGGCAGTAATGATGGGGGACGGACAGTCTTGTTCAAAACGTGCAAGACATCGGAAACGGATACTTTCACTTTTACATGTACCGACATGTTTAAATGTCAAAATCACTCTTCCGTACAGCCAGGAAATGGCCTCAACACACAAAGTGGCATCTTGGTTATTTCCTTTAAATATATAACAAAGATGTATATATAACATGGAAAACATGTCTTTAAATAACTGTTAAATAACTGTTACGTTGCATTTTGTAACTTCAGTAAGACCACCATGTCTTTATATGAGCCTTTCACTTGTGCTGATTCAGGTAACTCAAACAGGCAGTTCTGACCAACCCAGTGCTATTAGATTTACTCTTAACTCTAAAGTTAAGAAACAAAGACACAAAACAAAAACAAAGAACAATAACTTATGCTGAAGTATTGTGCAAGTCTCACCTTTATACAGTCTTTGCAGGGGCTCTCATATAGTATCAGACATCTGATTGATTGTAAAGATCTCTCAGGGATACTGACGATGCTTGCAACATGACAAGGCACATGAAGACAGAGGTGGAGGGGTGGAGCAAAGGTAGTGGTTTGCGAATGGAAATGTTTGGTGGTCTCAGTTAGGGTTAGAATGATTCAGAGACACATAGACTCTCAATGTGACAATAAGAGAGAGAGAGAGAGAGAAAGAGAGAGAGAGAAAGAGAAAGAGAGAGGGGAGGGGGGGCAGAAAGAAAGAAATGTAGGCAAGTGGTAGTGTGCTGACTTAAAAAATATGTTTTGTGGTTACTTTATTGCGTTCATCAATTGTTAACCTGGGCTGTCTGATTCAGCACCATAGGGGGGTGGGCACATGTGGTTTTTCCTGACAGCATTGTTAACGTGTATTCATCTTCCAGTGAAGAGGGTGAGTAATCATGTCACTTCTCTGAAGTGGACCATGCGGCTGAAACTTCAGACCCTGCATGCAGAAAAGACTGCTTGAAAAAAAAAAATGCAGCACGCATTCTCAAATCACCAATAGTTAAGTCAAACGAAACTGATTACCACAGCTGATTAAAAACATGTATGCAGGACAACTTCTTATTGCTATTTGACAACCTATGATTAAAACCAAGGGCCCACAATTCCAGTCCTATGCAGATCTCTGCTTTCCCAATAGAGTATTTGCCACATTCAAACAGTGACCATACCAATAACATGGAAGCAATCTACTCCAGTTTACACCAAAGCACAAGTCTGAACAGGCTGATAAAGATTATCAGTCAAAGGAGCTAAGTTGTAAGCAACTGGACTTCTTTTTGGAGCTTGAAGACGTTTCACCTTTCATCCAAAGGGCTTCTTCAGCTCCTTTGCCTACCATGTCCTGGATGAATGAGAATCTACACAGACATAAAGAATAACACTTTTCCAGTACCCCATCATTGAAAACTGAAACCATGGGCTTAATACAGTATAAGCTCTTCAAAATCAAAAGCTGCACTATTTAACGAGCTGATAACACATGCAGCAACCATACAGACCTACTTTGACTGACTGAGACAGGGCTGAAACCTACATTTTAAAAATGTTTAACCTTGAGGGAGTGGACCACTCATAGTGCAGGTTGTAAAGGCTGTGTTGCAGCAGTTTATCTAGGTATTTATTTAAGATCATAATTTAAATGTAATCCTTTTGAAATTCTTATCTTTTGTCTGCTGTGACCAAACGTGAAAACCACTGAACCAGTGACTCTGGTGAGACTATTCAGACCTTGAGGCCCCTACACAAAATTTCTGTCTGAGTTCTTGGTACTTTCTATTCACCTGTTCCAAAAAACTGTCTCATCATGGAAAAATGTTGACATGATAGTGGCTGTGGGAAGGCCAAGTCAGTCCAATTGACCGCTGAAGGATCTCTGCACACCCTTCTAATGTGACCAAACAGGCCCACCAAATATTGTGCACATAATCATACCGTACATGGACATGCAGTCTTCACGCCACATACTCTGTTGGGAAATGACAGGTTGTTCCTGCAAACAATTATTGGACAACCAACAGATATTTGTATGAGTTGGAAATCTACATGGTAAGACAGCTAAGTAGACACACACAGGTGTTCAAGATCCAGAACATGGCAATATTAAGTCTCATGGCAGTATTACTGTAAAATATGATTAAAATTATGTTATTCTGCTACTACTGGGAACTATTAGACTATTAGGGGAGTGGAGAGCATGCTACTGGCAGTAGATGTTGAAGTTTAAAATCTATTTCAACATCAGTGAGCTGCTGGTTTCAGTTTGCCGTGGCTTGCCATAGTGGTTTGTGGTGTTCTTGTGAAACATCAAGCCTCCAGAGAGTGGGATGGGGTGTGGTGGGGGGGTTAGTGTGAGATGGTGTGATCATTTCATGTTTTTTCATAATGCACATCTTTGTCATTGTGTTGGCTTGATACTTGCGAACTGTGTAAGACCTGCCTCTACGTGCAGTATACAGTCAGGCCCGCTTATGGGGGGGACATGAGATTATCTTGCCCAGGGCCCAGCCAAGACTGTCAGTGGGCCTGTACAGTATATATTAAAGGGTCTGTGAACAACTGGTAATCAAAATACAACTAAAAAAAGAGTAAAACACAAACAGCTGAAAGAGAGAACATTAATGTATCTTTATGTCTATCGATGCATAAAGGACATTTTGATGAGTTGTTTTAACCACCATTGTATCTGTATATCTTCCTCATGACAAATTACCATCATGCTTCTGCTTGGCTTTGTCTCAGCTCAAACCAGCATTTCTTACTAGAGTAAAGACTTGAAAGCATCATAAGAGGTGAGGGTATATGTCAATTACAGTGTGTTTAGTGCACTGTGTTGCAGTGGGAAGGACAGTATGTAAATATATAGTATGTGTTTTGTAGGTGCCACTGGATACAGACAGAGACAGAGGGCTTGGAGTTGATGGGCCAACAGATGGAGCAGAGTCGGAGTTGTTGAAGTGGATGGAGAAGTGCATTGTTCAGCCACACAGGTCAGGTTTGACATTAACCCTCTGGGGTTGAAGTCCCTCAGAAGTTTGCAAGGTTGTATTACATTCACTTTACTTTCAAATCATTATTGCTAAGGTATTTCAAAATATAAACATATGTGTCACTTTTGGATAAATGCTTTTCAGTTAGCTGAAAAATGTAAAAATGTTGCGGCTAACAGAATACCTCAGAGAGGCCTTAGAGCCTAAAGACTTAGTGTGAGGAAGAGGAGTGCAGCAGCCCTGTGTAATGACGAGTCCCGGGTTGCCCCCTGGTGGTTCATTGGCCACCTTATAGGGCCTGAGACATTTCAAGGTGTAACGCTGGTCATTATGTCATCATTTGGATAAAGGGCGGACTGTCAATTACATGCAATGTCAGACAGTTTCCAAATGTATGTTATGTCCATGTCACCAAAAAGTGACAAAGTAAATACAAAAGGGCGTCAGTTTCTTGCTAGTTTCCAAATACTGTATTAGTCATGAATTCACAGCATGAAATGAATACAACATAATTGTAGTTTAATAAAAGGTTTTATTTATTTGTATTTTTTTTGTCATTTTTATTTCTTGCTGATATCACACATATACTGGGAAAAAAAGTCTCTCTTCCTCGTCAATCTTATTCCATAAGACTTTTCAAAAATACCTTGGCAAGCTAAACAGGCTGCTGTCGTGTAGGAGAAAAAAGAATCATAGAGCATTTTTGCTGAAAGTTACAGATAATCAGCTTTACCACCACTCAGGCCTGCGCTTTGGCTGGTGAGAGTGTAATTGAACACCTGCCTATCCAACTGCATTCCTACTTGGGGAAGCACGTGCTTCAGAAAGGGGCGAGCATGGCGGGACACGAACAACTTCTCAAGCTGACTGCTCATGGGAGAGCTCACATAGTCAGAGCAGGTTGGCCCACTCAGACTCGGACCGCAGGTGACCTTCAGCTTGTAGTAAAGCTGCCCATACTGAAGGGGGCAGATCACCTCCCTTCGGAAACCTGACCTAAGCTTCACATTGCATGTGCCGAGCAGGTCATCATATTTGTTGTCTTTATCCCATACTTCAATAATAAGTTTGCTGTTTGCAGACAATAACATGTCATCAAAGTCAAACTCCCTGTTCCAGTGAGGGTTGTTTTTGTTAGAAATTGTACGTGTCTTGCCAAGTAGTTGTTTGTGCCCATCAAAGACTTTGACATACCCATCAGTGGCAGTGATGAAGTCACCACGCAGACCTTGCCCACGTATGATAGTTAAAACAATGTTAGCTAAGCCAGGGCGTGTTGGACAGCAATTTTTTCCTAAACTCTTGTGGTTGTGACAGTGGCAGACACAGGAGTTTGGATTGGTTCTTCTTCCAACCTTGCACTCATCCGAGCAATGTCTCTTCATGCCTCTGCTCAGAATGTAGTCTCGGATGGCATGCTTCAAATCAGTTTTCTTCCTTTCATCAGGTAGCAGCAAGTGAAGGGGCTTCAGTACATATTTGATCACATCTGGGTTGGCTGGTAGGGACTCGAGCCATTTCTTATAGGCCGATGCCTGACGGTCTGCAGAGAAAAGGAGCTCGCCCTCTGTGGTCCGCCCCCCGTTGATTTCTGTAACCCTTCAGCCGAATATAGAAAAGGTGTCAAAGGTTAGGAGAGCATGTAGAGGTGTGTACATTTTGAATTAAAATTAAACTTTTTTAATGACCAATCTAAATGAACATAGTAAACTTTCTATTCCCTAACAACCCATTATCGATCACCCTTCACTCTCAGAAATATGGGGACAGTAGGGGTACAAATCTGTATCTTAAGGTACAATACGTACTAATGTACCAAGAAAGGCTAATATTTGGACCTTAAGGTACTGATGTGTACCTATTCAGCTCTGGAGAAGGTACAAACTAGTTGAAAAACAGTGGTTAAAAGGTACAATTATGTGCCTTTGAGGGTACTGCCAGTGTGACAAGTTTTGTACCCCTAAAAGTACAATTCTGTACCTTCTTTTCTGAGAGTGTTTAACTGTTAATCCGAATGAATATTAAGGCTACTGTATAACTCTGCTTGCAAACTGTGAAAGTGACTCTACTGAAAAAATGAACTTAACCCTAATAGTAAATGGAACGTGTCAATGATTCTTCTCACTACATTTGTGTATATATGGTACTGAGCTGAGAGTGGACAAATTTACAGAATGTCTTGTCTGAAATATTGGCTTCTGTGAGTTCTGTGATATTTTTCTAAATATCACAAAGCTTTATAACATCTGTCATCCTCACTCACCTATCAGAAAAAGCATTGGAGAAGCTTCTACTTCCTGTCACACTCTGCTTTTTCGAATTACAGAAGTTAATTTGTGCACTAAGGTCAACATCAACCTTGTACTGGATTTTTCCAGCAATTTCAGCACCAAGGCACATCTTGACTTCATCAGAACTCAGACCCATCATCGACACCTTGCACTCCCTGATACTTGTCATTGACTCCACCTTGCCACCTGTCTGTACCTGTACAATAGGTAAGAATATGCACGTAAAATATAACATTACCAAGTTTCTTACAAGCCCCAAAAATCTGTATTGTTTTACATGTTAACCAAACAGCTAAATGCTGCTTAGCCATACATTGGACATCAGTTAAAATATTTAGGACATGTTTGATGACTAGGTGTCATTCTTGAGACCTACAGATCAGATTCTGTGGGACAGTCAAATGAGTGTTTGTGCCCTGTTTGGGTTATCAAGTGGATGCCCTATAACTGATATTTAAGATATACCACGGCTGGGTTAAATTTCCCTTTCCCAGGCTATGGAACTAATGACTGGTTCTTGGCCAAAGCAGCTGTCAGTTTGGAATTAGCAATGGCAATTTTCTAGTACATTAAGAAAAGACATATCTTGTGGCCGAAAGAAGTGCTCCTACAAAAAAAATGTTTAAGTGATTCAAATGTGGACATTATAACCTCAAATTAACATAACGCAAGTGTGGTAACCGTTTTATAAGCTGGATAATGGACTTCATGACGTGCGTATTTAAGAAGTTATACAACAGTTAGGTCCAGTTAAAATATTTAGCAATTTCTGCTTGGATGAGACGCATTCTACATATCACTAGGACTGAGGATATTCCATGATATACTATTGGTGACTCTGTACAGTAAATAAGCACTCCTCCAAAGATACAATGTAAAAATAAAACATTACACCAACATGCCATTGCATCTAGTTCATAAACAAGCGAGAGAGAAAAGTGAAAAAACAAAATCGAGTGAATTTAGAAGCTATGGAAGATTTTAACGACACCCAAGACCCAAGACAATTATGGAAATGTCAAAATCAATGTGTAGAAATAGACACAGATGCTGTTAAGTCTAGCTGGAACTATTTTGTGGAGCGGAAACTGGAGCGAACTGAAATAAAATGACATAAAGCTTATTTTACAGTTGTGTATATAAACTAATTGTGTTGCCTCAGCCTTCAGCTTCATGCCTGCAGTTGAACCACATATAGGATATTCACGAACAACCTCACGAACACTAGTGTTATATTGCTTAATTAATGCACTCCACTGTGCATCGTGGCCACATTACCACCTCGAAAGTGTATTAACTTCAGATATACAAACACCATATTGTTCCTTATCCACTACACTCGTACAATTCACTCTTGAACATTGCAGTGCTCAATGGGCCAGTTTGTGATCTGGTTTGCAGTTGTTTCATGAGTGATTAATTCAGAATATTTAACAGTATCATTCATCAGAATCTGAATATTTCAAAAACTGTATAGCTATGACTACAATTTTCATAGTTCACAGTCAGAATTGACAAAAAATTGCTCATAACTTGTGCTATGGTTTGAGCACACAAGTAATACTATTACAGATGCTTGCTAGTAGTTGTAATATTATTTACAACTTAGTTAGTTAGTTGTAATATATATTTTATGTACCTTTTTGATGAAGTGAGTGCCATAGGTGTCAAGAAAAGCATCATATAGAGCTTTGTTACTGGGACTGTAGATCTGAGGGAGCTTTCCGTAAGCTTGTTTGAAGTCTGGATCGAGGTTTGGATTGCTGGAGATCGTGTAGCTACAATAGGTGAAGACATCATACACATAAACAACTATTTGTATTGACCAGTAAATCAGCCCATAATAACAATAATAATAAAAATTCTCAACATCATCATCATCATCATCATCATCCACCTGTATGTAACCAGATACTTAATTAGCATATTGGTAAAAATCAATCCTTTTTACCTGTAAAATGTACAGTCTACTGAGTGGCTCACAAAGTTGAAGCGGTCCCCTTTGCTCTTGTCAATGGCAGTTTTAGCTAACTTTGAATTTGTTCCTGAAAGGGATACAGAGCCTCCACTCCCTGCCTTACCTAAACCTAATCCAATCTTCCAGTTGTTCTCTACACTTTTACTAACATGATCTGACACCGCCATGGCGGACTCTAGCAACTGGCTCTTAATCGACAAGCTGCACTTATGAAGGGGTCTCCAGTTACGGACAGATGTTGGAATTTTCTGCATGTCTCCGTCTTGGTAGGTGTTCGCACAAAGGGTGCAGGTTTTGTTTGGGGTTTCCCAGGTGTTCATGTCGACAACAAAAGCTCCCTTGCGCTGCATTGTGGTTATGTCAAAACCCTCTCCAGCTAAAGTGGATCCGGGGGCGATCTTTGCTTCTTTGCAGCGTGCTTCTGTAGCAGATCTGCACACCTGAACGGTGGGATGGGGCAGGAGCAGGATGAGTCCTGCCAGGATGGTGGCAGTCGGCAGCGACATTACTGCCCGATGAACTGACCACCAGCTTAGAAGTCTGAGAGAACAGAATTCACAGTTCCTCAGTAGCCTCTTGGTATTGTTGGTTACAGTTAAAGGGAGTTTGACATCAACACAAAACCTTAATAAACATATATAATATTTTGTATTATCTAATGCACTTTAAATATTACATGTCCACCACTGAACTGAAAGGCATTTCTGTTAACTGTAAGATAGTTCTATGGTCATTGCCTGAGAACTTTTTCAGAAAAAATGGCTGTAAAACATCTGTGCTTTCATGTGTCAGTAAATATTACTGCTTATACCACCACTACTTTGACAACCACTACTACATAAACTACTACTATTACTTATTTACTATCACTATTACCACAACAACAACAACAACAACAACAACAACAACAATAATAATAATAATAATAATAATAATAATAAAATTGTGAACAACAGCTTGAAACCATGCAAACTGCAATATATATTATCTTCTTTAAATATTAAAATGCTGACCATACAAAGTGTCGAAAGCCGACATTCATGACATATAAAGCGATAGCATAGCTTACACACCTTGTTTGCTGGCTAGGGCGCAATGTCTGTGAAGATATGATGGTGTTGTTGGGAAGCTGCTTAAATATATGAGAGATGTGACAGCAAAACCACACATCAAGCTGTGAACATGTGATTAAAAAATACATATACTTCCCTGTAGGTGCATTTGTTGTTGTACACACACACACACACACACACACATACACACATACACACACACACATAATCACACACACACCCACACCCACACACACACACACACACACACACACACACACACACACACACACACACAATCACACACACACACCCACCCACACACACACACAAATAGCTCTACAAGACAGCTAAATTATCACTCGTTAACTGTGTAAGACCTGCCTCTACGTACAGTATACAGTCAGGCCCGCTTATGGGGGGGCAAACGGCTGTCTTGTCCCGGGCCCAAGGATAGGGGGGCCCAGAACTAGTCCTCCTTACATTATTGGGGCTGATAATGCTTCTGCTTGGCTTTGTCTCAGCTCAAACCAGTATTTCTTACTAGAGTGAAGACTTGAAAGCATCATAAGAGGTGAGGGTGTATGTCAATTACAGTGTGTTTAGTGCACTGTGTTGCAGTGGGAAGGACAGTATGTAAATGTATAGTATGTGTTTTGTCGGTGCCACTGGATACAGACAGAGACAGAGGGCTTGGAGTTGATGGGCCAACAGATGGAGCAGAGTCGGAGTTGTTGAAGTGGATGGAGAAGTGCATTGTTCGGCCACACAGGTCAGGTTTGACATTAACCCTCTGGGGTTGAAGTCCCTCAGAAGTTTGCAAGGTTGTATTACATTCACTTTACTTTCAAATCATTATTGCTAAGGTATTTCAAAATATAAACATATGTGTCACTTTTGGATAAATGCTTTTCAGTTAGCTGAAAAATGTAAAAATGTTGCGGCTAACAGAATACCTCAGAGAGGCCTTAGAGCCTAAAGACTTAGTGTGAGGAAGAGGAGTGCAGCAGCCCTGTGTAATGACGAGTCCCGGGTTGCCCCCTGGTGGTTCATTGGCCACCTTATAGGGCCTGAGACATTTCAAGGTGTAACGCTGGTCATTATTTCATCATTTGGATAAAGGGCGGACTGTCAATTACATGCAATGTCAGACAGTTTCCAAATGTATGTTATGTCCATGTCACCAAAAAGTGACAAAGTAAATACAAAAGGGCGTCAGTTTCTTGCTAGTTTCCAAATACTGTATTAGTCATGAATTCACAGCATGAAATGAATACAACATAATTGTAGTTTAATAAAAGGTTTTATTTATTTGTATTTTTTTTGTCATTTTTATTTCTTGCTGATATCACACATATACTGGGAAAAAAAGTCTCTCTTCCTCGTCAATCTTATTCCATAAGACTTTTCAAAAATACCTTGGCAAGCTAAACAGGCTGCTGTCGTGTAGGAGAAAAAAGAATCATAGAGCATTTTTGCTGAAAGTTACAGATAATCAGCTTTACCACCACTCAGGCCTGCGCTTTGGCTGGTGAGAGTGTAATTGAACACCTGCCTATCCAGCTGCATTCCTACTTGGGGAAGCACGTGCTTCAGAAAGGGGCGAGCATGGCGGGACACGAACAACTTCTCAAGCTGACTGCTCATGGGAGAGCTCACATAGTCAGAGCAGGTTGGCCCACTCAGACTCGGACCGCAGGTGACCTCCAGCTTGTAGTAAAGCTGCCCATACTGAAGGGGGCAGATCACCTTCCTTCGGAAACCTGACCTAAGCTTCACATTGCATGTGCCGAGCAGGTCATCATATTTGTTGTCTTTATCCCATACTTCAATAATAAGTTTGCTGTTTGCAGACAATAACATGTCATCAAAGTCAAACTCCCTGTTCCAGTGAGGGTTGTTTTTGTTAGAAATTGTACGTGTCTTGCCAAGTAGTTGTTTGTGCCCATCAAAGACTTTGACATACCCATCAGTGGCAGTGATGAAGTCACCACGCAGACCTTGCCCACGTATGATAGTTAAAACAATGTTAGCTAAGCCAGGGCGTGTTGGACAGCAATTTTTTCCTAAACTCTTGTGGTTGTGACAGTGGCAGACACAGGAGTTTGGATTGGTTCTTCTTCCAACCTTGCACTCATCCGAGCAATGTCTCTTCATGCCTCTGCTCAGAATGTAGTCTCGGATGGCATGCTTCAAATCAGTTTTCTTCCTTTCATCAGGTAGCAGCAAGTGAAGGGGCTTCAGTACATATTTGATCACATCTGGGTTGGCTGGTAGGGACTCAAGCCATTTCTTATAGGCCGATGCCTGACGGTCTGCAGAGAAAAGGAGCTCGCCCTCTGTGGTCCGCCCCCCGTTGATTTCTGTAACCCTTCAGCCGAATATAGAAAAGGTGTCAAAGGTTAGGAGAGCATGTAGAGGTGTGTACATTTTGAATTAAAATTAAACTTTTTTAATGACCAATCTAAATGAACATAGTAAACTTTCTATTCCCTAACAACCCATTATCGATCACCCTTTAACTGTTAATCCGAATGAATATTAAGGCTACTGTATAACTCTGCTTGCAAACTGTGAAAGTGACTCTACTGAAAAAATGAACTTAACCCTAATAGTAAATGGAACGTGTCAATGATTCTTCTCACTACATTTGTGTATATATGGTACTGAGCTGAGAGTGGACACATTTACAGAATGTCTTGTCTGAAATATTGGCTTCTGTGAGTTCTGTGATATTTTTCTAAATATCACAAAGCTTTATAACATCTGTCATCCTCACTCACCTATCAGAAAAAGCATTGGAGAAGCTTCTACTTCCTGTCACACTCTGCTTTTTCGAATTACAGAAGTTAATTTGTGCACTAAGGTCAACATCAACCTTGTACTGGATTTTTCCAGCAATTTCAGCACCAAGGCACATCTTGACTTCATCAGAACTCAGACCCATCATCGACGCCTTGCACTCCCTGATACTTGTAATTGACTCCACCTTGCCACCTGTCTGTACCTGTACAATAGGTAAGAATATGCACATAAAATATAACACTACCAAGTTTCTTACAAGCCCCAAAAATCTGTATTGTTTTACATGTTAACCAAACAGCTAAATGCTGCTTAGCCATACATTGGACATCAGTTAAAATATTTAGGACATGTTTGATGACTAGGTGTCATTCTTGAGACCTGCAGATCAGATTCTGTGGGACAGTCAAATGAGTGTTTGTGCCCTGTTTGGGTTATCAAGTGGATGCCCTATAACTGATATTTAAGATATACCACGGCTGGGTTAAATTTCCCTTTCCCAGGCTATGGAACTAATGACTGGTTCTTGGCCAAAGCAGCTGTCAGTTTGGAATTAGCAATTGCAATTTTCTAGTACATTAAGAAAAGACATATCTTGTGGCCGAAAGAAGTGCTCCTACAAAAAAAATGTTTAAGTGATTCAAATGTGGACATTATAACCTCAAATTAACATAACGCAAGTGTGGTAACCGTGGTATAAGCTGGATAATGGACTTCATGACGTGCGTATTTAAGAAGTTATACAACAGTTAGGTCCAGTTAAAATATTTAGCAATTTCTGCTTGGATGAGACGCATTCTACATATCACTAGGACTGAGGATATTCCATGATATACTATTAGTGACTCTGTACAGTTAATAAGCACTCCTCCAAAGATACAATGTAACAATAAAACATTACACCAACATGCCATTGCATATAGTTCATAAACAAGCGAGAGAGAAAAGTGAAAAAACAAAATCGAGTGAATTTAGAAGCTATGGAAGATTTTAACGACACCCAAGACCCAAGACAATTATGGAAATGTAAAAAATCAATGTGTAGAAATAGACACAGATGCTGTTAAGTCAAGCTGGAACTATTTTGTGGAGCGGAAACTGGAGCGAACTGAAATAAAATGACATAAAGCTTATTTTACAGTTGTGTATATAAACTAATTGTGTTGCCTCAGCCTTCAGCTTCATGCCTGCAGTTGAACCACATATAGGATATTCACGAACAACCTCACGAACACTAGTGTTATATTGCTTAATTAATGCACTCCACTGTGCATCGTGGCCACATTACCACCTCGAAAGTGTATTAACTTCAGATATACAAACACCATATTGTTCCTTATCCACTACACTCGTACAATTCACTCTTGAACATTGCAGTGCTCAATGGGCCAGTTTGTGATCTGGTTTGCAGTTGTTTCATGAGTGATTAATTCAGAATATTTAACAGTATCATTCATCAGAATCTGAATATTTCAAAAACTGTATAGCTATGACTACAATTTTCATAGTTCACAGTCAGAATTGACAAAAAATTGCTCATAACTTGTGCTATGGTTTGAGCACACAAGTAATACTATTACAGATGCTTGCTAGTAGTTGTAATATTATTTACAACTTAGTTAGTTAGTTGTAATATATATTTTATGTACCTTTTTGATGAAGTGAGTGCCATAGGTGTCAAGAAAAGCATCATATAGAGCTTTGTTACTGGGACTGTAGATCTGAGGGAGCTTTCCGTAAGCTTGTTTGAAGTCTGGATCGAGGTTTGGATTGCTGGAGATCGTGTAGCTACAATAGGTGAAGACATCATACACATAAACAACTATTTGTATTAACCAGTAAATCAGCCCATAATAACAATAATAATAAAAATTCTCAACATCATCATCATCATCATCATCCACCTGTATTTACCCAAATACTTAATTAGCATATTGGTAAAAATCAATCCTTTTTACCTGTAAAATGTACAGTCTACTGAGTGGCTCACAAAGTTGAAGCGGTCCCCTTTGCTCTTGTCAATGGCAGTTTTAGCTAACTTTGAATTTGTTCCTGAAAGGGATACAGAGCCTCCACTCCCTGCCTTACCTAAACCTAATCCAATCTTCCAGTTGTTCTCTACACTTTTACTAACATGATCTGACACCGCCATGGCGGACTCTAGCAACTGGCTCTTAATCGACAAGCTGCACTTATGAAGGGGTCTCCAGTTACGGACAGATGTTGGAATTTTCTGCATGTCTCCGTCTTGGTAGGTGTTCGCACAAAGGGTGCAGGTTTTGTTTGGGGTTTCCCAGGTGTTCATGTCGACAACAAAAGCTCCCTTGCGCTGCATTGTGGTTATGTCAAAACCCTCTCCAGCTAAAGTGGATCCGGGGGCGATCTTTGCTTCTTTGCAGCGCGCTTCTGTAGCAGATCTGCACACCTGAACGGTGGGATGGGGCAGGAGCAGGATGAGTCCTGCCAGGATGGTGGCAGTCGGCAGCGACATTACTGCCCGATGAACTGACCACCAGCTTAGAAGTCTGAGAGCACAGAATTCACAGTTCCTCAGTAGCCTCTTGGTATGGTTGGTTACAGTTAAAGGGAGTTTGACATCAACACAAAACCTTAATAAACATATATAATATTTTGTATTATCTAATGCACTTTAAATATTACATGTCCACCACTGAACTGAAAGGCATTTCTGTTAACTGTAAGATAGTTCTATGGTCATTGCCTGAGAACTTTTTCAGAAAAAATGGCTGTAAAACATCTGTGCTTTCATGTGTCAGTAAATATTACTGCTTATACCACCACTACCACTACACACACATACACACACACACACACACACACACACACACACACACACACACACACAATCACACACACACCCACCCACACACACACACAAATAGCTCTACAAGACAGCTAAATTATCACTTGTTAACTGTGTAAGACCTGCCTCTACGTACAGTATACAGTCAGGCCCGCTTATGGGGGGGCAAACGGCTGTCTTGTCCCGGGCCCAAGGATAGGGGGGCCCAGAACTAGTCCTCCTTACATTATTGGGGCTGATAATGCTTCTGCTTGGCTTTGTCTCAGCTCAAACCAGTATTTCTTACTAGAGTGAAGACTTGAAAGCATCATAAGAGGTGAGGGTGTATGTCAATTACAGTGTGTTTAGTGCACTGTGTTGCAGTGGGAAGGACAGTATGTAAATGTATAGTATGTGTTTTGTAGGTGCCACTGGATACAGACAGAGACAGAGGGCTTGGAGTTGATGGGCCAACAGATGGAGCAGAGTCGGAGTTGTTGAAGTGGATGGAGAAGTGCATTGTTCGGCCACACAGGTCAGGTTTGACATTAACCCTCTGGGGTTGAAGTCCCTCAGAAGTTTGCAAGGTTGTATTACATTCACTTTACTTTCACATCATTATTGCTAAGGTCTTTCAAAATATAACCATATGTGTCTCTTTTGGATAAATGCTTTTCAGTTAGCTGAAAAATGTAAAAATGTTGTGGCTAACAGAATACCTCAGAGAGGCCTTAGAGCCTAAAGACTTAGTGTGAGGAAGAGGAGTGCAGCAGCCCTGTGTAATGACGAGTCCCGGGTTGCCCCCGGGTGGTTCATTGGCCACCTTATAGGGCCTGAGGCATTTCAAGGTGTAACGCTGGTCATTATGTCATCATTTGGATAAAGGGCGGACTGTCAATTACATGCAATGTCAGACAGTTTCCAAATGTATGTTATGTCCATGTCACCAAAAAGTGACAAAGTAAATACAAAAGGGCGTCAGTTTCTTGCTAGTTTCCAAATACTGTATTAGGCATGAATTCACAGCATGAAATGAATACAACATAATTGTAGTTTAAAAAAAGGTTTTATTTATTTGTATTTTTTTTGTCATTTTGATTTCTTGCTGATATCACACATATAACTGGGGGAAAAAAGACAGCGGGTCAATCTTATTCCATACGACTTTTCAAAAATACCTTGGCAAGCTAAACAGGCTGCTGTCGTGTAGGAGAAAAAAGAATCATAGAGCATTTTTGCTGAAAGTTACAGATAATCAGCTTTACCACCACTCAGGCCTGCGCTTTGGCTGGTGAGAGTGTAATTGAACACCTGCCTATCCAGCTGCATTCCTACTTGGGGAAGCACGTGCTTCAGAAAGGGGCGAGCATGGCGGGACACGAACAACTTCTCAAGCTGACTGCTCATGGGAGAGCTCAAATAGTCAGAGCAGGTTGGCCCCATCAGACTCGGAAGGCAGGTGACCTTCAGCTTGTAGTAAAGCTGCCCATACTGAAGGGGGCAGATCACCTCCCTTCGGAAACCTGACCTAAGCTTCACATTGCATGTCCCGAGCAGGTCATCATAATCGCTGTCTTCATCCCACACTTCAATAATAAGTTTGCTGTTTGCAGACAATAACATGTCACCAATATCAAACTCCTGGTTCCAGGAAGGGTTGTTGTCGCCATCAATTGTACTTGTCTTGCCAAGCAGTTGTGCGTGCCCGTCAAAGACTTTGACATACCCATCAGTGGCAGTGGTGTAGTCACCATACAGACCTTGCCCACGTATGATAGTTAAAACAATGTTAGCTAAGCCAGGGCGTGTTGGACAGCAATTTTTTCCTAAACTCTTGTGGTTGTGACAGTGGCAGACACAGGACTCTGGATTGGTTCTTCTTCCAACCTTGCACTCATCCGAGCACTGTCTCTCCATGCCTCTGCTCAGAATGTAGTCTCGGATGGCATGCTTCAAATCAGTTTTCTTCCTTTCATCAGGTAGCAGCAAGTGAAGGGGCTTCAGTACGTATTTGATCACATCTGGGTTGGCTGGTAGGGACTCGAGCCATTTCTTATAGGCCGATGCCTGATGGTCTGCAGAGAAAAGGAGCTCGCCCTCGGTGGTCCGCCCCCCGTTGATTTCTGTAACCCTTCAGCCGAATATAGAAAAGGTGTCAAAGGTTAGGACAGCCTGTAGAGGTGTGTACATTTTGAATTAAAATTAACCTTTTTTTTATGACCAATCTAAATGAACATAGTAAACTTCCTATTCCCTAACGACCCATTATCGATCACCCTTTAATTGTTAATCCAAATGAATATTAAGCCTACTGTATGACTGTGCTTGCAAACAGTGAAAGTAACTCTACGGAAATGAATTTAACCCTAATAGTAAATGGAACGTGTCAATGATTCTTCTCGCTACATTTGTGTATATATGGTACTGAGCTGAGAGTGGACACATTTACAGAATGTCTTGTCTGAAATATTGGCTTCTGTGAGTTGTGTGATATTTTTCTAAATATCACAAAGCTTTACAATGTCTGCCAACCTCACTCACCTATCAGAAAAAGCATTGGAGAAGCTTTGACTTCCTGTCACACTCTGCTTTTTTGAATTACAGAAGTTAATTTGTGCACTAAGGTCAACATCAACCTTGTACTGGATTTTTCCAGCAATTTCAGCACCAAGGCACATCTTGACTTCATCAGAACTCAGACCCATCATCGACGCCTTGCACTCCTTGATACTTGTCATTGACTCCACCTTGCCACCTGTCTGTACCTGTACAATAGGTAAGAATATGCACATAAAATATAACATTATCAAGTTTCTTACAAGCCCCAAAAATCTGTATTGTTTTAGACTTTAACCACAGAGCTAAATGCTGCTTAGCCATACATTGGACATCAGTAAAAATATTTAGGACATGTTTGATGACTATGTGTCATACTTGAGACCTGCAGATCAGATTCTGTGGGACAGTCAAATGAGTGTTTGTGCCTCTTTGGGTTATCAAGTGGATGCCCTATAACTGATAATTAAGATATACCACGGCTGGGTAAAATTTCCCTTTCCCAGGCTATGGAACTAATGACTGGTTCTTGGCCAAAGCAGCTGTCAGTTTGGAATTAGCAATGCCAATTTTGTAGTACATTAAGAAAAGACACATCGAAAGAAGTGCTTCTACAAACAAATGTGTTAAAGTGATTGAAATGTCGACATTATAACCTCAAATTAACATAAGGCAAGTGTGGTAACCGTGGTATAAGCTGGATAATGGACTTCATGACGTGCGTATTTCAGAAGGTATACAACAGTTAGGTCCAGTTAATCTATTTAGCAATTTGTGATTGGATGAGACGCATTGTACGTCTCACTAGGAGGGAGGATATCCCATGATATACTATAGGTGACTCTGTACAGTTAATAAGCACTCCTCCAAAGATACAATGTAACAATAAAACATTACACCAACATTGAATTGCATCCACTTCATAAACAGGAGAGAGAGAAAAGCGAAAAAAAAAAAACAAAAAAAAACAAAACAAAACAAAATCAAGTGAATTTATAAGCTATGGAAGATTTTAACAAGACACCCAAGACCAAAGGCAATTATGGGAATGCCAAAATCAATGTGTATAAATTCACACTTGTGTAGCAACCACATATGCTGTTAACTATAGCTGAAACTATTTTGTGAAGCGCAGACTGGAGCGAACTGAAATACAATAAACAAAAATAAAACTTATTTAAAAATTGTGTCTATAAACTAATTGTGTTGCCGTAGCCTTCAACTTCATGCCTGCAGCTGAACCACATATAGGATATCCATGAACCTCACGAACACTAGTGTTATATTGCTTAATTAATGCAGTCTGCTGTGCATTGTGGCCACATTACCACCTCGAAAGTGTATTAACTTTGAATATACAAACACCATATTGTCCATTATCCACCACACTCTTACAATTCCCTCTCCACCATTGCAGTGCTTAAAGGGCCAGTTTGTGATCTGGTTTGCAGTTGTTGCATGGGTGATTAATTCAGAATATTTAACAGTATCATTTATCAGAATATTTTAAAAACTATATAGCTATGACTACAGTTTTTACTTTTAAATGTACTTGAAACATATTTTTAAATCTAGAATGGTATAGTCAACATCCAAAAAAAAAATTTTCCAGTCAGAATGACAACAAACTGCTCATAATTTGAGCTATGTTTTGAGCACACAGGTAATACAGATGCTTGCTAGTAGTTGTAATAGTCACATATTTTCTATACCTGTTTGATGAAGTGAGTACCATAGGTGTCAAGAAAAGCATCATATAGAGCTTTGTTACTGGTACTGTAGGTCTGAGGGAGCTTTCCGTAAGCTTGTTTGAAGTCTGGATCGAGGTTTGGATTGCTGGAGATCGTGTAGCTACAATAGGTGAAGACACCGTACACATAAACAACTATTTCCATTAACCAGTAAATCAGCCCATAATAACAATAATAATAAAAATCCTCAACGTCATCACCATCATCCACCTGTATTTACCCAAATACTTAATTAGCATATTGGTAAAAATCAATCCTTTTTACCTGTAAAATGTACAGTCTACTGAGTGGCTCACAAAGTTGAAGCGGTCCCCTTTGCTCTTGTCAATGGCAGTTTTAGCTAACTTTGAATTTGTTCCTGAAAGGGATACAGAGCCTCCACTCCCTGCCTTACCTAAACCTAATCCAATCTTCCAGTTGTTCTCTATACTTTTACTAACATGATCTGAGACCGCCATGGCGGACTCTAGCAACTGGCTCTTAATCGACAAGCTGCACTTATGAAGGGGTCTCCAGTTACGGACAGATGTTGGAATTTTCTGCATGTCTCCGTCTTGGTAGGTGTTCGCACAAAGGGTGCAGGTTTTGTTTGGGGTTTCCCAGGTGTTCATGTCGACAACAAAAGCTCCCTTGCGCTGCATTGTGGTTATGTCAAAACCCTCTCCAGCTAAAGTGGATCCGGGGGCGATCTTTGCTTCTTTGCAGCGCGCTTCTGTAGCAGATCTGCACACCTGAACGGTGGGATGGGGCAGGAGCAGGATGAGCCCTGCCAGGATGGTGGCAGTCGGCAGCAACATTACTGCCCGATGAACTGACCACCTGCTTTGCCAAGACAAACAATCTTGTTACTGTAAAAAGTTACAAATCTGAGAGAACAGAATTCACAGTTCCTCAATAGCCTCTTGGTACTGTATGGCTCGTTACAGTTGAAGAGAGTTTGACATCAACACAAAAACTTAATAGACATATATAATATTTTCTATTATCTAATGCACTTTAAATATTAGATGTCCACCGCTGAACTGAAAGGCATTTCTGTTAACTGTAAGATAGTTCTATGATCATTGCCTGAGAACTTTTTCAGAAAAAAATGGCTGTAAAACATCTGTGCTTTCATGTGTCAGTAAATACTACTGCTTATACCACCACTACTTTGATTACCACTACTTAAACACAAACTACTACTATTACTTATTTACTATTCCTATCACCACAACAACAAAAACAATAATAATAATAATGATGATAATAATAATAACAACAACAACAACAATAATAATAATAATAATAATAATAATAATAATAATAATAATAATAAAAAAAAAAATTGTGAACAACAGCTTGGAACCATGCAAACTGCAATATATATTATCTTCTTTAAATATTAAAATACTGACCATACAAAGTATTGAAAGCCGACATTCATGACATATAAAGAGATAGCATAGCTTACACACCTTGTTTGCTGGCTAGGGTGCAATGTCTGTGAAGATATGATGGTGTTGTTGGCCAGCTGCTTAAATATATGAGGGATGTGAGAGGAAAACCACACATCAAGCTATGAACGTGTGGTTAAAAAATACATATACTTCCTTATATGTGCATTTGTTGTTGTACACACACACACACACACACACACACACACACAATCACACACCCTCACATACACCCACACCCACCCCCCCCCCCCCCACACACACACACAGCTCTACAAGACAGCTAAATGATCAGAAGCATAACTTTGTATTATCAGCGCTATATCGCATATTACACTAAATCATCAAAATGACAAAATACTTGAATTTAGGTTTTAGAGGTGTTACAGTAATGTAAGAGGAAGCAGCCTTCAGCACTGTGTGTGTGATAAGTCCCTTGTGTCTCTGGTCGCCCCCTAGTGGTTCATTGGCCACCTCACTGGGCCTGGGATATTTGAGGTGTGTCTGTCACGTTCCTTTTAGATAAAGGGTGGATTGTCAATTGTAAGCAATGTCAGTTGACAATTGTATGTCATGTTCATGTCACTAAAAGAAGACAACAATAAGAAAATACAAAAGAACTTCAGTTTATTGCCTGTGTCCAAATGCTTTATTAGTAATAAATACACAGCATGAAGTAAATTAAATTATTTTGGTAGCCTTTTTTCAGTTTTATTTATTTGTGATTTTTTGTCATTTTGATTTCTTGCTGATATCACACATATAACTGGGGGAAAAAGACAGTGGATCAATCTTATTCCATACGACTTTTCAAAGATACTTTGGCAAGCTAAGCACATTGCTGTCACCTAAGAGGAAAAATAATCCTAAATCCTAAAGCATTTTTGCTGAAAGGTACAGATAATCAGCTAATTCAGCTTTACCATCACTCTGACCTGCGCTTCGGCTGGTGAGAGTGTAATTGAACACCTGCCTATCCAGCTGCATTCCTACTTGGGGAAACGTGCTTCGGAAAGAGACGAGCATGGCAAGACACAAACAATTTCCACCTAATACCACCCTCCGCGCCACACACACACACACACACACACACACACACACACACACACACACACACACACACACACACACACACACACACACACACACACACGGGGCACAGACCTCACTTCCCCCACCGCCCCACACCACGCCTTTCTGCACACTTCAATTCCCATTTCTCCCTTCTACCCTTGCTTCCTGCCTCATGCCCCCCTAACCCCCTCTCCTCACACACATATTTGTAGTGCAGTGTGACAGTAAAGACACCTCAGAGTCCCAGGATGGCCTTGGCTGCCCCCTGGTGGTCACTCTACAACTCCGCAGGGCCATTCTAAGACAAGCTCATCCTCATTACATTTCCACTGAGTTTCAAAGATATAAAATCATGGTGGGTGCTGCGGGGCAGTGGGCAGAGCAGCTGTACCATGGACAGGGAAGCACCCATGGGGACCTCGAATCTGGCTTGGGTCTTTTCCCAACCCTACCCCATCTCTTTCTCCAATTTATGTCCTGTCTGATCTTCACTGTCCTGTCAAATAAAGGAACAAAAAGCCAAAAATAACTTTAAAAAAATACAAATTGATGTATTGCAGTATATAGTCCAGAATCATCATGTAATAGTGTTGGTATGCATTGATCTGGTTATTCACATGATAAGGATGCCCAATGAGCTGCATGAATGCCCTATTCAAACAAACGAACTAACTACCTAACTAAATAAATAAGTTTGAAATGTAAAGCCTACTCCACTATGTACTCTCTGAGGGAGAACAAAAAATGTGAGCGAAGAAAAAAAATAGGTTAAAAAAAGTACTTTCCCTTATCTAGCCTACCTGTCGCTATTCCACACAGCTCTGTTGCAGGCTGTCCGACTTTACATGTTTTTACCAAGCAAAACTTTTAGCCACAGAGAACGAGGGACTTCCATTCTTTCTTGATCTATCTATCTATCTATCTATCTATCTATCTATCTATCTATCTATCTATCTATCTATCTATCTATCTATCTATCTATCTATCTATCTATCTATCTATCTAGAAATCTAGAAATCTAGAAATCTATCTATCTTGAAATCGATCTTGAAATCTATATATCTTGAAATCTATCTTGAAATCTGTCAATCTGTCTTAATCCATGAATAAATTGATCTATATTAACCAGAAGCTGAAATACAAGAGAGCAAAAAGTAAACTGCCTATCCAGACATCCTTTTTTCATTCCAGTAGGCTAATCTTTAGTGATCACAACAATCCAAAAGTATCTTCCCAGACACTGGTGGAGGCAGGGTGTGCTAGAGCGTACATGGCCAACCTACTGATCAGCACGTCTTTGGGAGAACTTTGTGGTATTGTCCCCTGCAGTACCTGCAGTTACAGTACACACTGAAAGTACCATTTCCAAGGCCCACCACCAGTAGCTCCAGTCAATGAGCTAGTAGAGCCAGCTGAGATTGAGTATGTCAGAGGTGGAATGCCTGAGCTTGCATGTACCATGCCAGCAGAATCCATATGATCCTCTGCCACTAAAGCAGGATGTCTGGTCTGGCTATCCTGATGACGGCTCGTATAGGCCCGTGCAACCTAGCAGTATGCATTATACATGGTTGCCAAGGCCCTCCTGAGCCAGACTGGAGAACCGGACAGCTCAAGTCTTAGAACCAGAGACCTGAAGTCTTCGAACCGGAAACCTTGAGTCTTTATGCAGATCTGCACTCAATGTACAGGCTCTGGTAGGAATGCCGGATCAGGTGGGGGACGAGGGGGGCCATTGAGCTGCACTGCGGCTCACACATTGGCAGACTCCCATCCTATTGGACTTCGCTGAGTGGCTTGAATTTGAGCTGGTGCAGAGAACATGGCACAGAGGTCAAGATAGGACATGGAGACACTTGGGATGCATCCAAAAAGGCAAAGCAGAAGAAGGGTTGTACGTCAGTGGCACCCACGACTGCAGTTTTAAAAGCAGTCTAGTCTTCTCCAAGCACCCGACCATCCAATCCTGTGCAGACTGAACCTGGTACTCCAGATACATTAAAAAAACAAATCTGTCCTAATTGAGGTACAAAACATTATCTCAAGCAATGCTGTAACTTTCAGGTCTTAACAAGTGAGCAGACGACAGCCTGGATAAAGATTATTTACTGGCGTTGGAAAAGTGGTCGAAAAACACCAGATAGCTGGTTGCCAGTTGAAGACTCCCTGCCAAATCTGCAAAGTCAAACATTTGTCTGTGCTCCACGAAATTAATACCAGCAAAGAGAAAACACATTAATTGAAACACTTTATCTAAACAGACCACGTCACAGCTGAAATGTGCCATTAAAAGTTGTCAAAGTGCTCCTTTGTAATAGCTTATGCACACTCACAGCATACCCCATTATGTCGTGGTGGAGCCGGGCCAAATGTCACCTTGCCTCATAGCCTAAGAAGAAGCTCAAGATACAGGGTGTATTCATGTCTGAGCAGGTAGTCACAATCATCCAGCGGCAAATCTCCTTACAAAATACCGTTACCTACAGGATTTCCACTCCCACCAATTGACAATGTCCATCCAATGCTGTTGATCATGCATCAGTATCAGACTACCCCAACTTGATCATGCCATGTGAGGCTAGTATGGCTACGTCCCAGGGGGCCTTGCTGCCATCATGATCAGGTTAGGATAGACTTTGCAAGGACCAGTGAGTGAGTCTCTGAGTGTTTGGGAAGGGGAGTCCCCCTGTTGGGGTTGGTAGGGGGAGGGTGACAGTTAAGTGTAGGCTTAACCAGGAAAGTTTTCTGTTAAAACACCCAGATTCTTGGCCCATAGCAACCCAGGTCACACTAGGGAGCCAGGATGGGAAAAAGAACAAACACAAACTCTGTGTTTAAAAGCAACACTAGGTAGATTTTTTTCAACCTTAAAATACTGTTTTCAAAATTGTTTCAGTGGTTCATCAACTTGTAACTGGATGAAAGGCACTTCTGAATCCGCTTTGCTGCCCTCATTGGGCTCTAACTGCACTAAGTAAGTTTGGAGGAGCGGACCGTCTCTTTGTAGTTCGAATGAGAAACAATTCCACTTCCAACCTGTGGAATGAACTGAAGATGAAAACCATTTAGTGTTGCTTTATACGACAGTGTTTTGTATGATATCACACAATTGGTGGCCAACCAACAGGGTAATCCTTCCATTTATCAGAAAAGGTCAGTGCCCTTTTTGCAGGGAACCCAGTAGCCTCTCCAAACAGACCCCTCTCTCTTGTACCTGAGATGGATGCAGATGGGGTCCTAAAGGTTAATGTGCACATGCGAAGAGGAAGTGGATAAAGAACTACAGCACCCAGTAGTATTAGACCCTAAATACCCACTATCCACTCTTTTGATAAAAAATATCTTGAAGAGCTGCATCATCCAGGGGCAGAAAGAGTCTTTGCTAGCTAGAGCTTAGCTAGACATTCTGGGTCCTGAGGGGTGCTGGAGGCCATCAGGCGTAATCAATACTACTGCACACAGTGTCATTTTTCCCAGCCTTACACTCTACTGGAGGTCATTGCTTCATGCCCTTCCCCATCCAGATGGGCTGGCACAGTGACAAGGGGTGGGACATCATATCTACATCTACCTAGACCCACTGAGCAGTACTGACAGGTGGCATTCTGGTGTTAGTCTGCGCCTGCCCATACTGCCTGTGATGCTACACTAAATTTTGGGTTCAAGTCAGTCTGGCCAACCTGCCTATTCTCAGTTTTTTCCTCCTCGTGAAAAATCCGGAAGCAATGAAAAATGAATGCTACACACATATCATCGGAATCAGTGGTCTGATTGGTTGTGACTCTGTCCAGTAGTACACAGAGGCATTTGAAAGACGCCCGTTGATCCCGCCTCTGAGAACTTCCTGTCTATGGGAGGTTTGCAAGACCGAGCTCCATCTACAACCTTGGTGCGAGAGCCAGGCTACCAGTTTGTCTCCCTGGACAAGCCAAACAGTTCGAGCTGCAAGCAGAGCAGGAAACAAATGTCAAGACTGGCGAGAGGGAGCTATCGGTAGCCTTTGCTGCCCAGCCGTGCAACCAAGAAGAGGGGGTGCAAAAATATCGATATTGCAATGTACCGCAATACTTCTTTTTTCTGTTTGTATCGTATCGTGAACTCCTTGCCAATACCCACCCCTACAACCAAGTTGGCAGTCACTGCTCACCAAACAACCAATCTATTTTTTTAACCCTCCCAGAGCCCCTTATTTCAGAGGTACCTGAAAGCCAGAGTAGAAGTCATTAAAGCAAAACTAATTAGTTTTTTTTTTCAACCTTAAAATAATGTCCAAAATCATTTCAGTGGCTTATCAACTTGTAACTGGGTGAAAGGCACTTCTGAATTCACTTGGCCATCCTCCATGAGCTATAACAGCACTGCAAGTTTGGAGGCGTGGGCCATCTCTCTTTCATTCAAATGAGAGACAATTCCGCTTCCAATCTGTAGGGTGACTGAAGACAAAAACTACTTAGTGTTGCTTTAAAGACAGCCATCTTTGTGATGCTTGACTATTCGTGTGTCATGGATGGTAAAACTGACTAATATATTCCTCTTAGTAGGCTTATTTAGAGTGATATGTCCTTTCTGTAAGTTTTGTTTCACATTAACTACGGTAAGACAGGAAATACTGCAGAGGTCTTGGCCTTTTGTTAACATTGCTTGAAATGTTGATCTCTTGTGCACCAAAACTGTTTCATTGTTAAGCACGTTATGCCATGTTTTGTGTTCTGTTTTCGCTTTTGTCCTTAAATTCCGTGTCTAAATCTAATCCAAAACTAAACTTGCTCAGTCACAAAATTGGAAGTCAGTGGTCAAAGTTCAGGGTCATTGTCATCACCACAGCCCCACTTTTGGGAATGTTACATCTCCAGTATGCCTTGAGGCCCTTCCTTCACATTTGCTATGAATGTTCACTTGGACTCAAAGATAGACTGATTGGATTTTAGATGTCAAATGTTACATTTTAAAATTCCTGTGACAATATCCTGTACTGTAGGCTATATGTCCCTTTCTCATGAACATTATATCTCAAGAACATTCTTTGAATTTGGTATAAATGTTAACAGGTCAACTTGCTACATTTTACTGGCTAGATGTCAAAGGTGCGAGTCACTTTAGCCTCAAGAGTAACCAAAGCCGAACCTTCCGCTTTTATAGCCAGTAAGATGAGCTTACTAATGCCAGCACATTTCAAGCAGAAGCAATAGAGATGTGTACTATGACAAAGGACATTGTGCTTTGACGCATGTCGATCTATTTTAAATATTCCCATTGGACTAAGGGTTCCATGGCTGCAAGATTTTACTTAACACAAACACACAAAGAAAAACAATGACTTACACTGAAGTAGCAGTGTTATCTATGCAAACCCCATAATTTTAGAATGATATACCGCAGTGAGTGCTCATTTGTTTAAAATACATGTCTGTGCTTCCATGGCTTACCAAATGTGTTTTCATGTTCAACTACATCACCATAGGCTACAAATTTAAAAACCAGTGCAGACCAGTGCTTATTTACAAATTCAGCTTACCGGTAAGTTATGAACCACCGACTGAACACGCTTACTACAGTGGCATTACATAGTCACAGACTAAGCGCGCAAAGTAAGTGCGTAATAATCCAGCTTTTTAACTGGCTCATTCATGGCGTGGTCTTGTGAAAACTCATCCGATTGGATAATAAAAGATTTTGTGCATGCGCAAGGAATTTAATAATTTGCCATGCCATGATTGGTCTAAACATATTATAGGCCGATGTCTCACAGCAACATTTCGTTTTATCTCAGGAATCTTCATATACGGCGCACGTACATAACAAATCCCGTCAACAATAAAGGGTAGCATATGGACCTATTTCTGTTCAATTGTCTGCCACCGTTTGTTCTGTTGATATGACCATTTCATGAACCACATGGGCTCCTGTTTTTTTTTTTTTTTTTTTTTTTTACTTTCCGACAATGAAAAAAACCCACCAAGCCCAAAAGAGTGTCTAACAAAAAAAAAACTAAGCCTCATCTGTTGATTTCATGTTATAAAGGCTCTCTCGTAACGGGCATAATGCCTGAGGTCACTGTGTTCATTCAACTCCAACCCCCTCCCTTCGTCCCCATCCTCATCGGATGACGGATGAAAGCACCGCAGCTCAACGCCGGGCATCAGCCCACGAGAGGAACCAGAGGCCGGGCTGCAGCGCTTCTTTTTCCCTCGTAGTGGACAGCGCCGGCTTGGGAATGGGGACTGAAGATGAACGGAGATTTGGGCTATATTGGTGATTTCGTTATTGGTCAACAACTATCTAAAATAGCCCGATATCTTGCTTCACAGTACCACGTCGCTTCAAAGGAAATCTCTGCAAGCTACAGCACTGAATCAAGCCCTGGCTCCGACACCTCGGATGGTTAGCCTCTGCTGACCGATAACTGGATGTCACTGTTTCGCTACTGGAATGCTGATAATCGTTTGTAACTAATGACAATCAACAAAGATTTTGGAACACTTGTTGTTGTTAGGTTCCAAATTAATTCTGTCCTGACCGCAAACCTATCTTTCTCTCGCCAGCAGTACCAAGGTGACGGTATGTAAGCTAGCTAGCTTGCTAACAGGATTGCCTGGATAGGCAGCTCTTGACAGGTGGAGGTACCCTTTATTGCATAATTATCATACAGTCGTTAAAACTGTTTGATAACTGAACAGAAGCCCTAACGCAACAAACGATGAATTTAGTTTAATGAAACAAGGGTTGCACTTTGGTCTTCCCCTGCAGTACCACGGCTACAGGAATCCACTCTTCATTCATCCCTGTAGTGGTTCTGCTGGATAGCTCCATGGCAGTGCGAGGAAGCAGATTGTCTGTCAGCAATTGTCTTATGGACTTTTACATCATCACTGCTCACCATAGTCCAGTTTTATGAGTCGTTTAAACTTGCCCCCCAAACCACGTACTATTATAGCTGGGATAAAAGACATGGCTCTTTTCGACGTGTGTCTTAGTATTGGAATGATGCCCGCAGACTTCTAAGCTTTTTGCATGATGTTATAGTTAGCATGGTTGCATTCGTCTTACTATCGATATATATAGCTAGCATTTGTACAACAGGGGGTACCCACACTGTCAGCAAGTATTTATTTAGGCTATTTAATGTATCTCATATAAATATCTAAAGCCCGTGAGCAGGAAACATTTTAGAATTTCTCAGCTGCACCCCATCATCTAAAACGTGCATCTTTGCTGTAGTCTATGCTTCTTTATCATGTCTAATTCCTGGGTCTGTCAGGGAAAATGAGATGGACGCAGAATCAGTGGTACCGTAGCCTACACAAACTAGATGATTCATTCTTCAGTTATTCGAGGAAGTTACTTTGAAACGCGGTTATCATCTCTGTTGGCGGGCGCCACCTTACTTTTTCAGTTCGCCACGGAGTTGTCAGAACACTACCGGTTTTTGAGGAGTGGGGAATTGTTAATTGTAACAATCGATTGTTACGAAGGAGACTAGTTGTTGCTGGCTAAAGCATTTAGGGTGTGTCGGAATGCGTTAAATGTTGACATGTCACAGCATGCACTGTTGGTTTACATCATGTATGTGGTCAGCCGCTTCTTCGTCAATCCGTGCGGATGACACGGCTACCAATTCTTAGTAGTAAATTGTGTGTTAGTAACGCCGTCACTGAGCTGCTGTCAGTGGTAAACTGAAAGACTTAATTGTCCATATCCTTACAAGAACTTTTCAAAACTTGCGTTTATCACTTTTAGTCATGTAGCTAGGAGGCAAGTCCTTTTTTCTTTTTCCGCTCTCTACTGATTGATGCCTGTGGTGTCAGGCACACTGCTGTTCACAGTAATTTTGTTCCTCTTGTATAGATGTACAGTCTTTGGGTTACTTTTTTGGCAGTGTTATCTTAACAGTGCTGGTTGCTATGGCCTTTTTAAATGGACCCAGATTACTAGACTGGGCGAACTCACCTCCACATCTTCAGTTTAACAAATATGTTTTGACTGGATATCGACCAATATCTTCGGTTCAAGACTGCATTCGGAGTCTTTTTTATCTGCACAATGAATTGGGAAATATTTATACGCATGGTAAGTACAAAGTTGTTGTTGTTGTTGTTGTTGTATGTGTGTGTAAGTGTGGGGTGGGGCTCACATCCTTTGACCATATCAGTATTAATGTACCTGGCACCAAAATTACAGGTCTGGGTTTGTTTTCATGGGCATTGTAGATGTCATTACAACTCTAATTTGACATTGTAGATGTCATTACAACTGTAATTTAAAACGATTGAAGTCTAAGTGACTACAGTCATGAACCAAAGAATGGTGTGGGAAGTTGTGTGTGCATAGATCCGAAGAATCATGTGCTATGATGAACACTGTTATGAAGGTCTGTGTATCAAGAGGCCAATGTTTGGTTGAGGTGAAAGACCTTCAGTGTGGAAAAAAACGTCAATGTCATAATGAATTCACTGTGTTTCAGAAGGTGGGTGTTTGACCACAGACGCGGCAGTTCTCTTTACTTCACTCTGAAAATGTCGACTCAGCCTGAATGGGTGTGAAACTTTCAAATGAAAAGCATTGTTAGGCCCACGCACACCTTGCCAGGCATTTGGTAGCTGCATACTGGATATTGCTGCTAAGGCACATGAAAAACCAAGAGAGAGAGAGAGAGACAGACAGACAGACAGAAAAATGCAGCCATTTGTCCGAGAATTATAAGTTCATTGTTTTCATTTACTAATCAGGTTACTTATGGGTGTAGACGTTTTAGTCTGGTTATTAACACTGTTACGTTGACAATAAGTAAGGGGGCAGAGGACTTCTTTTAGAAATGCAAGACTTATAAAATGAAACATTTGGTGTAATAGGGAATCACACTGGGTGGATTTTGCAAAATATTCAAACAGGCATATTTGAAGGGCATTAGGGAGTAGTGTTTATTCGCTTGTCACAGCACATTACGAATATGCCTGGGTGAGTGAAGAATTTTACATATAAAAAAAAGCGTGTCCTTAGACGCCCCGTTTGCTGTATATACAGGCAAGCCATAATAATAGAACATATTTTAAATGCTAGTATCTTGTATCATAAAAATGACATAATACTAAATATATTTATTGCATACAATTACATAGAGGATTTCAACATTATGTTATATTATATTATATTATATTATATTATATTATATTATATTATATTATATTATATTATATTATATTATATTAGTTGGTGTTAGTGCCACTCATAAGGTCGTTGGCTCCAGTATATATGTATGCAATTTCTTTTGCAGTCCACAACATTATAATATGTTCAATATGTGTGATACTAATGGAAAATAATATGTTGAACTCCTGTATATCAGTTATGTAATGAACATATTTGGTACTCTGTCCTTTTTTGTGATCTGATATACAAGCATTTACAATGTGTCCCATTACTATGTACCTTCCATATATTATGTGAATGTCCAGAGATCACAAGTACACATGCAGGCAGGCAGGCAGGCAGGCACACAGCACACTGGCTGAAGGCTGTCCTCTGTGTGTGATGGGTGAGGCTGGGCTGGGCTCGGCTCACCTCTCACCTCGTTGCTGAATAGACTACACGGCTGTGGTAGTACAACAGGGCTGTGGCTGGGGAGATAGCGCACTCAAAATAGATGTGTCGTAAGGCATTGGAGCCATTACCTGAGCAGAACTAATGATGAGATAACACAGAGAGGGAGAAGGGGGTTGGGGGAAGCGGGGTGTAGTTCACTCACTGCATCCTGGAACTCCTGTGTGTCCTTATAGTCGGGGCTCTGAGTTACCATAGAGCTGAATGGAGTCAGTATGATTAGGGCTGCTGTTGTTTGCCTGCCAGTCTTTGGACATGACGAGTGAAAGATAGGCAAAGCAGGGGAGTAACTCCACCCAGCAGGCTTCATGGTTCAGGCTCAGTGTCGCTTGTTTATGCTCGGCTTACAGACACACGCTGGAGGGAGTACAGTGTCCAGGCCTGCCCAGTATGAGCCTCAACCTGACTGAAAGTTTGCTGACATTTTTAGAGATTCTATAGCACAAAGGCGAACAAAGGTTGATGTTAGTCAGGGCTTTCATGGTTTTTCTTTCTGCAGGTGTCACGATGCCTGATTATATGCCTTTCAATGCAGTGTAGATAAAATAAGTTAAATTAATTATTTTATTGTTTTAGTTTTTGTTATCCTTTTTTTATCAATCAGCTATAGCATGTATTCTGATGCTTACTGTAAACAATTCTCACTTAGGCTATAAATAATCAGCATAATACAAATTATTATACAAATTATTTTCTTACAGTTCTTCTTTACAGATTTAAACCTAGTACCTCTGCTCAATATTATATTAGTACATCACAATACTACTACTTTGTTTGCAGCTGTGGTCTAGCGGTTAGGGAGGTGGTCTTGCCATCGGAAGGTTGCCGGTTCGAATCCCACTTTACCCATGGTTGAGATGCCCTTGAGCAAAGCCTCTAACCTCCCCACTGCTCCAGACTGTAACTGAAAACCTGTAAATATCTGTAAGTCGCTCTGGATAAGAGCGTCAGCTAAGTGTAATGTAATGTTTGGGTACAGTCTGAAGACTTTGGATTCCACAGCTAGAAATTCTAGCAAACAAAGGTGGGGGGCATTAAGTTTGTGTATGTTGCATTCAGCCAGCTGTGATTGGTGGAGGTCAGGATCAGTAGTTTTAAAGTTCACACAGAGCATCCACCCACCTAGTAAACATATGCCTATTGAGAGTATCCAGACTCCTTGCACTAAGTGAAACAATGTAAAATAGTCTAGTCTGGCCCACCAGGCCAACAGAAACCTGCTCACAGTCATAAATCCACCGCATAAAGGGCAAGCTTACCGCCAAAAGCTGCATGTACACGGTCACATTGCTTCTCTTCTGCTCTGTTCTCATCTGTTATTTATAGATTTTTAAAGGACATTTTGACAAATCAGTGACATTTCTGACTTCTCTTTTTTTCTGCCAAATTGGGAAGTTTATGAATGGGCTAACCCCACATTTTTATTGTCTCATTTGTGTTATGGCTGCCCTGCATTTTACCCTTAGGCCTAACTTGAGTACAGAGCTTAGATTTTGAAATTATTAAGCCACTGTGTGTGTGTGTGTGTGTGTGTGTGTGTGTGTGTGTGTGTGTGTGTGTGTGTGTGTGTGTGTGTGTGTGTGTGTCTGCAGTTTCCCCTTTCTATTCTTTAACGCCCCTCTGTTCCCCTCTTCCCACAGGCATCCCGCTGCTGTGTTTCCTGGTGCTGCTACCTCTCAACATCCCCTGGTCCCAGATCAGCGTGACGTGGCTGGGCGTGGTGCACTTCCTGGCCTGCCTGTCACCGCAGCTGGGCTCGGTGCTCTACCACCTGTTCATGAACCATGAGGGCGGAGAGCCGGTCTACCACACACTGCTCACACTGGACATGTGCGGCATCTGCATGATCAACACCCTGGGTGAGCCTGCCTGCCTTCCTGGCTGCCTGGCTGCCCGCTTGCCTAGCCTTGTCTGCCTTGGCCTCTGTGCCGCACCGTGCCACTCTGCTCCACAATGGACGGCCATCGTCCCCAGTGCAGGGCCCCATATCTCCCCACACACACCAGCCAGCTAGCCAGCCACACTGGAGGACCTTTGTTTGTGCCCGCTGTCCTTTGCTGTAATGTCCCCGTGTGTATGTGTGTGTGTGCGTGTGCATACTCGTGTTTGTGTGTGTGTGTACTGTATGAGTGTGTGTTTGTGTTTGTGTGTGTGTGTGTGTGTGTGTGTGTGTGTGTGTGTGTGTGTGTGTGTACGCATACTGGGACATTCATTTTCATGCTGTCACAATCACTGTTGTTCTCAGGTTGTGTTAAGCTATCACTCTGTCGAGTTGCTTTTATTTTCTCTTCCTCCTTGAATCAGTCTTTTTCTTTCTTTCTTTCCTTCTTTTTTTCTTTCTTTCTTCTTTCTTTCTTTCTTTCTTTCTTTCTTTCTTTCTTTCTTTCTTTCTTTCTTTCTTTCTTTCTTTCTTTCTTTCTTTCTTTCTCTTCTCACATCAGCTCACACATCCAGCACAAGCCTGCTATCCTGTTAGGATATTTATGCTCTCCTTGTTCCTGATTAGGGACCAAGGCCCAGAAGCATCTCACTGCTTAACTCTTAACAGTGCTCTGTCTCAGAGGCATGGGCCTGCTGTCCACCCCCGTGTGTGCTCCTGTGAATGAGGCTCTCTGTGTCCGTGTCATCAGATCAGTGGGCAGTGTGTACGGATCAAACCGAATCTCCCGTGATCGCGTCACTCCCGCAAAGCCCATGGTCAGCCCAGCGATGATGAGTTTTGTCCAGCACATGACTTTGCCAAAATCGCTAGGCAAAAAAAAAAAAAAAGAAATTTAGCAGACCTTAGCAGTCGAAAAGGACTGCATTGACTGTAACTGCAGTACCTGTGTGTGCGTCGCATTTTTGTGGAAAACAATCTCCAAATACAAGAGTCCAGTTGCCTACAACTTATGACTGCACTTATGAGATGTTTTGTTTTTGTGGGAAACTGTGTTAGACACACACAGCGTCATTGGCGCTCTGGTTAATTGTGTGCACTACCACACAACTACTGTAGTACGATATTGTATAGGCATGGTATCTTTCATAAGGTGTCTGTGTGTGTGGGCGTTAGGCCTTTCGGCAGTTTTTTTGTGGAAACTGTGTGGCTGGTACAGCCACACAGGTACACAGCATCATGGGTGCTCTTGTTCAGTGTGTACATATGGGCAGTCCTTCTTTCCCAAGGTGTGTGTGTGTGTGTGTGTGTGGCGTGAGGCTTTTGGGCTGTGCATGTGATTCCGGTGGAACTGGAGCAGGCTGGTGCAGCGGTACGTGGGTCTTAGTAGCACACTAATCAGCAAATCCTGTATACATTTTCTGCTCTTAAGCTGCTGCCCCAGCGCTTTCTGCTAACCGTGCGACCCTGTTTACCCGGGACTGCTCGTGATGAGTCATACAACTTCGGTCCTCTTGGGAGGGCTTGTGTCAAGCCCTGTGTGCCTTTTCTCTCTCTCTCTCTCTCTCTCTCTCTCTCTCTCTCTCTCTCTCTCTCTCTCTCTCTTTCTCTCTCTCTCTCTCTCTCTCTCTCTCTCTCTCTCTCTCTTTCTCTCTCTCTCTCTCTCTCTCTCTCCCTCTCTCTCTCTCTCTCTCTCTTTCTCTCTCTCTCTCTCTCTCTTTTTCTCTCTCTCTTTCTCTCTCTCTCTCTCTCTCTCTCTCTCTTTCTCTCTCTCTCTCTCTCTCTCTCTCTCCTGCTCACCTTTTTCATCATCTCTCACCCCTCTGCCCTCTGCCATTTAATTCACACTCTTTTATGCTCTATCCCTGCCGGTTTGTTTTTCATACACTGTAATGTGTGTGTATGTGTGTGTGTGTGTTTGTGTGTGTATTTGTACCTATTGAACACCTCAAAACTCTGCCATCTCAATGTATGCATATCCAGCTTTTGCTTTGGTCATAAAAGTGTAGGTCAACTTTTCATGTGCTTTTTTCGCTCTTTCTGCCCCCACCACCACCACCACGCCACCCCTCTATCCCCTTTTTGCCCATCAGGCACAGCACACTTTCTTTCTCTCTCTCTCTCTCTCTCTCTCTCTCTCTCTGTCCCCAACCCCCACTCACATTAGCAGCCCTGCCCATCAGTTACAGCACCTTGCTCTGCTAACATGTTGCTTGAAGGTCGACTTTAAACGTGTATTTCTCCTGTCTCTCTCTGTCTGCCCTAGCCTGGTAAACCAGCCCCTCGTACTTCATTTCATTTCGTGCAGAGGGTCTGGAACAGACACCGTCAGAAACGATTTTTTGGAGGTGTGGACTCTGCTGAAGTTTAAAAAAAGTGCCTCTGCCTTTACCCAATCGCTAACGCCTGGTCGTCATGTATGCACTTAGCCTACCTACACACTACAATGCAAATGTAGCACACAAGGTCAACGTCATGGCTAACGAACACATCCTCTGTTCGCTGATTGGATCGGTCTTGCTGGGGCCGACTAAATGACCCTCAAGAGATTCCGGTCCAGACCCTCTGGTCAAAATGAAATGAAGTATGAGGGGCGGGTTTACCTGGCTATGTGTGCTCCCCATCCCTGTTCCATCCCCTCAAACTCCTTCAGGAGCCCTGCCCATCAGTTACAGCACCTTGCTCTGCTAACATGTTGCTTAAATTAGAATCAGAATCTGCTTTATTGGCCAAGTACCCTCACGTATACAAGGACTTTGACTCCTACAGATGTTAGCTCTCTATACACATAATACAATTCACAATACAAAAGAATAAATACAACAGACAAATCGAAATATATGTACACATATTGCACAATAGAGACAACACTATACATACAGGCACCTAATATAGGCAATGATATGCATATAGGTACATAATGTTAGCCTGGTAAACCCGGCCCTTATACATTTCATTTCGAGGGTCTGGACTGGAATCTCTTGAGGGTCATTTAGCCGGCCCCAGCAAGACCGATCCAATCAGCGAACAGAGGGTTCGTTAGCCGTGACGTTGACCTTGTGTGCTACATTTCAATTGTAGTGCATAGGTAGGCTAATTGCATACGTGACGACCAGGCGTTAGCAATTGGGTAAAGGCAGAGGCACTTTTTTAAACTTCAGCAGAGTCCACACCTCCAACAAGTCGTTTCTGACGGTGTCTGTTCCAGACCCTCTGTACAAAATGACATAATGTACCAGTGGGATGAATAACCAGTTCAAAAGCTGAAGGTCAACTTTTAACGTATATTTCTCTCTATCTCTCTCTGCCCTCTTCCACCCCACCCACCTTCTTCCACCCCACCCTACCCCACCCCTCCTCTCCCCTCCCCTCCCCTCCCCTCCCCTCCCCTCCCCTCCCCTGCAACCCCCCCAGGGGCCCTGCCCATCGTGTACAGCACGCTGCTCTGCTACCCCTTCACGCGGACGGTGGCGCTGCTGGTGTACATCCTGCTGTCGAGCTACGCCATCTACTGCGCCATCACGGCGCGCAGCAGCGTGCGGCGCCTGCGCTCCTTCGCCTGGCAGGCGCTCTTCCGCTTCTCCTTCTTCCTGCTGCGCTGGGTGGGCGTGGGCGGCGGCAGCCCCACCTCGCTGCGCCACTTCCTGACCATGGACGCGCTGGCCGTGCTGGGCGGTGTCATCAACATCACGCGCATCCCCGAGCGCTTCCGGCCGGGCCTCTTCGACTACTGGTGCAACAGCCACCAGATCATGCACGTGCTGGTGGTGGGCTCCATCCTCTACCTGCACTGGGGCGTGCTGGACGACCTGCTCTGGATCAACAGCTACCACTGTCCCTCGGACTGATGCGGGCCCTGATGGGGGTCTGCCGGGGGTTGGGGTTGGGGGTGGGGTGGACAGGGTGGGTGTGCCTGCAGTTATCGCTCTCCCTCTGCTGGAGGGATGGAGAGCGGGCCGGGCTGGGCTGGCCTGGGCAAGGCTGGGCTGGGCTGGGGTGCAGGGTGGGTGGTTGTTTTGGGGGAATCGGGGATGGGGGGGGGGGGACACGGACGGCCTCGGTGAAGACCGCCGGGAGTTGAATTTTCTCCGTCGCGTCTCCATCATAAAAGGCTTGCATGGCAGCAAGGATCCATGCGATCTGTTTTTCTTTCTCTCTCTCACTCTTTCTCTTCGTCTCTCTCTCTTTTTTCCCCCTTTTTTTTCTGTATGTAATCAGGGCACAGCGGGCTGTATCACTGCGAGCTGGTGACACGCAGCCTGCAGCCAGGGCCAGAATGTACATATCTGTGTCTGTGTGAGTCTCCAAAAATATCATCCATGTGCCCACAGCCATGTGTCTGTGTCAGAGAGTTTGGAGCACAGAGGAAGGCCACTATCATCATCATCATCATCATCATCATCATCATCACCCAGGCAATGCATACTCACGCACGCACACCTACACCTACACACACACACACGTTCATACTCCTCTCGCACAGGCATGCAAAACCACGGCTTCGAGGGTCTGTGTCGAGATCATATGTACACCAGCATTCAAAGGATGTTCAGAGCTGTGTTCGGACCTCCTCAGCTGTGTTTTCTCGTCCCATTGTGAAAAAAAACAAAAACAAAAAGGTGTTGAGGACACTGAAATGTACCTGTGCGCTTCTTTTTTTGGGAACCTGACATTTTGTCTATGGGTTTACCCCCCACACTACCACTGTAGAGCATGGCTTTTGATGATTGGCAGTTGTTGAAATGTTGATCATAGTTTCCACTGACCATCACATGGCGCACCCCTCGATTTTATCAGATAGCCTAGACTTGACCATCCAGCGAGTGGTAACATGCACTGATCTAGACCTCTCTATCTCAGATGTCACCCCGACGCAGACTATGCACCATACCTACTGTTCTCCTAACACACACTGAGCACTGAGAGACATGAGACACACACGCATAATGCACTATAAATGCCCTCTATGACTACACACAATCACACACACACACATGCACATGCACGTGCACACCCTCAACAAAGTCCCTCACAAAAGGGGTTTTTGGAGATACTTGAGTTCTAAATTATTTTTTATGTGTATGTGTGTGTTACTTATCACTTATCATGATGTTATTGGTTTTTGGTCCATCTTTGTGCGTTTTTTTTGTCCTCCACTGTTTTTATCCTGTCCTTTCTGTGCAATGTCAGTAGACAAGGGGCTTCATTCATTGGTGTGTTCTGGTGTTCTGTGTAAAGTTTACACCTGAAATGCTGGTACGACAGCCTTGTAATTCATCTTAAATGCAGTTGTTTTTTTTTTATTTATTTATTTATTTTTTAAATGGGGACCTTTTAGTGTTTTACAGCCAAGGTATCGAGTAATGTTTCCATTTGTTAGTGGATGATGTTTAGTGTTATTTACATCATGACACCGTGTGACATGAGTGGGATGTTTTAGTCACGGCTGATAGACGAGTGGTTTGGCCGTGACAGTGACAGTGACAGTGGAGGAGCACAGAGCCATTCCACAAGGCAGCCGCCACCACCAGCTCAAACCACAGCAGTTACAGTCAGTCACCGGACGACATTACGCCGCTGCTCCTCAGATGACAGTTTCATCATTTCTTACGGGCCCTTCACCCCAATTAGCTGCGTAACCTCGGATCCGGGTCAAAAGTAATTATTGTAGAGGGAAAACTACGTGGGAAAGCGCTCCGTTCCTCGTTTGCGTTGAATCACTGTGTGCCACTTCAGGCCAAGCGCTGAAAACGGGGCCGTATGGGGACGGGGAAGGTGGAGGCTGCGTGTGTGTGTGTGTGTGTGTGTGTGTGTGTGCGTGTGCGTGTGTGTGTGTGTGTGTGTGTGTAGAGCAAGTGGATGGGGTCCTACATGTGTGTTACATGTAATGTCTGTCATGCACTTCTAAAACCTTTCTATGCAGAATGACGTGCCATCTCTGAAAGATTGCAGACACATTATGTTACGCCCAAAGCTTAGTTTATAGTTATAGTATAGTTTTATTGTGGTCAAAGTGCATTGCAACAGATGACACTAGCAACAGCAGCTCCACCTGGCCAGTAATGAGGATGTGAGCTGCTGATATGCTGTGATACAGATCATCACAGCCCCAACAGGGTAATGCACTGTCATGTTAAACGTTAACCAGTATTTGCTTCACCACCGAAGGTTTGATATCGTAGGAATTCCGACGAACTGTGTGCTTACCAAACATTACAAAACTTCCTTTTTCTGTGGTAGGTAGACTCTAAATTCTAGCTAAGTGCAGGCAAGGCACCTTCAAGTGCAGTGGGGCCAAACTCATTTGTGTTTTATGGTGTACTGTAAATGGCCATATCATTTGTATCATAACTCTGCACAGCTTTGGTCTAGCTAGTTCGGCACATGTATGGGGCCAACTTAGGGATGCTTTGCTGACTGAATTATTGTTTAAACCACCAATCCAATCAGGAAATAAAATGCACCTTGTTTTTGCTATATGCACTGATGAAAGTTATATATACACCAAGCCAATGTCTGAGGTCCCTTGTCTTTTTTACATTTATTTTTTTATTTTTTTCAAACACAAGAGTCTTGTGAGATGTCAGTATTAGGAATAACAAATGGCACTTTCATTGTCACAATCATCATGTTATAGTTATTTAACTTTTAATGTACCATTCCCATTTTTAAGTTGATTTTGTTTGTTGAAGTGAACATGATGTGTCAATTTTGAAAACCTGTTAATGTATTTTATTTATTGTCAACTAAATCAAAAGCATTAATTTTGTTTAAGAAAAAAAAAACCTGTCATATCCCCTGTAGGGCATCTGTGTTCATGCTTTTCGTACGTTACGTTAAAGTCAGGCTCTCACTTCTATGTGTTCCGCATTTGTTGACGCACATAGCAGCCTCCTCTCTTCCTGTTTCACAAATTGCCAAACACACACCTACACACAAGTACACACGTAGGCTACACACTCAGAAATACAGACACACCTACATCCTAAACCCTCCTCACCCACACACACACACACACACACACACACACACACACACAAAACCCTTGAGTGTAGCACCCACGTGAAGTTCCCCATTGTACAAATGTTAACTTCATCCTATTATTGTCTTTACTCCTCAAACAAGTCTGACCTCATGATAGGCTCTTAAAGTCCAGCCCTCAGGGACGCTGTGCTTGTCTCTGTGTGGCTCGTCAGTGCTGCCCCCCCCCCTTGTGCGCTGACACCAGGCGAAGGGCACGAGCACACAGGTGCGCCGTCGCCCGCTGTGTAACTAATGCATGCTCGTAGCTCAACAGACGAAAAAGAAGCTAACCGATCCCTCAAATTTAAAAACCGCAAAGAGGTACAAAAAAAAAAAAAAACAAAAGAAAAAAATATCTACTGTATACAACATATTTACACCCAAAATTCTAAATAACTTGCCTGATGCCAGCCTAATGCTAGTGCGTTGTAAAAGTAGGGTTATGTAATGATTAGGATGACGCTCTCCTGTGAAGAGCTTTACAAAGCTTTTGACCTGCTCATGAGAAAAAGGGAAGAAAAACTTATTTACAACTGACAAACAACAGAGGCAATACCACTGTATCAAATACACTGCACTGTTTTATTTATTTTTTACAAAAAGGGCTTTGGATCAAAGTGAATACCAATAACATATTTAAAGACATATTTAAAGTCCATATAAATACTGTACATACGTGTATGTATATAAATGATAGATGCATACAGTGCAAGAAAAGTATATATGTATGTATGTATGTATGTATGCTGAAATGTTTTTATTTCTATGTATGTATATCTGTACATGACATATCTGAAGTGAGGGTATTAGAAACAAAGGCATTGACTGGGTGGGGTCCCTCGCCTTGTGCTAAAGGGAAGCTGTGGTTCAGGCCAAGCTCTTAGGTAAAAACACCATACTGTATTAGCAGAAGTGTTCCCTTGAGTGGCCATCTTATTAGCCCCCCTGTGTGCCATGACATTTTCTTTTTTATTATTATTATTATTATTATTATTATTATTATTATTATTATTATTATTATCCAAGGCTGGGTTAAGGAAAGTTTCACAGAATAATATGTGCCACCCACCCCCACCTAAAGACAAAAATCCAGTGGCTCTGTTCTCTTGCGCAGTTTGCCAAGAGCCATTTTAGTTAAAGTGCACATTCTTTGGAGTGTGTTTAGATTCTTAGATTATGTTCTCACGAACTGTATAGAAAATAGAGTGCTAATAGAACTGGTGTATGAACACAGTATAGCTGTGTGGCTTTTAGTGTGTATTACAACAACTCCAGCACCTCTTGTGAGGGATTGCACATATTGCACACTCTGATAGCTCTGCTGATGATGCAGAGGCCTGGTGTCCTTCTCACCAGTTCTGTATAGGAAAAAAAGCTCAATGCGGTCTGCAGTATTTTGTGAGAAAAAAGGGAAAAAAAATGCTGGCCAGCGTCTGATGTTACAACAAACCATTTCCTGGTCAGGTTGCTATGGCAATGCGTTGTTGTGTACATTACAGTGCGACAATACTGTGAGCACAGCAAAAGCAGTGGTGGAGGGAGAAATAACTAAACTCTTTATATGGTATTATGTGAGGTACTTTCTTGTTGACGGGATTGCAACAGGAACATTATAATTAATAACTTAGTCTTGAGTAAAAAATAATATATTAGTCATATACATTTGAAAAAGAAAATCTCATCTCAACTGGACCTGTCCCCTCATTTTCCTGCACTTACCTCATTTATTAAAAGTTAGAGTCTGTGTCATAGACCAATACCTCTTACAACAAATATCTATCGATTCATGAGCAGTTGACTGTGAAAATCTGACTCTTAAGACAAGATACTCCCTCCACAATTGATTTGACCAGTAGGGTGTCTCATTGCATAGGAGAAGGTGTTTCTGGCACAACAGGATCTCTTTTCCCCCCCCCCCCCTCCACTTTGTCATTCAGGGTTGACCTTGGCTCAGTCTGCCATGTGAACGCACGACTGCAAATCATCCCTTTAAGATCTGCCCTGGGCCTAGCTACACGTTCCTCAGCTGCTGTGCCAACTAAACACCCAATAAAGCAGTCAGCCAATCACTCATCTCCCAATTAGAGGTAAAGATCTGAGAGTAAAACTGAGGGGACAAAAAGGTGTTAGTGTGTGACATTGCAACATCTACAGTGTGTGTATCACATCAACTCCTGTCTATTGGCTTCTTGTTTGACACCTGCACTCAAGTTTGAACAGTGAGAGAACATACAAACCTCTCAGTCACAGCGAGATGCTATATGTTGTTTTGTCTGGATACGTAGCATAGGCGACATATCAACAAGTAAATGAACGGGAGGTAGAGGGATGACTGGTTGCAGACTAAAAGGGACAGACTGAAGGTTGACACTGAAGCCCACGACCCACTGTTCAGTGGACGAGGCAGAAAGCAAATCATTGTCTTTGTATAATATCCTGTCCTCTGTGTACAATAACAACAATGTATGAAACTATTACTAACAAAACATATGGCAACTGTCTTCTTTTTTTAGTATGCAGGTGCTGGATAGCCTGTTAATTATTTATAAAAAGGAGTAACTGTTAGTTATTCTTAATACTTTCATTATGGATGTTATTAATACTGTAATTCTGAAGAAGACCGGTACTGAGGATTGTACCAACTGACTCATGTACAGACAATGAGACTGCTTGTCTTTTGTGGAGTAAAAGGGACCTTTCCTGAGAGTCTGTCTTTGTGTGTGTGTGTGTCTATCTGTCCCACGATTTTATGTCCACGTTTGAAACATTCGATATGGCTCCATCTAGTGGTGGCGTTTATACCCAGTGATTGTGTCGATCCTTACGATTGTAATTGGCCGGATTGTAAGCACACAGTTGACAGTCTGTAGTGGCATGTGTCTTTGACCGAGCCCAGTACGCACATGCTCATGCGCATGCACACACGTACACATAACCATAAAAATAAGAGAGCAAGAGCCATTTTACTTTACATCATGACTTTATGATTCTCATGCAGGGAATGTATTGTAATTTGTGTCATTTTTCGTGTATGTTTGCTTTTTGTTTTTTTGTTTCTCCCCCTTGACTACATGTATACTCTCCGTACGAGTGTTGTGTCAAGCACCATGTAATACTGTAAGGGTGTACTAGTCTTGTCTTGTCCCCCTCGTGTGTCTGTCCATCTGTCCAGTTGATCTCAGACAGACCCTTCCACCCCTCGTCAGTCTCCTGCAATGATTGTGCAATAAACTGAAGTCTATATTTTTAATACATGGTTTTTAGTGTCTTTCCTGTGTGTGTGTGTGTGTGTGTGTGTGTGTGTGTGTGTGTGTGTGTGTGTGTGTGTGTGTGCATTTGTGCACTGCACCACTAATAGTTTGGGCCCAATGAAAGAACACAGTTTTGGAGGCCGCTTGTCTTAACCCCAACCACCATCCCCACATGGCAGTGCATCCGCCTTTATGTTTCTCAAGTGAGAAAAATTTGGTGATACTGTCTGTGTGGGGGAACCCCCAGGCTGCCGACATGCCGATTCTTTTGCGTAGTAGGCTAAAGCTTACCATTTCTGAAATAAGGCCACCTGATGTAAACATCCCCCACACACTTCCGTTGAGACAAACTACCAGTGCACAGGCACACTACGCTATACATCAAGATATTGCCTAGTCTGACAATGGAAAGAGCACAACTCTTCAAACAATTTGTCAGCCTTTGGCTCACTGCCAAAAACTTCAAAATAAAACATTAACTTGTGGGTAATCATTTTGATTTGTAGTGACACCGCTGACATAAGCTACTTATCAAGCAGCACAGTTTGGGAACCATGCTGGCTCTGTTTCTACCTTTGAAATCTCATCCTATGCAACCTTTCGTATTGCACAGCTATAGTAAATTAAAATACAGGCCTGCAGTGTGATAATTATGATTAGACGTGCTGCAATTTACAGGTTTAACCATAACCCTACACCTGCTTACTTTCTCGCCTATTTCTAACGATAGGGCAGTGGACTTACAACCGACTGTAAAGGGAATGTGTTAATCTAAAAATTTGCCCAATGAGCAGTTCAGATGGACATTGAAACGTTAAACTGGCATACATACAGGACATAGTAAGCATCAATGCAGATTGCATGGCAGGGAAAAAAAATAGAACAATAGTCAATTTCCCCTTTTTTGGCATTAAATTTGAAGTCGCGACCAATCTCTCGCAGTAGAGGTCGAAATTTGAACACGTCAAGTGCGTCTTCCTGTCACTTGTCGCTTCTTCGCTGTCGTGTTCAAAAGTTAGAGAAGAAAAGACACCTCCCATTTCGTTCTACATTTCAAGCTCTCACTTCCCCCATCACTTTTTGAGATCTTTCCGCCACTGTTCGCTATCGCCCACTTTGGTTTTCCTCCCTCTGCGGACCAGAGCCCCGGCCTTCAGATTCAACTCGTTGCGCCATCCCCTCCCTTGCAGCAAATATCAGGTACAGCTGTGCTCTGCTATTCCAGACTTTCTTCGCCATTTAATAATAATACCTCATTGTATAAATAGGTAGACTGGTTTAACGCCAGACCATTGCTTCTCCTTTCTCTGGCTCTCACTCTCCCTTTCCCCTCGCTTGCTACAGTGTGTGGGAACATCCTCAGGACTTTCCTAATGAAATTATAGAATTAGTGCATTTCCCTTGGCGCCAAACTTTTCTGACTGGACAAACCTCCTCCATCAGTTCTTCTGGAAGAGTATTCTGAGGCAACTGCTGATGATGTCTGCACTTTAGGAAAGAGCGCCTTTGCATAGGAAGTCGCCCAACCCTAATGCCAAATCTCGCATCTCTTTAACATTGTTCAAACAAATGTATTGCAATGCGATATTTAAATTTAGAACAGAACTCTGCATATGTGTTTAACTGATTACGAATGTAGACCTTTTGATGGGCTAAAGTTACGCCATAGTTAAGTTAATGGAAGAGATGTATTTGACAACCATATATAGCCAGAAATAGAGACCTAGGGTTGAGGACGAATTGTTGTGACATCAAGGCAAAATACTCACAGAAAGCAGGTAGGCTGCAAAAGCTCGCTCAAGGATGTGGTTTAACTGTCACCCCACGTGTTAGGTCAACGTCTCCTGGGAACTGTTAGGCTATGTTCTGACTAACACTTGGTATTTCGGTTAATTTATCAGACATGGCATTACAACATTCAGTTTTTTAAGTATTATTAATGTATCATGCATATTCTGAGAGCTCTAATATAAAATCAGTTTAATCATTGATGTTAATGTCTTTTATCATCTTTTTCTCACCCATATGGTATTACGTTGTGCCTATACACTAGTATGTATCTATGTGTTGAGCACCACATTTTGTATGTGCACAGGAAAACACTTCATACAAGGGCACAAGCGAGGCCTGAGACAAGAGGAAGTTGCACACCAACTTTGTACCTTCTCTCTCTTTTGTTGAGTGCTGTCTTTCCTTCCCCAATTTGTAATCTGTCCGTTTGCTGTCTGTTTCTGTGAGACCCTGTCTCTCGGGGGCTGTATTCGTGGCAGAACACTTCTGGCCTTGGCCTTGTTTATCCAATCTATAGCATTCAAAGAAACATCTGGGATGACGCTGTCCTAAGATGTCCATGATCATGAAAATTCTTTGTAAAAACAGAGAGAGACTTTTTGAAACAGAAACAGATATCTCTGTTTTACATTTTTTCTGAAACACACTTCTTTTGTGGTTTATCCAAATAAGGCATATTCGCCTGCATAGCACTACATGCATATCACAGTCTGTTGCATTGCCCAGTTAGCTGACGTCGGCATGGTTCTGCACCCTTCCACCGCACCTCTCCTTCCCTGTGTGGAAAACAGAGATGGCATTTCACAAACTTCCTCTGACACACACACACACACACACACACACACCCACACATACACACACACACACACAGTATCCTAGGTTTCCCACCTAATGCCAACTAATCTCTCTCTCTCTCTGTCTATCTCTCTCTCTCTCTCTCTCTCTCCCTCTCTCTCTCTCTCTCTCTGCAGGTCATTATGGCCCCAAGGGTGGTCAGGACCAGTAAGTTCCGTCATGTTTTCGGCCAGGCGGTAAAAGCAGATCAATGCTACGATGACATCAGGATCTCCCAGATGACCTGGGACAGCAACTTCTGCACAGTCAACCCCAAGTTTGTGGCCATGATAGTGGACGCCAGTGGTGGAGGAGCATTCATTGTGCTTCCACTGAACAAGGTATAGCTCAGCATCAGTCTCACTGTGTGTGTGTGTGTGTGTGTGTGTCAGGGGTGGAAGTTAACTTTGCAAAATGTGAACTTTTACCAGCCATTGACAAATAAATTGTAAAATTCACCGACCACTCCACAGTAAATTATTATTTTGTGTCCAAAATGTACGAGCCACTTTCATATTTTACTGGTGGCTGGTGCCAATTTCCATCCCTGGTGTGTATGTGTGTGTGTGTGTGTGTGTGTGTGTGTGTGTCTGTGTGTGTGTGTCTGTGTGTGTCTGTGTGTGTGTAAGTGTTTTAGCTATTAGCACATCTTGATTGAGTAGAATTTTTAGGATCAAAACCAAACTTAACTTTTCTGTGGCTTGTGGGCTTAAGATATAAAGATAGAAAGATAATTATTGGACATTACTCCTCAATGCAGTTTATGCAGTGTGCATTTTAACTAGCAAATCCACATTCAAGACATAGCAATGACAAATAGCAGTTGGCTTTTGAAGCCAATGGGTAGAAATCCAAAAGACCTGAAGGGCAAGTTTTGAAAACCAACATGTGGAAATGTCTTCCCATTAAGTCTTTTGTAAGGTCATGTGTTTGCTGGATGGGCAGGTAATAGCTTCAGCAGTCAAAGATGAATGCTGAGGTGTCTGAATGTGCAAAGGTATTATGTAACTGTCGATTGCAAAACTAGAGGTCTTGCTTCATAACTACTGGCTCTTCCTTACCTGCTTGGTTTTCTGTGACAAGAGAAGCACACAATAGGGAGTTAAGGCTTGATGCGGATCTGACTTATGCCAAGCCAGAAGTGACTAACAAGATAAGAACACATTGCCCCAGTTGCAGTCATAGCCTCTGACAAGTGCTACTGTGGTTTGGTGATTGTAAGAATTCAAATTTTGAAAAGATGTCATTGCATGATAGTGGAGGCCAACAAAGAAGTTCCCCATTTGTTGTTTCGCTAGGCTACGTCACCCTACCTCTTGCCCTTCACATCGTGTTTTTTGCCATATTTGGAGTGCTTCTCTGTCAGCTCGTCTGCACAGGATGTGGCAAGGAACTGATCGAAAGAGACTCAGAAAAAGAATGACAGCTGCTTGTTCTTGAAGTCAAGAACGTGCAGTCTGGGACACCTCAAGCTTACGAGCTTTTCACATGTTGTGTGCTAGCTCTATCTGCTCGTTACCAAGTAACAAGTAACAAGATGTTTGTAATGTGTCATGAAAAGATGTGTATTGGAGGTTGCGCAGGAAAATTCTAAGCTGAATGCTAAATGCACCTACCCACCCTACAGAGACGACATACAGTAAACTCTGCTTCTCTGTGGCGGCATAACGAGGAGGCATAACAGTCAGTTTCAGACATTGTTCCTCGCTGAACAGCAGAATGTGACTTAAATGAGGGCATTGATGTGTTGCTAGGTTTTTTTTTTTTAAGAAGTTGTTTGTGCTGTGTTAATGATGCACTAGGCAGCTGATCAGAATCAAACTCAGTTTTTATTGGCCAAGTACAAGGAATTTGATTTGTGTATGTATACGTGACTTGTATATATTTGAATTTGATGTTAGCTCTCTGTACATTTAACATATAGACATGTAGTAGTGTACATATAATACAATATACAACACAATACAATAGACAAATAGAAATATGTTGACTCATACTGTACAATACAGACAATATAATATACATATATAACAAACAATATACATATAGGCACCTAATATAGGCAATAATATACATATTGCACATAATGTACAAGTAGCACAATGGTATGATGTATGGTATGTTTGCCTGTGCATATAAACCTAGTCTTCACGCATGTAATATCACTATTTTATTACTATGTTACTGCACCTCATGTGTCCATTAATACACTGAAGTTATCCAACTGAAATAGTTTTATGAATAAAAATAAAAATCTCACACAAAATTGACTGTAGTTGCAAGGAAGGCTTAAAGAGCACTAAAATTCATTTTACAGAACCTTAGTGAGGGTGTAGTAAAGAGCAAACAGGGCAGCGATAGGTAGCCTGGTAAACCCGCCCCTCATATTTCATTTCATTTTGTACAGAGGGTCTGGACAGGATGTTGAGGAGCATGTAAGAGGACCAAGCAACTCCTATTCCAATCAGCGAACCCAGGGTGTGTTCGTGAGCCATGACATTTGAATTGTAGTGCATAGGTAGGCTAATTGCATACGTGACGACCAGGCGTTAGTGATTGGGTAAAGGCAGAGGCACTTATTTTAGACAGAGTCTAAAACCTCCAGGAAGAAATCGCTCCAGACCTATTTTACAAAATGAAATGAAGTACAAAGGGCTGGTTTACCAGGCTAAGCAATAGGTGCACTGAGACTTTTTTTCACTTTCATTCTGCAAGTTTTTTTTAGTGAGAACCCTGTACCCTTGCTGTACAGTTATGCCTACACTAACAGAGTTAGTGGTCATTTGGGGTAATTGGAGACATAGCTACAAAATTGACATCAGCTGACTCAGTTCCTCTCATCTAACCCTGCTATCTGTGCCTGCAAAAACTCCCCATCTCTGTTGTTCTCTATTCATCCTCACATTGCCCCCTGACCACTTTTCTGCTCAGTGTAAACCAGAGACTGTATGGTGTAAACATTTTGAAAGTTCCAGTATTTGACTAAAAATACTGATCTTACCCTGCAAGCACTTATAATATGCATAGCAGTACACTGCATGTTTGAAAATTGTGCATATGTGTATGTAGAAGACACTAAATAACTAAATAATCTCTATTTAGTAACCTCTCTCTCCCTCTCTCTCTCTCTCCCTCGCTCCCTCGCCCTCTCTGTGTCTCTCTGTGTCTCTCTCTGTGTCTCTCTCTCTCTCTCTCTCTCTCTCTCTCTTTCTCTCTCTCTCTCTCTCTCTCTCTCTCTCTCTCTCTCTCTCTCTCTCTCTCTCTCTCTCTCTCTCTCTCTCTCTCTCTCTCTGTCTCTCTCCAGACTGGCCGCATTGACATGTCCTACCCCACTGTGTGTGGACACACTGGGCCGGTGCTGGATATTGAGTGGTGTCCGCATAACGACAACATCATTGCCAGCGGTTCAGAGGACTGCAGTGTTATGGTAAGCCAGCTAGCTATGACCTTCCCCTCACTTCAGCCTAGGCACAGAAAAGCATGGAGGAAGTTATTGTTCCCCTGGTTCTCCTTGTTCTCAGTCACGCGAGTTTAATTAAGCAATCTTTCATGTAGTGGCAACAATACACAGAGCCTGTGGGTATATCGACGTTTTAATAGGTTTAATTCAGAACAGGCTGAAATCTTATACACCTCTACACCATAGTTATAAATCACTGCTCTGGCAGCTCATTTTCTGTTCCAAATTAAAGAAACAGCCATTACAGGCGAACAGCTCGAACTACTGTCTGATATTTTTTTGTTGCTGTGAAAGTTTCTTTTTGAAGGCATGTTGTCCACAATACATCCGTTGCCGAGCAACTTTGTTTCACAAGACTCTGAATTCTCGCATCAAAAATGCAGCTTTCGACCATTTCCTGTGTTGTCACATGATGGTCTTGGGGGGTGTGGTTGTGGGGGGGTGGGATTGTCTTTGGCTTATTGCATCATCTGTGTGTTGCGTGCAGGGCATCTGAAGTGTATAGGCATGTGTTGTGACGGCAGGGTTTGTGCGTCTGTGTGTAGATCTGGGAGGTTCCTGACGGTGGCCTGGTGTCACCCCTGACGACGGCGCTGGTGAAGCTGGAGGGCCACTCCAAGCGCGTGGGCATCCTCAACTGGCACCCCACTGCCCACAATGTGCTCATGAGTGCAGGTAGGCTACGGGTTTGCGTATACACACAGACATACGCAAACACACACACACACACACACATACACAAACAAACACACACAGACACACACAGATGCACACACACACACACACTTGCATACACACACATGCAAATACACACACACACCTGCAAATACACACACTCACATGCACACACACACATGCACACACACACATACACACACACAAACACACACACACACAAACAAAAACACACACAAACACATACACACACAAACACATACACACACATGCACACACTCACACTTGCATACACACGCATATACGCACACACCTGCAAATACACCCACACAAACACACACACACACACACACACACACACACACACACACCCACACACACACACACACATGTATACATGTGGACAAATATAGAATTACATAAATGCATTTGTACACTCAGCACATGTGACATGCGATACCCACTGCACATTAGTTAAGTGCCAGCCTGTGGCACCATCTAGTGAGCAAATCTGTCATAGCACACTGATCCCAGTCACATCAGCACCCGTGTTACGCTGTATGTCATCCTGTGTCCTTAGGCCCCTCCTTCTTCTATTCTACCTATGCCTGTGTCTTATCGCGAATAGACTGCTTATATATAGCGCTTTTCTACTCAGTGGAACACTCAAAGCGCTGTACAGTACAATGCCTTACATAATTCCACATATTTACATGCCGATGGGGGAAAGCTACCATAGGAAAGCACTTTGGGGTTCAGTGTTATGTTCAAGGACACTTCAACCTAGTTAGGTAGTTGACGCAGTGGGAATTGAAAGAGCGACCCTCCTAATGCTGGGTGACTCCTTTACCTTCTGAGCCACCTGACTACGCTACTTTTTGTGCTGATGCCATTGTCCATTACTGCTCCCCCTCCCTCCAACATTTCTCAATTTCTCTGCTTTTAATAAATTTACTAAATCCATTCCTCTGCATTGAAATAAATGTAACTATTTTGGACTTTTTGCCAGATTTTTTATTATTTTTTCAATCTTAAAGTAATATTTCCAAAATTCCAAACTATCAGCTTGTAACTTGGTAAAAGGCACTTCTGAATTCACTTTGCCACCCTCCATGTGCTATAACCGCAAAAAGTAACTTTGGAAGAGTGGGGCGTATCACTGTAGTTTGAATGAGAGACAATTCCGCTTCCAACCTGTAGGGTGACTCAAGAAGAAAACTACTTAGTGTTGCTTTAAGGCCCCGTCCACACGACAACGTTCCTGGATTTTTTTCTTTGCGGGTTAAAAAAAAAGTTGCGTCCACACGACAACGGAGCAGTAAATATTTACGTCCACACGGGAACGTTTTCATTGCGTTTTCATTGCAGAAGGTGTGCTTTCCCAGCTTGAGGGGCATGATCAGAAGCGCAATGAATCACTTTAAATTTTAGCAATGTGCATTCTAGTTTAGATGGGTCGGATGCAGCGACAGTTGCCCTATTTAAAAAGCATAAGGCTAAGTCTTTTTGTCCCTCTTGACCTTCTTCTGAACATCTGTTGCCACTGACATTTGACATTTGTCACTAACCCCCCACACCCCCATCATTTACCACCCCTTCCCCTCCCCCTCCCCCTCCCACTCCAGGTTGTGATAACGTGGTGATCCTGTGGAATGTGGCTCGCGGGGAGGCGGTGGTGCGCATGGACACGCAGCACACAGACCTCATCTACAGCGCCTGCTGGAACAGGGACGGCACCCAGCTCCTCACCTCCTGCAAGGACAAGAAGATACGCGTGCTGGACCCCCGCAAGGGCTCCGTCATCGCGGTACGGAGACCTACACTCTGCTCTTCTCCTCCTTTTTGCCTATCCATACTCTTATTTTGATCTTCTGTACGTCTGTTCTGCTTCTTTCTTTGCCTCGCTCACTCTGTTTTGACGTCCCAAGTGCATGTCGTGCAGTGCACATTATACAGAGTGGTCCATTTTGGATGCTAGTTTCTTGGATTAAAATAATGGCATATACAGTACCAAATATGTTGATTATATAACTAATATACTGGAGTTCAACATATTACATTTACAATTTCTTTTTGGAGTCCACAACATTATGATATAAACCATCATGCATGCACAGAATTTAGTATATATAGTTTTGCTTTAATGAGCTAGGCTGTTGTTGTTTTGTATACACAGGACCTTTTGGATGTGTGTGATGTTTAAAAGCACATCTTTGCTGTTGCAGGAGAAAGACAAGCCCCACGAGGGCTCTAGGCCAGTCAGGGCTGTGTTTGTGAATGACGGCAAGATCTTGACTACTGGCTTCAGCCGAATGAGCGAGAGACAAGTGGCTCTGTGGGATCCGGTGAGTACCTCACAAGGTCAAAAAAAAATCACTTAATTAATTTGCACAGCATTGCGTTTGTGTATGTGTATGTGTGTTTGTCTGTGTGACAGAAAATGTGTGTGTGTGTGTGTGGTCCATATGTGTATGTGTATTGTGTGTATATGTGTATAATTCACATCACATGGTACAGTAACCCTGGTGTTTTGCTACGTGTTTTATCAGAGCAACTTCTCAGAAGCGCTGACCCTTCAGGAGCTGGACACGAGCAGCGGGGTGTTGCTGCCTTTTTTTGACCCAGACACTTGCGTTGTATATCTGTGCGGAAAGGTTAGGAAACAGACTGTTACACCCATTGCACGCACACACACACACACACACACACACACACACACACACACACACACACACACACACACACACACACACCCGCACTCACAGACACACACACCACACACACAAACACACACACCCCACACCCACACACACTCGTGGTGGGAAAGAATGTCATTGAGTAATGTAATGCATTGCATAGGAAAACGAAATGTGTTGAAGCATGTTTATAAGCATATCCCATCTAGAGATTACAGCTGCCAAACAGCTTTATTGCACCACAAACTGCCCCTCCTCGTCCCTCACCTGCCTGTGGAGTTTACTAGGTCCGTTTTGGATCCCTGCAAATGTATTGCCAATGTTATTATGTGTCATATCATGTGGATGATGCCCTCCTATTCTTTTATTATTGTTTGTCCTTGGGTTATTTATTTATTTGTTTTGTTTTTTTACCAGGGGGACAGCAGCATCCGCTACTTCGAGGTGACCGACGAGGCCCCCTACGTCCACTACCTCTCCATGTACAGTAGTAAGGAGAGCCAGAAGGGAATGGGCTACATGCCCAAAAGAGGTCTCGAAGTCAACAAGTGCGAGATCGCAAGGTAAAGATGTGGTCATGTGGTTATATTTTATTTTATATACTATATATATATTTGTGAGTGTGTGTGTGTATGCGCGCGTGTGAATACTCTCTTTAAATAATCTTCTCTTATCCTTTTATCAGATTCTATAAGCTTCATGAGAGAAAGTGTGAACCCATCGTGATGACTGTTCCCCGTAAGGTAGGTTTGCCATAGTGGCATATGAACCTCTGCTTTACGGTTGATACACACTGGCAGACCAGCCAAAGCAGTCAGGAAATTATGAATTATACCTTTTTCTCTTCGTGCTGCTGTTGGTCAATTTATCACTTAGCTCATCTGGCCATTGCCTATCTTCATTAGAGTGTCACCGTCCTCTATTAGAATTTTGCAACAGTAGCTTTTCTACTAAATAAAGCATACAACGTATATTTTCTTCTGTTTTTTCCCATTTCATCTGTTTTTGACCTGTTCATACATCACTCACAAAGTATTTTTCTCTTCCCTTAGTCTGATTTGTTCCAAGAGGATCTGTTTCCTGACACTGTTGGTCCAGAGCCTTCTGTGGAGGCCGATGATTGGTTCAGTGGCAAAGATGGCCAGCCAATCCTGATCTCTTTGAAGGACGGTTTCGTGGCTACCAAACCCAAAGAGTTCAAAGTAATCAAGAGCCTGATGGCCACTACAACTTCCTCCTCCTCTTCCCAATCCCATGGCGATAACTCGGTAAGAGCAACAATTCCTCTGTGTAATTCCAATCGTCAGTGTGGCAAGCTAACCATACTTAAAGTCTGCCATCCTCTGATGACAAACAGAAGTTGTTGGGTTCAGTAAACCACATAAGCATTGGTTCATGGCTGTCAGTGATGACTAACTCTCTTTTTGTACTTCTCTTGTCTGTCTGACAGGAAGTGCAGGCCTTGCAGTCCGAGGTGAAAGAGCTGAAGAAAGCCATCGAAGAGCTTACCAAACGAGTGAGCGAATTAGAGAGCAAGAACTAAAGTGAGGGAGAAAAAAGGATGGTGCATAACTAGGGGGAAACAGGGGAGGGCAAGGAAGAGGAAAAGGGGGTTGCTCTAGGAAAGTGAATAATAATCTCAAGTAAAAGAATGTTACATTAGATAAAGCGAAGGTTACATATTCTTTGTATGGAAAGCTCGGATGTAAATGTCAGGTGAAATGTATGGAGACATGAAAGTGAGGTAGTAGGCATTGTCGGAAAGTTTTCCCTGTTTTCTAATATATGCTTTACATTGAAATAAATTTAACTATTTTGGACTTTTTGACAGATTTTTTATTGTTTCCAATCTATACACGTGGGCAAACAGAATCAAAAGAGATGCTGGTTTAATCAGTGAAAATTGTATTACAAGTGTTACGATGACATCTGTTCAATTTATATGCAATCCATTTTTTTCATTTTACTTACTGAATATCACATTTTATAAAAGTAAAAGTAGTTCTACTGCAAAAAAATATTTTAAAGACTACTGCTAATGAACTACCACTAACATTCCTACTCTTCTGCTATCCAGAGTTTCATTCTGATATTAACTGCACATATTATACACACACATACTATACAAACATGATGAGATCAGATTCCTCAATGTCTAGACAGCTGCCAAATTAAATTGACTTTGATACTGGTAATTCTTAAGTACTTACTACAGTAGATTATAGCTTGAAAGTGGAAATGTCATGGACTATTAAGACGTTTATTTTTAAATCCTGAGGAAGATCAGCTAGATCAGCTGTAATACTGGGCCTTTCCTTGCCTCTGTGCACCTGTATCCAATTAGATTTAGCTAATCAGGTTGAAATAGGCAGACATCAAGTTAGAGCCACCACCTGAACACATAGATACTCGGTAATTTATACATTATGTTTTGTGTCAAGATATTTGTTGATACAGATTGTATACAAAGGGAATCCGCTTTCAACATGGTCACTTGATGACCAAGAAGAGAAATACTGAAAAACAGCCTTTCACATCAGCATTCACAGCCAAGTCTTGACCTGTATTCCCAACCTCCACTCAGAACTTGAATAAATGTAGAACCCTTAAGATAATTTTGCTTTAGCAATTCCCTTAGAAATGTACATCACTCTGGTCCTTGAAAACACTGCACTTCTACCCTATTTGTAATCTAACATTCTCTTGATAAAGAACACTCTTTCCAACAAACACAGAGGCAGACATGCACACACATACAAGCAATAAACATAACCACACACAGCCTGAACTGAATGACACGCATATTGGCCCAAGGTGTTTAGACGTAGTTGGGTGCGGAGGCGCCGTTGCTGTAGTACTTGGCGGTGCCTCCGGATCCGGAGCTGCCACAAGGGCGGCTGAAGCAGCACAGCAGACCTCCGGCCACGAGCAGCAGACAGCCTCCGGCCCATCCGACGAAGATGCAGGCTCCCAGCTCCTTCTTCTGAGTCGCGTTGACGAAGGGGTTGTTGAAATCGGAGATGGTCTGGTGGGCCGACCAGCTGACGGGCACCAGCAGGAGGAGGCCACTCACCACCAGCATGATGCCGGACACCAGGCACATCTTGGGCTTGACGTCCTGGTTCTGCACGCAGGTGGTGAAGTCGGAGCCGGCGAAGAGGATAAGCAGGGCGAGGGTCAACATCATGCCGGAGATGATGGTCATGGCACGGGCTGCCTGCAGGTCGGCGCTCAGGACCAGCATGGAGTCATACATCTTGCACTGCTGCTGGCCTGTGCTCTGGGTCACACAGGACATCCAGATGCCCTCTTCCACAGTCTGTTGGGGCGGAGGCGTTCATAAGACACATTAATTACAGGCTGACGTGACTTAATATACACTTTCTGTAATACAGATGTACTGGCACAGAGACCAAAACAGCATGTATGGGGTGGGGAGAGGCGCGGTGGGGTGGGGTGTGGGGGTAAAGCACATAATTAGAATGTAATATTACTAATATACACTTCTGTGTAGTACAGGTGTACCAACACAGAGACCAAAACAGCATGTATGGGTTGAATTCAAATGTATATATATATATACTGTATATATACTGTATATATTTTATATATACTGTATATATATTTTTTTAACATTGTAATGTTTAGTTTGTGCAAGAACATTAACACTACTCTACCTGCGCAGTCACTATGTTCTGCCCCACGAAAGCAGACACCTTCCATCTTGGAACGATGCAGGTGACACATACAGCAATTAGGCCTAAGATACTTAAGGCCACACAGACAATCTGCACACCAGAACCCATACTATAAGAGAAAAGGAGAGAGAAAAAAACAAGATGAGCATGGTTAGGTTTACATAAAAAAACGTGTGCGTGCTTTTTAAGTTATGTAACAACAGGAAGATTGTGCACATCCCGTGTCGAGGTGCAGGACAAAATATGATCTTTAATCCTGTCAGGAAGAAAGTGGTGAATCTGAGGAAGACCAAACATGGTCAAAATGTCATTTTGATTTTGTGCCATGAAATAAACAAACAAAACAAAAGGATTGTAAAATGTAAAATGCAGTGTTTACAATTACTATTTCCAAAAATGCAACAAATATTCTTTACAGTGTTAAGGACAAGCATTTAAAAATCTGTAATGAGATGTGTCCTGTCAACCTACAGTGGTATGGAAGTTTCTAAGAACAACCTTTCCACGAATGTGAGTTTGCCTGTGACAGGCCTGTGCCTGTGAATCCACAGCCAAAAGCAACACCCGCAAATGCAATCCCTCTAAATCTTAGAGTTTCATTCCTGCCATTCATGTCCTGACAGGTCTGGGATGTCTTCCTCTTCTGCTGTTATTGCATACTGATAGACTGCCACTCCCAAGGGACTACTGTTCAGGAACAACACAGCTAAACTGACTTTACACAAGTCTGAAATATCTTTGAGCCATGCCAACAAAAAAAAACTTCCCATTCTGATTCAATTTGACACCAATCCATCCAATCGCCTTGCCTTTGCAACAGAATAGACGGAGTATAACTACAAACTCTTCTTTTGCACAATCCATTCATCCAGATAGTGGTGATCTGTTTAAAATAACTGTTGAGGCTGTTTTGTATCCTGGATCTTTCACAGACGCCGTTATAAAAAAAAAAAAATCCCACACCAATTTCCCACTCTGAGATAAGTAGCTCCTCATAACTAAACAAACTTCAGTGACTTCTGCATGATTCATTCATTCAACAGCCAGGTAGGCACACCAACCCTCTGGACGCAAAATGTGCATTTTTAGGCCCTTGGTAGCCCTCACTGAGAGGTAAGTGCACTAGATAACGCCTCACATAAGGCCAGAGAGATTCAGAGGCAGCAGGTGAGTAGGCGCAGGCCAAATGACTAACAGGCTGTTGCTTTTTTTAAACAATAGAAAAAGACGCTTAACGGTTTTCTGTATGACGAACACTCTCTCAGCCATTCAGCTCCATCTGTGGTTTGGTGAGCAATCTTCAATTTTTATGCCATTCATCGAAAAAAAAAAAAAAAACACTGGCTGAGACTTGCTGAGGGTTTCAACCTGACACGAATAATTAATGTAGTGGACTGAGGACTGTGTGCATAATTCACAGATGCAAATAGATTTCCTCATGAAATCAAAATGTCCCCAAAAGATACATAAATTCTATGATACCTGAAAAAATGAACTGATTAAGAGTTTCTTTTCCCTCTGTAACATGATTTTTTTTTTTTACATTACTGTGAGAGTTTTCTTTTCTGTAACTTTTTTCAGTTCAGCTAGAATGGTATTGATAGCAACATCAGTCAAAGCAACAATAAAACAAATATACTACCTCATTGCCTTGCACAACCAAACAGCACTGTTATGGCTAACTTATTCTGATGTGCAGAATTATATTATCATATTATATAACTGCAAAATTCAAATAATATACTTACAGATGGCATTTCTTTTCATTTTCATTTGTAAAAATTTGTAAAAACCAAAGCAGCCATTGCATACATTACGAATTGTACCCAGAACAGTTTAAAAGTGTACAAAATGTTAAAGCTATATAGCATAACTGTTTACCTCTGAAATTGGTGCTCTTTCCCTTGCTTTTCTTTTTAGTTGATTTAGTTTGATTCCAAAGTCCTTTGTCTGTCCAAAATTCTTAAGACTGAAAACACTGAGTGCAAGGCACGTTTTTTAAAGGAATCTAGATTCTGGGTGTGGTCTGGAAGAGAGGGGAGAAATACGTGGTTAGGGGCAAGATTAAACTTGCCCTATTCCCCTTCGTTGTCTTTGTGAATGTACCTTTGTGTGTCATACCTTTGGATTTTCCACTTGGAGTTTCAGCTTTTTTTTAGGACAATGTAGTAAATGTATGACGAGGAACTGTCTTGTTATTGTCATGTATTCCATAGATACAATTTTGTTACTGTATATAGTGACTTGGTGCAGAAGATAGTATGTTGCTCTATAAGATTGGTCATTTACATTCAAAAGGGCCTCAATGTGTTCACACCTTGTTGCTGGTCACCACTTTAATCTGATCTTTATTTGCTTCCCACAGATCATTGCTACACCAGTATGGCTCATATGAGGTAGTATTAGTCATTGTCTCAGGTTATCCACACCTACTCATCCCAGCATCCACATAGAGCACACACACACACACACACACACACACACACACACACACACACACACACACACACACACACACACACACACACACACACACACACACACACAGACTTTTTTCCCCTTTCGAACAGTTTCGACAAGTAAAGGGTAGGGGCATGTCGAAGCAAATTCATGGGTAATATTGCCTTTGGACGTGTGTGTGTGTGTGTGTGTGACGTAAATCCTCAGTGGTTGCCAAAGATTTGTATCACAGATATATGATAAATTTAGTTGTTGTTTATGTTGCGATTTGACACGTTGCTTATAGTTATCGGCTCAGATCCCACATCCATAACTTTATTGGAAACATATATGTTTATGCTAAAACAATAATGACGAAAAGATTGTGAGTAATCAGAAGATGTTCTATTATAGTTCTTCGCTCACTTGCTCTTCCACATTATGATCAAATAAATTTGCATAACATTTACATGCTTTGGCAGATGTTTTCATCAACACCAAGCCTGTGGTTAGCAGCCTAAAACACACTTGTGTTAACCCTGGCCTTGACATTCAGAAACAAATAACATGTGAAATGAAGATGATTTTTAAACTTTTTTCCCCCCAATGGGGGTTTCAAAGGAAAGAATTCAGAAGTACAAGAATTTTTGTATTTCTGACAGTAAATTACACTCCTAACAATGTTCAGTGAAACCTGATATGTCAAATCTCAGTTCAATTTAAGATCTTACACTGTTCTTTTTCTACTGAAATAGATTTTAGGGGAAAACAGTCAGAGGCCTTATTTATTTATGATAGAGAAAGATTTTTTTCTATAGAGATGATTTGGAAATCATAAAAACACTGTGCACAAGAGACAAAAGCAGTCTAACCTGACTTTTAAGCCTTATTCTACATGGATGGATTGGTGACAGGAATGACGAAGAGCTTGGGCAGAGAATGACCTGAATTGGATAGAAAATGGAACGCCATGTTTTGGAGCTCAACGCATGAGGGCGCTCTTTGGCCTTGTATGGTCATGGATAAGTCGTAGCCTACATTTCCTGTCAGGGAGCGCCGTGGTCCAGATTGGGGGACATTAACTGTTTTAAAACTTGGTGTAGCCATTTTCCATTGATGTCCTATTTTGGATCAGTTATATTTGTAAGCATTAGGTCAATTTGAGCGAGAAAATACGTCCCACAGTGGTCCAGCAGCCCGACTACTTATGTCAAAATGACGTAACACAAGAAGATAAAATATAGGTTTGTTTTAAAAGTAATAAACAGTCATTTACAATCAATACATTCTGAGATTGTGAAAATCACGTTCTCTGCAGTGTTTTGTGAACGCCCAGATTCGCCTCATCCTTTTTCAAATCTATTACGTCACTTTCTACAAAGCTTTGAGGAGGGACTTCAACATTATAAGGACGTGGGAATGGACCAATGACAATCTACTACCTCGGTTTGAAAAATGTGTGAAGCCCAATCATTGTACAGAAAGGCCAGAGAACATAGGATGTCCTCCCCTTTAGCCTCATCTGAGTAATACGGCTTTTTTAAAGTTCCGAAGGGGAACGGGGAAGGGAGACCTGAAAGGGAAGAAAAGAATAGGAACTTTAGTGGACAGGTCTCTGGTCCATAGAACATAAGGAATACGTCAAGTGAAAAATATTTCTTGAAAATATATATATATTTTTGTATTTTATGAAGATATATATTACTGGTTATATCGATTATACGGGTAGCTAACTCTGCTAGCCATCAAGCTATAACGGCGTGCTAGCTGCAAACGGACAAGCACGGCAGCTAGCATAACAACCAAACGACAAAGGAATTAAAGCCAGCAATCTAGTCCTTAACGAAAATATTCTTTTGTATCTTTTGCCCACTGTGGGTTGGGGCCTTAGCTGCTTTAAATAATCTGCGAAATTATACCAAGCGAAAAGCCTGACTGCCTGAAAAAAAGTCTTCAAAAATCAATTAAAATGGCGGAGCCGGACAAATTAAACATCGACTCCATAATACAGCGTCTTCTGGAAGGTGAGAAATGGCTACACTGTTCGTTTCATTTTGCACGAAACTGCATTTCAAACTACGAAATGCAATGAATAGTATTTTCTACATTTGGGCATCGAATTATTAAGGAATATTTTATTGTGCTTTTCGTCTACCACTAGTTTCCCTTTGGGAGTAAGCTAGTCAGCTAACAGCTAGCCAGTGGGATAAATACTCTTAGCTAGGGTTAGCTAGGTAGCATAGCATACCTGGCTAAATCCGACCGAGGGCTGCTTCAGAAAATGAGACTGATTTGAAAATACAACAATACGTTATTTAAATCTGCTATTTGGGTCCCCCCAAGTGCATTCACTATATCCCCGAGACAATAGCGTCTGCAATTAATGGTTTTTAGAGCACCATCCGTACCTTAACTGTGCTAGCAAAATACTTGGTTGGCTACTATGACTCGCAAAGATAAAGCGGGTGACGAACCGAGAGAAACAGCTTTATGTGATGTAATGTCACCCTCTAACTATTCCACTCGGTGGCTACTATGGTTAGTAAGGTTTGAGGGACCTTACCATTTGGCGCTCACTAGCTAACCGAGTGTTAACAAAGTCACCTTGTGTGTCAGCTGATAAGATGTTAAGTTGTAGAGAAGGAACAACAGTCCTCCTGTTATGACTTAAAACAGAAAGCTCAGTACTACTCTTCTTTCTTTTAATTTCTAGCACCTCTAGACAGCAGCAGTCTGTTTCTGCATTAGCATTTAATAATAAGCAGAAATGTCCGCTTGACAATAAGATTAAGGGTAAATAGTACATAGGAAGTAGTAACTAGGCAAATTATACATGCCCTCACAGCTCAGTAGTAGATAAAAACTGCGGAGACATCAGAGATCAGACGACGTATGTTCTAATGTTTCAGATTTAGCCAGATTGAATTTACTCTCTATACATACGACTCATATTAAAAAGCATGGATTTTTTTAAAAATAATTAAACGTAAGCAAGTAAAAAATAAACGTAAACAGGTTGGATAAGTAAAAAAGTGAAAATGGTGTTGGAATAGAATGTTGGGCGTTTGAAGGATGCGTGAAATAATTTGTATTTAATTTATGTTTTTTGTCTTTTGAAGATATATTTCTTAACAGTGTAACAATCCTGAGACATAGAACACATAATGTTACACGTTTGCAATTGCACTCCAGCATTCAAACTAATAGGGTGTTCAAAATAAATCCGGGCGGTGTCCTTAAATGTACCATGACCAATGTGAAGTAATGCCAATTAACACATTCTTTTTATATATATGGTAGAATGCAATTTTCCAAGAATCTACGAGCATGGTGGCTAAAAGAGAATATTTTCTCACTTGTACCAGCATTATGAACACACGTGATTACAACTTGATCACAGGACGTATAACACTTCTACTACAGTGTAGCAGAAAAAAAAGCTTATTTGGATTAAATTTGATGAACTTTTTGATGAACACCATATCTCAACTCAAATTACTGTGTGAAGTTGTCTCCAGCACATCCCATAGATTGTAAATGGCTAAGGTCAGGACTCTGTTCTGGCCAATAAATATAATATCTCATGCTTTGGAAAATAATACCTCATGGTCCCTTTATGATTGTTTCACAATAACAGCCTGCTCAATCCTGGCATTGTTGTTGTTTAATATGCCAGTGCCATCTGAAAAAATCCAGTATTGTCAAGTAGTTGGTTAATGTCAGTTTAATGCCACATGATATTGCTGAACCTAGTTTTGACCAGTTAAAGCTCAGACCAAACCTCATCTCAGATCATACCACCACCTCCAGGCGTGTACAGCAGGGGCAATACATGATGGGCGCATCGCTTCATATGCTTTGCCTGACCCTTTTCCACAGCTTTAGTGTCCGATCTCTATGCACCCTAGGAAATTGGAACCCTTGTTAACGATTCGCCTCAGTAAAAATTAGCTTTCTAAAGTTCCGGTTGTGCCGAGCATCTGGAAATCCTCTTACTTTTTAACTGCTAAACGTAGCTGTGTGCTCTGCTGTAGTTTTTTGCAACTTGATGGTTGTTTAAGTAATCTCCAATAATGGTCATTTGGGACTGTTATCCAACCACTTTTTTCCCACTCAGCTGGTTGGTCAGCCCTATCTGTCCTGCTTTTAATGCTTTAGACAGCTACTGATCTAATTGTAGTCATTTCAGTGATATTGCTTTACTTGCTTGGTGTGTACCATTCATTTGACATCTGACCCCTCTGAAATGCTCTGATATCTTTGCTGAAATCATGGGCTATGTCCTCTGACACGTTTTTGAGGAATTGAGAAGAAATTCAGTTAATGTTTTTCCAGCTGAAACATACACGTATGTTTATGCGATACAGAAGACAGACAGAAACCACCAAATTCAACCAGTACAAATGGTAATCACAATTAGGCTAAATGTAGATTTGCACAGAATTGTGTGTGTGGAAGGGGGGGGGGGGGGGTTATGGTGTGTCACCCAGGGTCATATATGTCAGAGAGTTTGTGATTTCTGTTATTTTCCTGTGGTGGTTTTAATGTTACTGCCATGGATGACTCACTTCATGCACCCTTTGCACTCTGAGACACTTGGAGAGAAGTAGTACTAGGTGCAGATTAAGTAAACTGTTGATCAAAACTACCGGTCTTTAGACAGGCTCTGTACATTCTTGACAGAAATGGCCTAAAAAACTTAAAAGGTTTTGCGTATCATGCATTATCAAGTGTATTACCTAAAATTAGGCTAATTTCTATTTATGTTGACCCATGCTTTTCCATTTGCTATTGGCTAGAATGAATTTGCAAACAGTTGTAGGATTTTCTTAGTGGTAGGAGTAACATGAGCACTGCAACTTAGATCATAGTGGGTCAACCATGACAACCTAAACATGAAAAATGTCCAAAATAATGAACTACTATCTTTAAGACGATTTGGGTATTTTGATCAGATGTGCTAGCGATAAAAGAATTACATGTATCTTTAAAAAGAAAAAAGATTAAAAATGGAAGATGAGACTAAAATAAAAATGGATTTCCTACATACAAGCATAATAACTGCAGTAATTATTACATCAAAGTCTCTTGCTTAATTTTATTTTTATTGTTATTTTGGCAGGGCCGTGTGTTTCAGACCCTTCATTTCTGTTGACCTGAGAACGATTATAAGTAATGCACAGAATACCATATTTATTACTCTGCAAAAGTCAGTTTTCTTAATGGGAAATTTGTAGATAGGAAAACTGTACTTACCCAGCCAGTTACCTCTCCTTTTGTGCTTCAGTAAAGCTGTTGTAGCAAGGTGATTAATCTCACTTTTTTTGTAAGTGAAAAAGCTAAATACCAGCCTGTTTTAACAAAAATATATGATGGAGGTGCAACAGATGATTGCTGTATGCCCTCAACGTGTTTTCCTCTGGTGTGTTTTCTCTGGGTTTAGGTAGTTTTGGTTATCATGCTGCATATCTTTTTGACCAGAGAGAAGTTTTCTGTGGTAGATTGGCAGGTCTGTGGTGCTGCCATTTGAGGAAGGTTTGATATCACTTCTCTACATGTGTGCAGATGCTCTATCACTAATGGAAAGTTCACACTATACATGTCAGGCAGATATGCTGGTTGCAGAACTTTTTTTTTTAGTAGCGGATAAAAAATCAAAATCGGAGGGGTAAACACAGTGATTGACAATTAACAATGATGGTGGTGTTTGTGAAGTTATTCCCTCCGTGTCTTTTTGTAATAGAGCATAGCCTATAGTTGAATGTTAGGCAGTGGATTTTTCCTGTGAAAGGTGATGTGGTGTATAATCTCCTGCTGCCACTGATTAGATTTATAGTGTGAACCACTAACAACTTTAAAAGTCCCAATGTACAAGCCAACAGTCTTGCAGCATGAACTATACGGCGATTGTATAATGACCTAAGTCGTCAAGTCTGAAGTCTAAGACAGAGAGGTCTTACTTTGTGTATGTGAATGCATCAAAATGTTGTGCTCCGAACTTTGTATGAGAGCTAAGCAACTAATCAAATTTCACACCGTTGGTTTTTTTAATAATGAAATCAGGATTTTCTGTTTGTTCGTTAGTGAGCTGAAGATGTTTAGTTATGTAAGCCTATGCGGACGGGAAAATAACACTGGCCATATGTTATCCAGTGGCACTGTAATCAACATTGTTAGGCATCTTCAGGTATGTCTTAAGATGCCGTTTGGCTAATAGTATTTCTGTTGTGGAATGATCCCAGTTATACCAGTCAAAGTCAAAACATAACCACCAGTAGTATACTGTGAAGGGAGTGAAATGCTAAATTTAGAATAATCACTAATGTTTTGCGCGTGACTTAGTTTTGCCCTTCATCCTCATTACCACCAGTAGAAATTGTCAGTAGCCACAAAGTAAGTTGATCAGACACAACCTTTATGGACCAGGTTATAGTCTATGGCTTTTTTAACCATGAACTCTTAAGTCACTGTGAATGTGAAATGTTTATCTCAATAATATAATTAAGTAGAATATTTACTAAATATTTACTAGAGTAAGTTACTAAAACTGCTTGGGCCTGATGCAGATCAAAAAGGCTGCACAATCCCCAACAAAGAGCCCCACTCTGCAAAGATGTTGGAGGGATAGTCCTGTTCCCTGCGCAGTGCTCTTGGGTTTGGTGTTGTGCTAAATTTAAATTTAGGCCACGCAGGAGGTGGATGACTGATGGAACAATCTTTGCTCGGAACAAAACAATAACTTGCTCATTACAATCTACATCCAATTCAGTGTTGCATTGTTCCCTGTTAGTGTCTCATTGAGCTGTTGCTTAGAGGGTCTGACCTGTGGCCTTGCAGGCATGTGTTGTATGCAAACCGGCCCAGGCTAAGATTTTCCGTGTTCTCAAGATGAGATTTATGCTCTGGGCCTAGAAAGGAATACCCATAATGGCAGGCTTCAGACAGGGAAACAGGCTTTGGCTGTTGGTCGGTTGTTTGGTGGTTGCTGGCCGACAGCTGCATGTTGTACACTAATGCGTCAGCCAGCCTCAAGGACAGGAAGCTACGACAGAATGACGAGAAGCATCTTGTTCTGCCTCATACATCTGACGATACACTCCTCCTCACCCTTTGCCTCATGATGTAATCCCTTCCATTGCACTTTGGTGCACTTTCACCTTGCGAGCTTCATAAATACCAAGGCCTGTGAACAGTGACCATCAGCATGTTTCTATTTGTCATTTCAAAGGTGGCTTTTCATGTCAGCCCTCACACAAATGGTTGCCGTGGAAGAGCAAATCTGCCTGTCTGGGCCAGACAGCCAAATAGAAAACAGAGCGAGCAGGTAATGTTTTATCTGCATGACAAGTGTGTTGCATAACACCGTCGCCTAGGGGCCGTTTGACACGCTAGTAACCCTTTCTAGCCCTAGCTTTGCCCACTGCAAGGCAGCTCCTCTGCTGTAGAAGAGGCAGCGTTTGTGGTCTTGTCAAAGGGTTTGCCCTTGGTGGTCAAAATCTAACGTTCCTGTAAGTGTTAAGTTGCTTCCTGGGTTTGAGGGTGGTTGCCAAGAAGGAGCAACCACTTGATGTTAACTTTCTCAGGGGGGCCGCTAAGCTGCATAATGCCACTTAAGGAAAAGTGCAGCGTTGAAAAATTAATGTTCATTGTTTTTAAGAGAGCACTGTTCATAAATTCCCCCTACGATAAGCTTCTGTGACAACTGCTCGTTGCATTCCGCTCGCAGCCTCTGCTGTTGGGCTCGGCTCGACTCGGCTGCAGGCGAAAAAGGGCAGGTCGATAAAAATCGGACTTGGAACCATCGCGGTGTTGTGACAGGTGTCTGTGGCAGGTAGTTCCTCCTCTCACATTCTGCCCCTCTCACCACTTCCCTACCCAGTGTGTGTGTGCGCGGTTCAATTGTCCTATTTTCGCCTTGAATGTTTTGTATACAGCTTCGCATAGCCTAGGCCATGATGGAAGTTCACCACAACATGCAGGAGGTGAAAAAAACAATCTCAGTAATAAAGGTACTTAAATCCTCTTATGCAATCATGGCTGCCTTTTTTCATTTGCCCTTTTGTTATTTGTTTTTTTGTTGTTTTTTTTTTATTTTTTATGTGCCTTAGAACATGTGCCAAGGTTCCTTGGAAGGTGCCATCTGCCATAAATCTAGTGTCTTTTATATAGGTTTGTCCCTTTAGTCTGGAGTCTGTGTTTGGTTGGTTAGCTGTTGCTATTGCCTGCATTTCAGATTGGCTTCAGGCAAGGGTAAACATTTGTCTTCATGCATTTAGATAGATTTGCATAGTATTTATCCCCATCTTTTTACATTGTTTATTTTAACTAAAATACTTCTGTTTTAATTTTTAGCAAAGTAGGTTTATAATAAGATGTTTTTGTATTTTAAGTCGTTTTGAAAGGAAGCATCTGCCAAGTAACAGTAAAGCAAGTGTCCCAATAGAATGAGGTACTTCTGAAAGACAAGTGATTGAAAATTGCAGCTGGCAAAACACTAGAGGGTTGTGTGTTCACAGGGGCCCTGTCCCAAACAAAGTACAGTTCAAGCTTCCTCTCACTGCCCTCTGAGCACTTCAAGTTGCCGAGTAGCTCAGCAGTTGTTTTCCTCTCAAACACTGTGCAATAAGGGAGGGAGGGGGCGGGGGCACTGTGTAGTATTGCAAATATTTTCCTGCAAGGTATTGTATGAGCTGTTGCAGCTCCAAGCATCCCAGTATGTTTGCATTGCTTATATTGCCCCGGCCGTCCACAAGATGAAGGAAGCCCGTCTGCCCTTGCGTCTGTGAGCACTAATGGAAAGAACGTGAGAGCAGAGGACAAATTTCCTGCACCGAGGATGGCTGCAGAGGGTATGAAGTCCATCATATTGGCAAAACACATTTCCGTGTATTGCAGATTCCAAGCGAAATACTTATGCTATGCAACAGTAGTGCTGCTGTGTTGTCAAGTGTACAGAACTGCAATAATAGTGTAGCCCAGATATTGTGATGGTGTTGAGGCCTCTGTGGCAATTCCAACCCTAATTTCGAGCATGTTTCAAATAGGGCTGGGCGATATATCGATATTATCGTAATGTCGATATATTTTTAAAGAAGATATGTATTTTTACACTATTTCGCCATATCGATATATTTTCAATGATACAATACCACTTTATCAAAACCACTTATCCCAATGTGTTCACACTGTTCAGACAGCCGGAGCTTTCTCGGGTCACTCAGCTGTACCCCTGCGTATGTTACTGTTTACTTTTTCATTTGCAGAACTCTTTTAGAGCAATCTTAACTTAACATGAAACACTTTGCTCATCCTGTTTTTGAAATATCGATATGTATCGTATATCGTCAGTCAGCATAGAAATATCGTGATATTAGTTTAGGTCCATATCGCCCAGCCCTGGTTTCAAACACAATTAGCCAACCCTGTTCTTGGCAAAGATTTTTACATACGAGTCGTAACTCAACCTTTTGATGTTCTTGCGTCTCTCTTGTTTTTGTTTGACCCATCAATGACCATTCCTTCTCATTCACTAGTTTGGTGTCTCAGCCGGGGTCAGTGCTGACTAGCCACAAGCCAGGCTTTAAGGCACTGAAGGTGGATCTGCTGCGTTGCTGCACTGCTGCTGCTGGAAAGCGCGCAGCAGATGATGGCCACTTTGTGTTAAAAAGGGTTCAGTCGTGATCCGGCTCTTCCCCAGTATGCAGGCCAGCCACGGGCACAGCACATGCCAGCCCAAACAAAGGGATTGCGGCAGCTCGTTTGAAGTTCCAGGCTGACACATGACGCATGCCAGAAACCGACCGTATAAACAAAAGCTACGATGCCTAAAAGCACTCGAAGCTCTGTAGTCATGCAAACACTATAAGGCAACTATGGCTAGGGCTGGGCGATGTTTTCCACAGGCCTAACTATAGCTGCAGTACATTGCCTCTCGTCATGGTTTCTTCTACGGAGTTCTATGCTGTCGGGCTGCGTGTGTTGATGCGCAGGTGTTTTGGGAAAGCTTGAGACATGAGGGGGTAGTGGTGTTGGTGTGGTGTGTATGCATCACTCAGCTGTGGCTACCCAAGCAGAAGCCTGCGCTACGCAGTCCATATGTGAGTGCACACAGAAACAGGGTTTAGTCAGACCTGTTACATAACTAAGCCTCTACAAGCCTTTACCATGGTAATCATGAGCTGGGTCTGGGTGTTCCTGAGTAGTTGTTGTTCATCTTCTATTGTAATGCAAGGCTAAATTGAAAGGGATTTTAAAAATCATTTATTTCCATGATTTCTCTTTTCCACATTAAAAATTGAAATATTTAGTGTTTTACATGTAGGCTTATTTTATATTTCTGATTTTATATTTCCGATGCAGACAGTTGACTTAAGTCACCTAAAGTATCACTGCGCGGAAACCAAAGAAACGCAGGGACTGAACAGCTTTTTATCTGCAGAGTGCAGCGCTGCCTCAACATGCGAGACAGACCCATTTAACCACATCACGAGCTGCAAGTACTTTGTTTCAGCAGCGGAAACCATGCTGAGCTCAATAGAGAAAAGCAGTTACTAGGCTGCTGCTTTTACCATTTTAGTGGTTTCTAATTCTGCTGCTAAGCAGGAGATGAGTGCAATTTGTTCATTTGGATCCAGTGTTTCAAAATGAGACCAGTTTTCAGGAGTTGAACATACAAACACCATAACTCCAGCAGTTAGCAGGCCTGTGGTCTTAGCTGCAGGTGTAATGCAGGTTTGTTGTTGTGCTCAGGCCTCAGTTACCGCCCCCCCAGCCCCCCATGCATGTGACATCCCGGGCTTAGTACCTGTCGAAACAGGCAGACAGAGGGACTCGCGTACGCATGGCCAGCCTTGTGATCGCCGTCTGAAGGGAAACCAATTAAAAAGGGTCATGGTGTGGCCGCATCATTGAGGATTACCCTTAGCACCCTGATCAAGAGGGAATCCACAGTTCCACTTGTGATCGTAGCTCTTGTGTGTTTGTTTGTGTGAGACAGATTATTTATGAGGAAAGATACCCTTGCATGGCACGGCAAAGGCCCTGTTTTTTTTTTTACCTGATCTTATAGACCTTGTACTGTTTGTTTGTGTGTTTCCTCTGAAAGCATTTGAGCACAACTCTCTACCCCTCTTAGCCCATCCTCCCTCTCCACTAAGCTCACTGTTGCTTATTGGCCTCAGTGGCTAAGTTTAGAGTAAGCACTGTCAGGGCTTTGGCCGGCTTTAATCCCGGTTTAAAGTGACAAGCAACGCAGTCCTATTAATACTCACTTTCTCCCCCACGCTCAGCTCAAGGGCTTCCGCCAACCAGGGCTCCCTCATACACCCACACACACACACACACACACACAGTCTCTCTCACACACACACGTGCTCCGAACAGACATTTTCAGCGCAGTCGCCATGCTCTCATACCAGCAAAGTTCATCTGAACGCCATCTTGCAGAGCTGTGTGGTATTGCAAGAAGAGCCCTGAAGAAGTTGTTTTTGTTTCTGTGCGGAGTGCTTTGGTCACAATAAGAGCAGGTACGCAGCTAGGAAACAAATAAGTGTCTTTTCTAATCTCAAAGACACAGAGCAAAGTTGTAAGCAACTGAACTTCTTTACGGAGCTTGAAGACATTTTACCAGTTGCTTACAATTTGGCTCCTTTGACTACCAAGACCTGGATAAGTGAGAATCTTCGTAGTCACTAACTGTAGACATTTTTTAATAAGTGAGCAACAACATGGTATATCTCTGCTTAGATTCTGCACCAACTTCACTAACCCAAAAGACTGATGAGGTCCAGGCAAACTCTACTCTGTGTGTTTCTCCCCCTTGCTGTCCCTCGCTCTTCCCAAGTCTCTGCCTGTTTTTGTCCTGCCACGCCCACCCACTCCAGCACTCGTCTGTTGTCCCTCCATCATGGCTCCGCAGGAGTCTGCCTCCACCCAGCTGCTCCCTGTCTGCTTTGGCCTGGGGCAGTGAGAAGGAGAGGCAGATTGGCCATGTTAAAGGAGTGCAGTTTATCCCAGCGCTTTCAGAGAGCAGACTACCTGAACAGTACATACACACACACACACACACACACACACACACACACACACACACACACACACAGACTAACTGGACAGTACACACACACAGAGACTACCTCAACAGTAAACACACACAAACAGACTACTTGGACAGTCAACCCACAAAGACGGAGAAAGAGACGAGAGCTTTGCAGGAAAGAGACTGGCATGCACCATTGTGTTTTACAGAAAACAAGATGGATCGATTCGATTCACTGCCTGTGTGTGTGCCTCGTGTGAAAAATACCAGTTGGACAGGAATTCGGAAGGTGCTGGCTGCTGGTGGCCACTTGTAAATGTGTGTTCTCAGCGAAGCAGTGAGAGACTCTTGGCTGCCTCTGGGCCTAGACAGAGGGCACAGCCATCTCACGGTGGTGTGAGCATGTACTGACGTGTGTGGGAAAGATGCTATTAAACACGCATACTAAAAAGAACGCAAGTGGTAAAAGTAGAGACCTGACAGAACAACAAAAACAAAACTGCTCTGACAAAACATTGACACAGCAGTAAATAAATTGCCCATCAGTAGAAATGCTGCCATCAAATAGCAGATATCGTAGATAGGTTTGATGTAGTGTATTATAAATTAGAATGTGCACATTTGTACAAGCAACAAACATTGCGTCATCTTAGTGCCATGCACAGGCTGGTTTGTGGGCCTGTTTGTGCCTGGTGTGTGTGGATTACGCATGTGCAAAACGTAACTCCAGTTCACAATTCACCAGAATTCCTTGGCGATGTTCTTTCACTGTTTTTAAGTTTGTACTGCAACAAATAGTGGCTCAGCACTTTTCCTAAGGCCTAACATACATTTAAAATCAACCTGGGTGCTGTTCATATTCCCAGTTTGTAGCTATGGGCTATGCTTTGCTGGGAGCTTGCAGAAAGCAAGAACTACAAGCTTCTCGGCAACACAGAATCCCAACGCATGTGGTCGAGACATGAGAACAAGTATGCCTAGGGCTCACAGTGAACACTGTGCACGCATCGGGCCTGTGCTGCCGCGTGTGCTGATTTATACCACGGGCCCCAGTTGTTTCATAATTGCAAGGAAAAAAGTAATTAGTGTGATTGGTGTGATGTAGGAGAACATGCACAAATCCCTTTCCAGGCTGACACAACTAGTTCTAGGGGGCGGGTCGAGGAGAGAAGGGTCTGTGCCACTGAGCAAGACCCAGTGGAACAGCATTTGAAAAATGTATGGATATGAGCATTTTAATTCAGCGCTCATAAACTATTGAAGGTGCCATACCACTGGAAAAGCCAAGAATAGGTCTTTGAAGCATCTGAAAAATCTGTGCTTGGATGGAGGAAATTAATGAGGCCATCGAATTGAAAGGAGACTCATTTTTCTCATTATACAAAATAACAGGATTAACAACAAGTTAAGACAAGCCCATTGTTATCTGCCTTTTTAAATGAGGAAATTTTGAGATTTCATGCAAAATGCCAGAAACGCACATCTGCACTCAGAAAAGCGAAATCATTGTGATTCAGATCACGAGTCTGTGGTGAAAAGGAAGCGTGAACTAAAAATACATTGAAGAGGAGGCTGATAATGCAGCATCTTTATTAACAAGCATAATGGCCGTTATATACATTATCTGTACCCTCAGGGCATCGCAGAGGGGTACTCTGTGCCTGCCCTATATTATGCTCCTGTCTCCTAAACTATAAGCTGAGTGCACACAGCAAAGATATTTATATTTTTGTTGGGGGTCTTTAACGTCCATCTTGTATTTGTCACGTTTAAGCCGGTGCTGTATAAGTCAGCCCTGCCCTGTAGCCCACAAGTGAAGGGCAAAGGGAGAACTCCAGTGAAGAATTGCTTGCACATGCCTTGCATTTCTCTCTTTCGCGCGCTCTCTCTCCCCCTCCCTCTCTCCCTGACCTCCATTTCTCTCCTCCTTGAGTCTCACCCTTCAGCATCCTCTAGGTCATTAGCCATTTTAAAATCTTATTTCTTCAGCCTGCCTCTGCATCTCAGCATTGTGGCCTTTAGTTGTCCAGCAGGGTCACTTGCACGCTTGCTATTCCTTCTACACTCTTCCTCATTTAATCCACCATGTTCTCCCCTCCCACCCACCCCCTACACCAGCCGTCTCCTCTTCTGTCCTTCGTGAAGAACTTGCCCTCTTTTTCTCACTCTTCCTCTTCCTCTCCCTCGTTCCCTCCTCTCTCTCTTTCTCTCTCTCTCTCCGTCTGCCTCATTGCAGTGACTCCGATGTAGTTACATCACCGCTCGGGCTTTGCGCCTCACGTGCTTCTTGGTGCAGTATGTGAGTGTGGGTCTGTGCATGCCTCCATCTTTAGCATGTGGGTGTGTCTGTCCCTATGTTAAGTACTGGGGTCTCGCTGCTGCTGCTCAGGCAGATGGCATATTCTGCCAACACATAGATGAAGGCACACACATGCAGGCAGACACAGACAGATCAAAGAGTAGCCTCATATAATTGTCCTTTCACTGAGGCCTCAGTGTTCCTTTGTATCTGTAAATGGATTTAGCCCTGAGACTTGCTTTGAAGTGCTTCTCAGGCCCCTTATTCTCTTTTGCTACCATACCCTACTTGTGAAAATTTTTAGTATTTTTTTTCGAAGTGTAATTAATGCCTGGTACGATAATATGCAGTATTCTCGGTTTCTGTGTTTATGCATGTGCCAGTGTGTGTTTGGGTCCTTGTCTGGTTTGTCTAAATCCACTGTCCGTCTGTCTGTTTGTCTCTGTCCCTCTCCAGTGAAGGGTTCTCGGCCAGGCAAGAACGTGCAGCTGACAGAGAACGAGATTCGTGGCCTGTGTCTCAAGTCCCGGGAAATCTTCCTCAGCCAGCCAATCCTGCTGGAGCTGGAGGCGCCACTCAAGATATGCGGTGAGCGCCCATTGGCTACCTGAACGCCACAACCCCCTTCTAGTTTACACACACAGTGTTTTATATATCAGTGCCATTGTGTTTAAGCAGTGTTAGTACAGCAGTGAATCTTCCCAAGCCGAGGCCATAGGGCTAGTCAGCGGCTGATTAGATTATCTGCCAGCGCCATGACAATTGTTGCTGTGGCAGCAGCTGTCCCATAGACCACCACTTCTTCTTATGCAAACCTTATCAAAAAGCCACACCTGTAAAAAGTACTAGCTGCGCTTGGTGTTAAGATCACAAGTTCCAACTGCTCCCAACCTCTTCCTGCATGCTCGTCTTGAGGTTGCAAGATCACTTTGGGAGCGGAAAAGTGCCAAGGAACTGGACATTGATCAGTAGCCTCTGAATGTGTTGGGTGCAGTGTGCTACTTCGCAGCCTGTGTGTTGGGCCCTTAGGTCCCAGCCTAACTAGGTCACCTCCTTTAGCAAGCATCATTTGTGTGTGTGTGTGCTTGAATTGCTCTCCTTACTCTCCCTCAGCTTGCATGCATTTGAAGGCGTTTCGTGTCCCATTGCAGGTGACGTGCACGGCCAGTACTACGACCTGCTGCGACTCTTTGAGTACGGTGGCTTTCCGCCGGAGAGCAACTACCTGTTCCTGGGCGACTACGTGGACCGAGGCAAGCAGTCCCTGGAGACCATCTGCCTGCTGCTGGCCTACAAGGTCAAGTACCCAGAGAACTTCTTCCTGCTGCGCGGCAACCACGAGTGCGCCTCCATCAACCGCATCTATGGCTTCTACGATGAGTGTAAGTGCACGTACACACACACCCTACTACATGCACACACGCGTACACTCACATAAACACACCACGAGTGCACATCCACATCAGAGCACCAAGTACGCATCAGAGGCTTCTATAATAAGTGAATGTGCATGTACATACACACACTCACTCATTCATACGCATTCATATTGAAGTATACACATTGTTGTTCTCTGTGGCAGAACTAAGTTGCACTGCAGAGCACCATGCATCTGCTGTTAACTATCCGTTTCCTCCTTGACATACTTGGGGAAAGTCTCTGCAAGATACAAACCCTTATCTCAAAACACCATGGCTCATTTTACCAATCACTGCTCTATAAAAAAGTCTTTGCAGTAATGTGATCTCAAAGCGTCCAAGCTTGTAAGTGCAGTGAAAAGAGCAAAGGCAGTAGGATATTGTAGTTTTTTGTCAGCATGTTCAGCTGTCAAGTGTCAGAAAATAGTGCAATACACAGACACGTGATGGGTCACAAAAGTGTTTACCTAGGAACTCAAAGCTGACCCTGTTTCCTGGGTCATGTTGGACATGAGCTATAGTTTGTCCAGTTGTGTGGCTGCAAAAACATAACTCTTAATTATGGTCACTAGTAACCACAATTAATTATATATATATATATATATATATATATATATATATATATATATATATATATATATATATATATATATATATATATATATATATATATATATTAAATCTGAGTGCAGCTCAGTGGATGAAATGGTATTTAGACAGAAAACCCACATAAAACACAACCACTTCTACAAAGACAATGCAGGCCTAATCCTGTTTATGCCATATGCATGTAGACCCACATGTTCTACACAACCATGCACCCAAACACACACAGTCAAGGTCTAATCCCATTGATGGTCATAAGCATGCCCACTTGTACAGGAGCCCCCCCCCCCCCCCCCCCCCCCAACATGTGGGAATGAGTGCTGAACAGGCATGTTTTGTTTCTTGTGCATTTAACGTGTTGTGAAAGGCTTAAGTAATAGAGTATAGAGGGAGACATTTTAAAAAACGTGCACACACACCAGACTTCCTGTTTGACCATAAAATGGCTACCATCCTGAGCACGACATAGAACAGGCTTTTTTTCCCTCCCTCAAGCTCGTCTGGCTCAGTTTTGTGTTGCATATATGGAAATGCATGCTGAGGAAGTTAACGGTGCAAATGACACACTCTCAAAAAGCTCTTCCTCTAATTCTGCTGCTGGTGTGTGCTCTGTTCTGTCAGGCAAGAGGCGGTATAATATCAAGCTCTGGAAGACCTTCACAGACTGCTTCAACTGTTTACCCGTCGCTGCCATCGTAGACGAGAAGATCTTCTGTTGCCATGGCGGTGAGTGAACGCACTCAAGTCACATCAGAAAAGCAGTGCCTTATTTGCATAGCGGTTACAGCCTGTTGTGTATGTGGACATTTCTATTGAATGTGTGTCCCTGTGGCTGGGTGGTGAATGTCGTGCACAGCTAGATTAGTGTGTTTATCGAAGGCATAAATGTGTGTGTGTGTGTTTGTTCCCCTTTGTCTGCAGGGCTCTCTCCTGACCTGCAGTCTATGGAGCAGATTCGTCGCGTGATGCGGCCCACGGACGTGCCGGACCAGGGCCTCCTGTGCGACCTGCTGTGGGCCGACCCCGACAAGGACGTGCTGGGCTGGGGCGAGAACGACCGCGGCGTCTCCTTCACCTTCGGCGCAGATGTGGTGGCCAAGTTCCTGCATAAACACGACATGGACCTTATATGCAGGGCACATCAGGTTAGTGCTGTGGCAGGGGTGCTGTCAGGGCCAAGCTGTGGAATTAGAGACTGGGAAAGGCACATTTTTATTCCCAAAAGATTTGTTCTGTGTCCGAATAAAAAGTTGGTTAACGGCTGGAGTAGACTTAACCGATTCGATTTGCAGTTGAGAATTTGAAAAAATGGCTGAATTGAGTGTCTGAATGTCTTGAACACAGCCTGATATTTGCTCCCTATTTCTGTCTCTCAGGTGGTAGAAGATGGCTACGAGTTCTTTGCCAAGAGGCAGCTTGTCACCCTCTTCTCAGCACCCAACTATTGTGGGGAGTTTGACAATGCTGGAGCAATGATGAGTGTGGACGAGACACTCATGTGTTCCTTCCAGGTGAGCGCAACACCATGCAAGCACACACTTTCACTTAAACATGACTGCCTGAGGTCTGCTGAGCTTCATTACAGCTCAGTGCTACTTCTGTGTAGTCCTGAAAGAGCCTTGATGTGTTTGCATGGAAATTCCTTCATTTACGTGCATTACTGACTAAACCTTATTCGGTATCTAGCTACCTCCCTGCCACTGAAATCCAATTGCACAGTATGTGTCTTTATGGGTTCAAGTTGTAAATAGCATGCGATGGAAGGGGAAGAAAAAAAATCTGTTATTTGTGGGACTGAAGAAAGATATTTCTGTGCGTGATTTGCAGATTCTCAAGCCTGCGGATAAGAAGCTGTACAGTTACGGCGGAGGTGGCGGCATGGGTTCAGGCCGTCCAGTCACCCCACCGCGAAATTCAGCAAAGGGTGCAAAAGCCAAGAAATAACACCCGCTGGATACCCCCCCTCGACATTTCCTTTCCCTCCCCCCTCCTCTCTCTCTCTCTACCTCCCTCCCATCTCTCTCGCCCACTCCACCAAACAGCAACATAAGCAAAACTTGTACCCAGGGTTTTAGCCACCTTCCCTCTTTTCTCGTTTCTTCTGTTTTTTGTTGTTTTTTTTTTTCTCTCATTTCTTTTTTTGTAATTAATATCTGGTGATGTATGAGGTGATGCTGTACGTGTGGGTCTGTATGAATGTGAGAGGTTTGTAAAAAAAAAAACAAAAAAAAACAATTGTGCTAGTCCTGCCTCCCCCTTTACACCTGACCCTCACGACCCCCCCCCCCCCACAAAAGTCCTCTGAGGGAGAAGTCTGGCCTCAGAAGCAGCGGTGAGAATGCACACCCAGGCACAGAGAGAGTTCAAGTAGAAAAAAAACACACAAATGGGGATAAGGGGAGACAAAATGTGCAAAGGGGGACTAGAAGTGGTGAGACATGGGTGGAGCCACTGCTGTGTGTATGTCCAGGCTGATGTGTGTGTATTTATGCTAAACACAAACCTTTTATCTTGTTGTGAGAGGGAGGACCAGCCTGTCTGTACTGTAACACATTCATACACATGCACACAATCTCTCAACCACTGATACCAGGATTGAACATGTGTAGACCGAGTCAGACAAACAAGGGGGTTTTGGTCTATAAAACCCAGTGATTTTTAACTCCATCATGGATGTGAAATTCTTATTTTATCTTTTATTTTTTCCTTTACTTTTATGATCGATCACATCAGTTTAAGTCTGCTTATTTTATGTGTGTATTTTTTAGTCTCTTTAAAAGTCTCAATGATCAATAAAGAGAACTGTTTATTTAAAAAACGGCAAAACGCACCACTTTTCTTACTGCTTGTTCCTGGTCGGATTCACTCTTGCTGTGATATTTGACAAATTGTTGTTCTTACCCTCATTCTCTCATCTCCCTTTTTGAAAAATGAGTGCTGTTGCTCTTGGAGTTTTGTGATCTTTTCAGGGCTAAATAGCAGGGATCTTTTGATGAATAATAACCACTTCCTGCCTGTCCATCCCTGCCCAAACTTTCTCTACCAAAACATAATTTTGGCCTTGTGAGTTTCAGTATGTGGAACTGACTGTAAATAAAAGGCCAGCTAGTACCAGTTATACCTTCAGTTATTTTATTTGTTGTCAGGTAGTTTTCTTTCCTCTCTGTGGTAAACCCCATCAACAACCTTTGTTAATAATTGTGTTTTGATCAAGAAAAACACTTTTTCAGATTTGTCAGGCTGTTCATTCTAGGTGCTGGCTGGACTGTCACTAGAAAGATGATGCTGAGTGTGTTTACTTGTCTGGTAGTCCTTTAGGGAAACTACAACCAGGAAGTAGGTCCTACCACTTCAGTGATGCTTCTGGTGGACTACATGATGGATGGTTAAATACATGGTTATGTCTTCAGGCAGCAGGCTGTAAATGGCTAGCGCACATGCTAGAGTAGTGCCCCCTGCTGTCTCAACTTAACATTAACACTTAGTATTAAGCTGTTTATAGCTGTCTGATGGGGAAAATAGGGGACCACATTAGTGATATCTTTGGAGTATCTCATTTTATTAAAGATGGCTAAAATTCATTATCATCATGTAACCTGGGGGGAAATTTTTAAAATATTTGTAATGAATGTGGACTGAGAAATGGAAAATGCGAAAGCTAAGTGAGGCGGTTTGCCAAAATTGAAGTGCAGCCCACTGCCCACCCCTTTTATGGTGAGGAACAACGAGCAATTATTTCTGCTTGCAATATACTTCTCATTGACAGAGCCTCCTGATAGTTATTCTTTATTTTTTTAATTGATTTGGCTTTGTGTTAAATGAGGCACCATTACACCTGTCTGATTTGTTGTGTACAGTAAACTGCAGACTTCCAGTCATCCAGATAACTTCCAAGTATCATTACATAAGCTTTATTTAAATTCTATAAGGTATTTCAAGACTTAACACATGCCCCACCAAAGATTTAGACCATCACTATCATCAGATCAGCTTTGGAGAAGGCTACTCTACGCTAGTGGCTGTTTTGAACAGCAATATCTTCAGCTTTAAGACATGCCATACTTAGATATTTGGGCAATATTGGGATAAAGACAGATTTTTTTTTCTGGACAGTGAATTTTTTGCTATTTTATTTAAGCCCATTTTAAGAAACACCATCTTTTGAGAACTCCCTGTATCTTAGCAAATATGATTTTTTAAGAATTACATGTCACTTCTTCCAGGAATTAAGGATATTTTATGAGATACTGTCAGTTTGTCTTGTTCATTTTTTCCTTTGGTGATTCCAACCAATCAGGGACATTTTTTTCCATGCACTGTTGCTTGGTAGAACGCATACAGTTCAAGCAGTATTCTCAATCAGTTCATCATTTTTATGAAACTGTGGGTTTCAAAGTATGCTTTTTATTTTTTTTATTTGAAGTTTTGCAGTTATTCACAAACCTGTCTCTGTTACCAGGTAGAAAATAAAATAGTTTATTTCTAAAACCTGTGTGTGTCTTTCCAGACATAGCCATTTACCACTGAAGAGTGAGTTCCAGTATCATTTGTTGTTAAGGCAAAAAAGTTTTTAAACATATTTTTTAAAAAAAAATGTATAACCTTATTATGGTTCACAGAATAGCCCCGAAAAGATCAGGAAACCTTTTTATTCTGCATCTCACATTAAAGCGATGTTCCAGACCTAAATACAGTACAAATGAGAAAATATATGTAACACAACAATCTATTTTACTTTGCCTGATTGCCAATCAAGACAAAAACTCATCAGAGAGTGTTAAAATCATGTAACAACATAAACACCATGTCTGGATAAATACTTTGACAAAAAACAAGCTGTGTGTGTCTAACAAATAAACATCGGCATCCTGCCAGTTACAACAAAAACAAATGACAAACGCGAAAGCGGATATACAGTGGATACAAGGAAATGAAGTCACAATCTGTAAGAGATAGGTTTAGCCTTGAATATCAGATATCAGCAATTTAAAGATTTATAGTCTACTCAGTAAATACATTGTTCACCGGTTCAACAAACGTACATGTAATGAAGGACATGTTAGGGCTCTGTGGTCTTGTGTTTTGTTAGTGAAATGTTTGCAAATCCTAAACCACTGCATAAACACCCCACCCAAAATGCAAAATGAAGAACCATGTCAGTAAATGCCACTATTGTGTTATGACCACATTACTCAAAAAGAATTATCAGTGTGGTTGCTTGAAAGCAATTTAGCAACTTTGTGTATCTCTGACATACTATATGATATAACTGTGTTTGTTTGAGGCTGCTTTGGTTGGGGGTAATCTTTTGCGGGTAGCATTAAAAAACCCCACCAACTCAGTACTATGGGCCTACTGTGCCTCTTAAATATCCTGTAGCAACAGTTCACAAATTTCTCAGATGCAGTTGAATAATGTACCCTGTTGCAAAGCAGACAGTATCTTGAAGAGGATCCATGACAGTGACAATGTGTTCAGTGTTTTCCAGCTGTCTCAATTCACCAGATCGCAATCCAGTGGAGTAGGCCTGGTCTCTCTGGAATGTCGTAGAACTGAGAATGATGCAGCCTCCATTTGTATTGCCAAATGAAATTCTATGTAGACCAGACAAATCGTAATACAGTAAAGCTCAAAGGTCTGGACTTGGCAAAGGGCCAATTCAGCAAAAGTAAAACGGACTGCCTTCAGAAGCCTATTGTAGGCCTACTTTACCATTTGTAGAATTTCCTTTTCCAAAAAAATGCTATAATGCAATGAAGAAAAGCAATGATATATGGTTTTGGAAAGTGATATAGTGTTTTACACGTCATCTGTCAGCAAGAGGGTTCCTTTTCTCTGTCTGGATGGTTGTCTGTCCCCACTCCCAATAGCCATCCTACCTAAATAGCAGCTGACGGATCAGGTGTCGCATCTAGAGTCAACTGGCTGACTTTCTGGCTAACCAATCAAACTTGTGTAAAAGGTTGCTTTCATTGGACAAGCATTTTACACCAAAACACAATGTGGTTTTCCTATTATGGCCCCACATTTTAAAAATGTTTGTACCTCGTACAGGTGGGATTTCTCTCGTGACTCATCCCATGATTGACAGGTGTGATTCATACTAGAGTCATGCCTCTCTTCCCCACTCCTCCTCACTTGATTTAGTGTAATGATGAACCTCCAAAGCATCTTGATTTCGGAACTTGTTTATGTACCAGTGCAGGCCAATCACAAGCTTTAGAACAAAGTGAAATTCGGATCGGCCAATCGGATGCTTTACTTGCTATGAATGGCGGGTCAAGAATATTTCCAGTGCAGAAAACAGCCAATAGACAAAGGTATGCATACGGTCGTAGTAGCTCTTGCGGTAGTAGCCAACTAGGTTGTCTGGAATCTGAGAGCAACTTCTGGGTTCAAAAGACTAGTCAAATAGAAAATATAATTTTTGTTTATTGATGTATTAACGTAATTTATTATGCGTACATTGGACTTCTCCCTATCGTGAGGCACGAAAGGGAACCCTGTCCTCTTCATCTGAGGACCAAAACAATCCTTACTTTAGTGCAGCTGCCTTTTTCGCTAGTTAGCTGCTGGCTAGCTAGCCAGTCGGCTAATATCTGCTGCTGACGGGACAAGCTAATAAGGAATTTAGCTGCAGCGAGCCTCGTCAGGTAAACAATATGTATTCATACGTCTGTGGTGAGCTTGTTAGTATTTCAGTAGCATGTAACAGTTCGTCACTTTACTCAAACCATATTGCTAGTCTGTTGTGACCATTTTCAGTGTTGGCAAGCTAACGTTAGCTGATGTAACGTTAATGTTAACTGTCCAGTCCGGTTTAGTGGTACGCAGCAGTTTGTTGTGGACGTGAAGAGTAATGCTAGCTAGCTTCTTAGCTAGCTATATTTGTATGGACCCACCTAAGTTAGCTTCCTATTTAGCCAATCAATCTTCAACTAACTTAGTTCTTGCTAGCCAAGTCAGTCAGTGGTCGTCTCGTCACATTAATCGATATCAGTCCTCAGGCTGGTGAAGTTTGTAGTTATCTTAAGATGTGCAACGTTAGCAAGTAAGTAAGATGGCTAGGTATAATTTGCCCAAACACAGAGTGAAAGGGATCATTACAGTATACAGATGCTGTGTTTCTAAACCAACGATGTCTGTGCTTTAATAAAACGTTACAATTGCAGATACATATTCCCTTGCGCACTACCGACAGCTGGTGAAATGGTAGCTGCTAAACTCGATCTTCCATATGTTTAGATTCTTGAGTACTAGCAGCTACGGGTTTACGTTGGGAACCCTTTAGCAGTTTGCTTTCTCATGTCGTTTCTAACGTCATGACAACGATACATTGAGCTCGTCGCCTCAGTAAATTCGTTGGGTTTTGGCGATAATATTCATTGGTGTAGCAGACTGTAATGATTGTCTTGCTCGGCAGTCCAGCATTGGTTGTGTAAAAGAAAAGTACTATGTGGACCTAATCTATCGATCTATCTGAGTCGTCGTCTCACATTCGACCAGGATGTAACGTTAAACCCGTCTACCCTTGACAATTGGTCACGAACTTTTATTTGAATTAAACAATACTGGTGGCTGCTTGTCTCACCATTTAAACCCGTCTCCCTTTACAGCATGCGGATGGTAGCAGACGATGGAGGGATCCTACTATAGAATGAATGTGAGAGAGTTGTGCGAAACGGATGACTTGGCCACGGGGCTGGTACTGGATCCCTTACTGGGGTTCAGCACCCACAAGATGAACATCAGGTATGTTGTCACATGAGCTTTGTACAGTGTTTTCCGGTTACACTACTCTTCAAACACTACCTCCCCAGGCATTGACCTTGCATAGTATTGCAGCTTGTAGTACAACTTTGACCTACAGAACCTTACAGCTGTATGTATATGACTTTGTAGCACTTCATTGGAAAGATACAACAAAGAGGCTGTCATTAAAGAAGTCATTTTATTCACAAAGGATGTAGTTGTTCATAGTGTTACTGCTTTGCCTGGCATTTTACCTTAAGGAAAAGCTGCACTGGTATAATTGCATTGCTGATTAACATTGACAAATGAGGTAGTTTGAAATGATCCTTACCTGTAACTTAACTGGAGTAAGGTCTGCCCTAGCCAGACTGCCCAAGTCATTTTTGTTTCTCTGTGCCAATGAGCTATGAGTGATCAGATTAGCACTAATTAGATTGCTCTATAAACACCGCAGATGATAAGAGGGGTTGCTACCAGCTAGTCTTATTTTCTATTGTGTTCTTGGAATAAAATTGAGCCACTTTGTTCGACTTCATTAGCATCTAGGGTTAGTGATAAAGTAAGTAGGCCTGCACTTCATTTGTGCTGCATGAAGCCTGAATAACACTGGTGTTTTGATGGGGTGTAAAATGGCTTATGAAGAATACATTTCTGTACAGTGCTGACAGGTGGTTATAGTCAGACATGACTGGCTGATAAATGTGTCAGAATAAATAAGTCGTCTGTCACTGGCTCTTGCATAATGTGTTGCTCTTGTGGGAAGATTGCTTTACGACAAACCCTATTGATGGCCGAAATGCAAAAACAAGACCTGGTGAACACGCTGGTCTCTCCTCATTAGTAATTTTAACCCCCCCCCCCCCACACACACACACACACACAGTCATGCGCACCTCATTATTCATGCCCTTTTTGGCCCTTAAGGGAAAAAAAATAGAAGCTCCGTTTCTCTAACTTCCTCTCGTCTTCCTGTTTTTCCCCCGGCTCTACAGCCAGCTTCCAGAAATCAGGCGGTGGGGCTATCTGAAGGAGACCCTGCTGAGGTTCGCCCGCATACAGGACTTCCACGCCACCTTCGACGCCCTGCTGGTCGGGGACTGGGCGAGTGGCTACTTCACCGGTCTGGGCCCGCACCGACTGGAGCTCCTGAAGCACCACGTGAGTGGCCCTCTCTCTCTATGTGCCTCTACGTGCCTGTGTGGATGACAGGGTTCAGAGTACACTCGCTCGTGTAGATAACATTTTAACACGGCTGCTCTCAATGTGACTCAGCCTTTTTTTTATGAGAGAAGATGACGATAGAGGCAAGATTGAGAAGCCTCTCAACACCCTTGCCAGAGCAGGTGAATCATGTCAACTGCTGCACATGAAAGCTGTGAATGATTGGATTATACAGGGGTTAGACAAAATAATTGGAACACTTGTTAAATTCAAAGAAAGTTTATTTCTCCAGCCAGAATTACGCTGTTTGCTAGAGATGTTTCCATTCTTCTTGAATTCCGTCATGGTCCTTTATATGGTAGCTCCCGAGAAACCAAGCAGTTCAGCTGTCTTGGTGATCGAGGCTCCTGCCAAACGAGCTCCAACAATTTGCCCTTTTCCAAACTCAGTTAGGTCATGCATTTTAACTTAAATGTTGCTACAATTTAAAAAAAAATTAGAAATATACAGTCAAATAGTTAAATAAACCTATCTACAATGGATATAAACTCCCATAATGAAACTTGAATCAATATTCTTGACACAATAGGTCATTGAAATACTAAAGTGAAATTTGCACTGTTCCAATTATTTTGTCTAACCCCTGTATATCTAAGAGCAGAATGTGGTCAGCAGCTTCCATTTTGAAGATGCACAGTGTTTATGTATTTTGTGAGCAGGTCTAAAAGCTGTTGGTGTTTTTGAACACGTTAGGGGTCCGTTTTCATCTATCCGGGTAGTGAGAAAGGCGTGAGCAGTGTTTTCGTTGCTGTTTGACCCACTAGCTTTTCTGACAAAATCATTCTGTCTAGCATGTCTGTTGCTAGCAACTGCAGTTTGTCATTACCTGTCAGCCTGTGTCTGTGGTGGACACTGTGGTGCAATTTCAGTGTTTCCCACAGAATTGTCTAAGTCTATAGGTCACTTTAGGCCTAATCCTCTAGTTAATGACCAAGGTAAATATAGAGAACCAGCGAACATACTAGTTTATGTCAAAAATTGAAAGAAAAAGTCGGTAAATTATTTCCTTTCTTTGACATTGGAATTATTTATGCCACCGGTTTTACATGAAATCAGGTTCTTGGTAAATATAGAACAAACTCCATCTTTCCTGAATTCATGGTAAAAGTCAGCAGTAGGCGACATGTTTGTCATTTTGTAACTAATTTATAGCTGTTTCGGAGAAGCACACAGACACACCATCTTTGACTGTGTGTTTGTGCTTGCGTGTGCGAGTTGAGGAGCTTCCGTGGGCGTGCAGAGCAATGATGAGGTTCATGTTATTTTTTTCAACACCAAAGCAGGCCTGAATTAACTTATCCTGATTTTTTTAAATTAACTGAAATATTTAAAAGTAATACAAACAAAAGAGACCGAATAAAACAGACTGAAAAGTAGGTATGCGTTGGTATGGCAGAAATGTATTTTTTTTTCTTTTCATATCTAGACTATGACGGGGCAAATTAGACAGTCTCGTCAATGTATGGGAAACACTGAGTCGGCTACTGAGTAGGAATTGCCTGGAATTAAGAATCCAATCTTCGGTGGCATGTTAACGGAAAGCAGTCACCTGATAAATTATGAATGCAACACATACCTGCAAAACGGCTCCTGCAAGTTTGATCATGTCAAGCGGACGATCTATTAATGTACTTTGAACAAGGAGGCATTTAACCAGTTTAGAGTGAATGTGGTAACATGCCCCACTAATTGGCAATCGCTGTCAGTGACTCCAATAGCAACAATGCCCCCAACTGTCTTTTACAAGTATTTAATTAGCCTTGATGTCCTCCCGCTGTGGACTGAGGGTTTTGGCGAGCCTACTTCTGTGCACTTATGGTGAACCTGAATTTAGCTGAATTTAGGAGTAGATGGGAGAAGATGGTATTTATGTTTTGCAACACAACACGCTGGGTTTGGCAAAGGGAAGTGGCCAAAACGTAGGTTAGTAGGGGATTCCAGTGGAGCTGTTCCCTCGCACAGAGCACCCTCTGTTCAGAGTAAACCAATTATGGCAACAGGGAACTCCAGCACAGAGCTTCCCAGAAGAGAAGTGTACACTATCGTGACAACTATAGATGCTCATGTAGACTTTCCCAACCACAAGTGCCATGGGATGTTTGTCCCCCCCCCCTTCTCTTCCCGTCACCTGAACTGGACAATGTGTGTCCTCCTCTCTCTCTCTCTCTCTCTCTCTCTCTCTCTCTCTCTCTCTCTCTCTCTCTCTCTCTCTCTCTCTCTCTCTCTCTCTCTCTCTCTCTCTCTCTCTCTCTCGCTTACTCTCACTCTCGATCTCTGTTCCTGTCGTTTTCTTTCTCCAGTGTGCAGCCAATGTGTGCTGCAGTGCCTGCGAACACCCCCTGCCAAAAAAAGGGGCAAAAAAACCCTGGAGACCTGATTTGTGGTTTATAGCTCCCCCCTCTGTTTTTTCCTACTACTAATAAATGCTGCCTGCTGCTCTGCCACTGCCGCCTTCTGCTCTGCACTGGTCAAGCTAGTTGGTGAAGTGCAAGGCCAGTGCACCGGTCAGGTTAGTTTGCAAAGTAGCAAGCCTAGCGTGGTGCTTCTGCTGACATTTCTCTTGTTGCACAGGTCTACCGCTACCTGAAGGCCTTCCTGCTGGACAGTGGAGTTCAGATCGAGTCCTGCAACCGCTACTCGGCTGAAACAAATGGGGCCAAGATCACGTCTACTCGACACTGGTAAGATCAAACAGACCTCTTCTCAGAAATACCTGGCTGTGCAGTGAAATTTTGTATTTTTTTTAAGGATCCCTTTTCATGTTGGACTTTGGACTCCATAGTGGAGCTTGTATTGATGCTCACAACTGTAAAAAGGAACTGGATAAAAGTTACTTGAAATACCCTTAGCTTGTCATCAGTCAGGCATCACAATCAGTGAGGATGGCAGGTCATTTATTGATGTCTCTCTCAAATTTGTCAGAGAGGTATTGTGTTTGTAGGACATGTGTGAAATCATAAAGTAGGCTTTTTTTTTTAATAGGAAAAGGTATGCATGTTAAAAAAAATAACACAAGGGTGACACTTAATTTTACAATTCCTTTTTTACTATAGCTACGTGTAACAACATAATATGTTATATTATAATATTGTGCATATACACTGTACATACCTAACACTAACCCTAACCCTATGGTGCAGTGTAAATAATGTTACATATCGTTACAGTGTTACATATTGTTACACACCGTGTTACACTATACCTAATGGATGTAACAGGGACAGTGAAATAAAGTGTAATGGACAAGAAAGAAGGCAGCAAGGAATGCAAGTCTGCTGCAGAATGTGGAATGTTACATAGCTCAATAGTTCTGCCGAATGAGCTTGGTATGATCTCCCTCACACCTAACCAGCCTTGCAAGTGTTCCTCAAGCACTCTGTAAATGGTGATATATTTCAGTCTGACAAGTTAGTGGCAGTGCCAAAATGTGGCGCAGAATAAAAATGGAGCATAAGCTGCAGTCGGACGCTCTGCTACCCAGGTTCAGCCTGGGTCGCATGAATAACTATGTCTACCATCAGGTCACAGGTTCAGGGTGAGAATGTCCTCATGTATTTGTCACAGAGTGGCTGAAATGTCACGACAAAACCCCAGAGTTCGTGCCCTGCAGAGGAGGGATGAACTGTGTATTGGATGCAGGAGGGATGAATTGTGTATTGGCCCCGGTACCCCTGCTAATGGAACTGTGTGTTGGCCCACGTTACTGTCTTAATTACATTGTTTTGATACAGCACGGGTGGCATTGGTTGTTCGTTGCTAAGATTGCTGCTGCCAGCTGCAGCTGTGTACCACTGTTGCTAAGCATTGCCGAAACTACTGCCCCACATGTGGTTTCGTGCATGACTTCAGGCATACATAGACATGGATGGATGCATAGATGGATGAGTAGATTAGCAACTGAACATAGTTGGTCAGTTATTAAATAAAACATCCAAGGGCTTATATTTCCTGTCACTGTTATGTTCACACACAAACATTTGACCACTAGATGATCTTTGCTGCTAAAATGATCACATCATCACTGCATTATTAGCACCATGCAGTCTGTGTTTTCTTGGTTTTCTCATGACAACTGAGGACATGTTTATAGGCCATATTACTTTTTTCACATGCTTTAAAAACAAAGGGAGTGGTTGAATGAGGTAATAAACTTCAGCTTTGTTTTTTTTAACTTATGTAGGCTAAACTTTAGTTATGTGCAGGTGTATGCTTATGGTTGCCTTATCAGTGCCACTGCAAACCGTGGTATATAATTCACTCAAAAAGACCTTCAGTTTGACCTGAAAAACACCCCCTGTTGTGTTGAGTATACATGTTTTAGCTGGCTTGTTGACAAGCTGCTGTCCAGATTTGCAAGTGTGTATTTATATATGTGAGTGTGTATTTGTATGTGATACTTACAGTAGTTACGTATTTAAATAGCCTGACACCTGAGCCATCGGCAGTTTTTAGAATTCAGTATTAATTTTTCACATACTTTTTCCTAAACCTGGAGCTCCCAAGTTTGGGCCTTGTCTTCCAATCAAGATCTAGTTCAAGCTGGGCTCTATTAAACACATACAGTTATGCATATTTGTGTGTCTTGACCCTAAACAAATGCAGTTAAGTTAAAATGAAAGGATTGTGTGGAGGAGACTAGTAACTGTTTCAGCTCAAGTTGCAATACTGAAATAATATTTATTGACATTGACATTGTCATTGAAAGATGTGTACACTCACCTTAAACAGAAATGAGCAAGCAGTAAAATAGCTGAAAAGCTCAGATTATATGGTCTTATTAAACCTGGACTGTTCTGTCTGGTGTGTGTGTGCAAACCTTTTCCCAGCATCATTTTGTTTTTATTTATAACTACTTACTGTTATTGCATTAAATTATTTTCTAGCTCTAAACAGTTTTTTTTTCTGAATACTACTGAATTTAATAGAATTATTAATCCAGTGGTTGACATTAGTTATCATTGTTATCATTGGTATTGCAGTATTTTAAGTTCCATTCCAGTACTGTGAAACAGTAGCAGAAAGGTGCTTGCGTACATATACAATATCTGGGAGCTGAATTATATTTTCAGCGTAACGCCTTTAACAATCAAATAAAGCCCACATCGATTTTCTCCCTCCCACATCTTTGCTGGTGTTACGTGTGAAGTGAGTAATGTTGCCCATAGGCCCACACCCTCTCCTGTTGGCCCGCAGGTCTGTGGGAGAGCGTATGGAGGTGCTGCAGGGCTGCATAGCAGAGCTGAGCCCCTCCGACAGTGCTGTGCTGAGGGCTGGCGTCAATGACTTCAGTGTGATGTATTCCACTCGCAAACGCTGCGCTCAACTCTGGCTGGGGCCTGCCGCCTTCATTAATCACGGTGAGAGAATGACGAAAGAGTGCGAGGGACAGAGGCAGAGGATTGTTGTAAATGAAGTGGTCTGTACACACAACACACATACACACACACACACACACACACACACATAGTATTATCCTGTGTTAGTATGAGTGGCTTATGGAAGACACTTGAGTATTATCCTGTGTTAGTAAGAATGCGTCATGGAGGACATTTTGAAATTATGCAGTGTATTCAAAAGGAGTTTCATTTAATTTCTTTATCAGGTTGTCACAGCATTTATTATTTGCTGTTAACACTAGACAGAATGACTTCTCAGTGCCACTATGTCATTCCTTAATGACACTCATTAAACCGTATGTCAGCATAATGTCCTGACAACATCCATTTTTAACCCGGGTAATGTCATTAACTCATAATGACACAAGTGCCACTGTCGGTCATCTGTGTTCCGTCAAATTTAATGTTCCCTGGTGTATTTTAGACCAGGGCTCCAAAGGGACGGCCAGTATGGTGACTGTTGCATCAGCCATTGTCCCCAATGAAAAGGGAGCTGTTCTAGGCAGATGCCCTGAGCAAAACAAGGCGCTCTGTTCTGACTTACTTAGGAGTAAATAAAGAGCTGAATCTGTTGTCGTTGGTTTCACTGATTTTGTATTTATTTCGTTCTGCTTTTTTTTTTCTTTTTTCGGTGGTGGGGGGAGAAGACTGTCGACCAAATTGTAAGGTAAGAAACCTTAATCAGAATCTTGGTCAGTGTGGATCTGTGCCAGTCCTTTTGCCTTTCTCCATCAATGTGTTGTGTCATCCCGTACAAGGCTTCTGTGTTATGTGAATCAGCTGTCATTCGCGATGCTGCTTTAGCTCATATTGTGTCTGTTTTACGTGTGTGTTTGCCAGTTGTAATTTAGCGTTATAAAGCAAGTAGAGTTTGAGTTGTTGAAATCACACATGGGGCGACTTGTTGTTTTTATCATGTCTGTCTCCGTCTGAGGGTTTCCCACAGGGCTGTCTGTCACCTGCCATAGTGTGCCGCATTTAACACCTTATCCCCTCCTGACCTTTTTTTGTGTCTGAAGTTCATCCCTGGTGAGAAGAACGGGGCGTGTGTGAAGGTGGTCCGACCCATCTGTCCGGGGGAGGAGATAACCTGTTACTACGGTGACAGCTTTTTTGGAGAGAAGAACGAGATGTGTGAATGCTTCACATGTGAAAGGTAATTACATCCACATCATTTATTTAAAAGAGATATATATTTTTAAAAGATTGCAGGCTTTGGTCACATGAAGCATATAATGAGATGTGTTGCCTGGTTGATCATTGACACAATTGTGTGCAAGCTTTGAAACCTTGGATGTGAGGGTCATTACAAAATTACGCTAAATCCCTAAAGACTCGTGATACTCTGACACATGCTCAGGTTTCCGAACGGGGGAAGCTACTGGTCGCTGGCCTTTCCTTAAGGTCACGGGATCTGACAAATCAGTCAGAAGTCATAGGTCTGAATTCTGGATGCAGTCCAGTTCACTTAACAACATCAAGTCCAGTTGCTTACAATTCAACACCTTTGACTACCATGACCTGGATGAATGAAAACCTCCACAGACACATAGATTTTGTTTAGATCATGTATGAAAAAAAATGCTATTCAAGAATAATCTCCCTAAGACTTGTAGGTGATGTGCATGTTACAGAAAACATCTGTATTTTTTTGGAAGCTTATTCTGAGGCTTGCCCCATCATCTGGATATTCACTGAAAATGTCATGGCCTGCTTTCTGATAATGAAATTTTAAAGCTTATATTCTAGACAGTCAGTCAAAGCACGTAGATCAGAGACAGTATTTAAGTTTGCTGTATTTTTAAAAATGTTCAAAAAATTACTGGATATTATTTCAAAGCACACATGTTCTCCTCTTTCTATTTATGGTAATTTCTCAGTTTTGGTCATCTTGACATGTTGCCATATCAGGTCTCATATGATGCTCTATTGCACAATAGCAGGAAACGGCTAAGAAATGCAAGAACACATAACTTGTATTAGGCTCACTCATTTAGACATTTGGAAAGTCAGTCCTGAAAATAAGTAATAGAGCCCCCCAAACCCTGAATTGTTTATTAAATAAATAGCCAACATCTTTACAGTACAATTATTTGTTACCATAGAAATAGTTTGAATGCAAGGAGATAAAACCAAATATGCATGAAATGCACATTTAGCAGCTTAACAACACTTTTAACCCCTCAAGCATTTTTCATGCATCATTTTCATACAGGAATAATTTGCATGACTTACACTGATAATTAAATTGTAACCTCAGACATCTGGGAACTTCAAGTCCAGCTAGATGAAAATAGAATGTTTAATAGGGATATGTATGTATACAGGCTTTGGTGAAAACAAACCTCAAATCAGCTGTTAATCAGCTCTCAAAACGGCATATGGTTATCGTCATTCCCTGAAAGAAAAGCAAAACAGAAATAGAAATGAAAACTTGATGCTGTGTGACTAGGATTCTGTTTATACAAAACACCAACAGGTGTTTTCTGATTTCAATGACTTGCAGTTGGATTGCAGTTTTGTGTTCACCTAGCTAGACTCGTTGCCAAGGGGAGTGCTCTAAGTTCCCGGATGTCCACAGTTACAAATTGCCTGTGTGGAACACAGACACAGGGCTTCCTGACATCGGTGCTGTTGAGGTGTGACCTCGAAATTGTGTTTTTCGAGGATTAGCAGCTAAGTGTTTAGTGTCCATGAATACAACCATGGCTTCAAACAATAGGTCAAAAAAATATTCTTATAATCAGTAGCACACATGCTCTAAATTGATTGGTTTGGCAGTCATGTTGTATCTGATTTACACTTTAAATCTCCCACATTTTTACTTTTGATTACAGATCATAGTGTATGAAAGCTAATCAAAATTACATGTACATATGTCCAGAAACATATATATGGCTGTATCACAGATTATTCAGTATAATTTTGCTGTACTCATTTCTTTATCAGGCGAGGAGAAGGAGCATTCAGGCACAGGGAAACAACATTACAAGAGCTTGATGACCCCAATGATCCAGCAGGCCAAAAATACAAATTCAGAGAGACTGATCTGCGTCTTAGTCGAGAGAAAGGCAACAGCACTCCCAAGCCTATTCTGGCTGCAACAAATACAGGTAAATATATAAATCTTTTTTTTTTTTTTTTTTTTAAGTTTAGTTGTGTGAAACATGATTCAAATGGCTGTACGTTAATGATGGCTGTTCTTTTCTGCTAATGACAGTGTAAGCTGTTTGTGTTTCCACTTTCCCTCTGTTACCCTTCTAACATCCTGTCTTTTCTGTGTCTAAGCGCTCCCCTCGAGGAATCCTCTGTCCCAGCGGATGAAGAGGGATGCTGCAGTGCTAAACAGGAGACTGACAAAGACAAACAGATGGAGGAGGGTGGAGCGATGCAGACAAGATCGGAGGGGAGCCTCCCTGAACGAGCATAACCTGTTGCTGCACGCCGCCTCTCGCATCAAGCTCAAGGACCTCCGGATCCACCTGTACCAGCACACTGTCGAGTTTCTGCTCAGCTGTCAGAGCCCTGGTGGCAAAGGCAGGGCCTTACTGGACCAGATCGAAAGGATTAAACCAGCACATCAGGAAGGAGAGAAGGAAAATCTGTCAACTCCCCCAGGGACCACACAGACAGAGATGGATGAAAACAGAGAGGGAAGTACAGCAGAGAGCGGCGATGCACAGAATACAATCCTGGTGGACACTTTAAACCAGGAGCAGCACACTTTGGAATCTATATCTGTACTTCCTACTGAAAAACACGAGCGGCAGGTGACGGAACAGGATGTGACTGACCAGTCAAAAACCGACGTGAAGGAGTCCTATTCTGCCGCCACTACGAGGACCAGAAGCGTACCCCGCAGGCAACGGAGAGGCTTGACATTTTTTTCCAAACCAAGGGCAAACAAAAAAGCTTCATTACTGGCAAAGGAGCTATCTGAAGGATCAGAGGTTAGCAAGAGTTGTGATATTCCTAATATCGGCATTTCATTACAAGACACAACGAGCACTGAGCCTCTTCATTGCAGCATTGAAGGGTCTGACTTCACCCCTAAGCCCTCTGGCCACTCCAAGGAGCCTGAGCAGAGCAGCAGCCATACCAGTCCACCTCCAGCTGTTGGCCTTGACGCTTCACTTTCTCAGTCCCCTAACTGCTTCCTGACACAGAAAGCAGGGCTGAAATACTACCCCACCGTCCGTCTGGTTAGGGTGACGACTCCGGGAGAAAGAGAGGCAGCAGGGAGGGAGAGTCAGACACAGAAACAGGACGAGAGGGAGGCAGTGTCTTCTCAAAACACAGAAAGGACAGGTGGCATTGATGTCAGTGTAGCTGAAGGTAGGAAAGGAGTGAGAGAGCTCTATTTTTCTCCAGTAAGTGTAGGTGGTGTAGATCAGGCTTTGAAAGTGATGTTTAATTTGACTGATAGTGTGGAGAGAAACCTGACAACTGTTATGCCCTCATTGGTCAAGGAGCAGATTGAGCTTACTGACAACGCGCTACAATCTGAAACAAATAAAAGTTACTCTAGCTGTAACAGCCCAGCTGACTTAGGCAAGTTTTTACAAGATGTTGGAATTGATAATGAAACTGTTGAAAACAAGAGTGAGACAAAGGAGAAAACCACAGCTGTTGATGTCAGTACACAATTCGGCAAGAAAGCTACAAGATTAAGGAGCAACATTAAAAAGGCAGGGGACAAAGCAAGCATTGAGAGCACAGTAGTCAAAAATGATAGGAATCTGGGAGCAGAAATGGCTGTAGTTGCCGTTCCAGATGTTCAGAACAATACCAAGGAAGGAGATGAATCGACTGTTATTGATAGCAATTTAAAAATTGCTGAGAAAGTCACAGGTTTAAGAAGTGCAAAGCAAAGAGTGGGGAAATCAGACACTGGCAGAGAGGTTGTTACAAATTTGAAGCTAAACATTGGCAGTGAAAATGAAATGAAGGTAGATGCTGTATCGGAGCTTAAAAACAATGGCAAGAAAATAGCAGGCACTACTTCAGACACTGAGAAAGGAGGGGAGGGGACGGCAGATCATGCTACAAACCTGAAGGCTGATGAGAGCGTTGTCAAGATAAGTAGCAGTATGCAGTGCAGTGTAAAGAAGATTGGCATACAAAATGACGTAGTAACAGAAATGAAAATAGACAAAGATATTACTGAGGAAAAGAAATGTAACAGTACAGATATTTCAATGACAGATAGGGAAGCTGAAGTTTTGAAGACCGAAGAAAAGCCTGGTAGACCGTGTGGAAGGCCAAGGATTAATTTAAAAAAGGCAGTCGGGGAAACCAAGGAGGATATAAAGAAGAATGAGGAAGGGGATGCAGCTTCAGTAGTTGGACAGACAGCAGATATCACTAAACAAATTGAAAGAAGTTTCAGTGAAGGAAGGGAAACACCAACTGTTGATGGTATGAAAGCAAATGAAGCATCTGAAACAGAAAGGAGTAGTGAAAGGGACAGGACAACAGATACATCCGCCAAAATAGAGAAAACATCAACAATTGATGAAAATTCACTAGACACTGAGAATACAAGGAGAAAAACTAAATCAAACAATGTTAAAGTTAGTCTGAAAGCCTCAAACAAACATGAAAAGGCAGATAATAAAAGACAGGAAGACATTGAGACTGAAAAGGATGTTCCTGGACAAAATAAGATCGGTGCACCTCTGAACAATGGCAGCAATGATGTGGTCATTAAGGATTTAAGGATCACTTTAACTGATGATTTTAAGAACTTGATTAATGATTTGGAGAGAAATGCCCAGAAAAGAAAACCCTTGCAGTGCAAAAGTAAATCTGTAGCTACAAACCTCAACAAACGAAATCGGCTAACAAGGCAAGACAAAATGATTAAAGAACACATTCAGAAATTGATAGCACTCGATAAGGAGAAAAGTAAAGGAGAAAAGAAAGGCAAAGACACAAAGCCAACTGAAAACAAGGTGGATTCCCAAAACGTTTTAGCTCCATTTTGTGATTTAGACCAAAATACTTCACCAGTACACCATACTGAAACCTCTGCAGCAAAACAAGGATCTTCTGATTCGCTCCCTGTGTGCCCAGCTGTTGTAGTGTCAACAAAGGACCACTCCCCTCTAACTCAAATACAAACAAATATTCCTTTAAAGAAAAGGATGTTCAGAGAGTCAAATGAAATGGAACCAGAAATGAGCATCACCGCACCTGTGTCACCTAAGGAGCCCTCGTTGAAAGAAAGTGCAGACAGAACAGACAAGCAGCAGTCAGCTAACTGCTTAAGTTCAGAACCGAGGGGTCAGGTACCAACGGCCAATGCTGGAGGCCCAAAAGTACAAAAACAGCAACATGTTCTCAAAGAACATTGCATAACAGGAGTTGAAAGAGATGCCAATCAACCAGATAAGGAAAATGAATTTGAAAGTGAACAAGTAATCACTGTAAAACCCGTAACTGAGGACAATGCAACTTTTAACAGGGTTGTGGAGACAAGTGGCAAACAAACAGAGATTGAAAAGGACTGTGGATACAAAAATGCAGATCCAGTTGAAGAAAAGGTGAGGGATGAAGGAGGAAAAACAGACACTCAGACAGAATTGGCAGACTTTGAACAGAGTGGGGACTCATCAGAGAGGCCCGAACAAATTACAGGGGCAAGTGCAGTCAAACAGGCCACAACAGAGGAAAAAACAGCTTCTCCCCAGAATGAACTTTCCGTCCAAGGAAACTTGTTCAAGACAGAGGATTTTGTTAAAGCAGAACAGGAAAACAACTTGAAAATTCGTCTGAAGAGAAAAAGAGGAGAGGAGTGGGAGATGGAGAGAACCGAGTTGGAGGATGTAAAAGAGTTTGTAGCAAAACCATCCGATTCACTTTCTGATTCATTTATGGCAGACCCTTTTAAAGCCATATTAGATTCTGTTTCAGTTTTAAATGTAGAGATGTCAAAAGGTGTGTGGGGTTCACAGGAGGCTGAAAAGTGTTTTGAGCTAGAGCGAACTGCAAAGGCCGGACAAGCTGCATGGGAAATCTGTACAAAGAATGTCCACTCCAAACTAAAGAAAAAGAAGGAAACCTCTGTTAGTGTGAAAAGTCATGAAACCCCAGCAAAAGAATTAAGTTACTGTAGCAAGGTGTTACAAGATGAAATGTTGTCTAATGAGATGCAGGTGCTACAGTCAGCTGATATCAAACTTGAGGCAGTTGAGAACGATGCACAAACCCTTGCACCTATACGCCTTTGTAAAAAAAACAAAGGATGGCTGATAGTAGATGGCATGGATAAAAAGAAGACTAAACGCAGGAAGATGAGGAAGTTATTACAGGGGTCCAAAAGTTGTTGGGCAGCAGAGGATAATAAGGAGTCCTTAATCAATGAAGTGCCTTTTCACAAAGTTAAAGAGGAGTTTCAGCCTCCGTGCAGGCAGTTCCAGGAGACATTCTGCAAGATGACAAGAAAGGGCATCTCTTCGAGGGTAGACAATGCTCCCCTTTCCCTGTCCCTTTCACCACTTTCTCTCAACTCCCCACCCTGTGATATAGGAGAAGAGATGATCTGCCTCAGTAGTTACCCACATGTGAAGGAGCTATTTAGAGAGAAGAGGGTGACAGAAGTCACGTGCAAGAAAAAGCCAAAAAAAGACTCGAACATGAGAGATGACTTTGACACAACACAAAATGTTTCTCTCAGTCAGAATCTGTTCCAGATTAACAAAAGTCTCTGCAAACTCCAGGCGTTAAGTCAGATGGACAAAACTGCCCCAGTGGACAACAGTGAAACAACACTTTACTCTCAAGGCCAACAGAAACCCCAGTCTCCATTACTTATTTTTCCAGACAAGTCCCCCTGCTCAGACTTTGGTTTTGGTAATGCTGATGATTTGATAGAGTGCCTGAATCTTGAAGGCTATTACCCCGATAATTCTCAAAGCAATCTTCCAAACTCTTTCACTGATTTTTGCCAAGGAGAGCCTCATAACACCGGATCATTCACTAGCCCCTTTTCCCAAAGCCCTTCTGACACCTGGAACACAGAGACTCCTTATCTTGGTTCTCCAAGCCCCTGTGGTAGTTTCAGCCCTCCAAATGATTTTGGATTTCCTGACCTTAATGTCACCAAAAACGTACCTCTCCTTAGTGGATCTGACTCGTCTTCCAAAGAAAAGTTCTTAAGCAACACAGATTTTACCTTCTCTCCTAAAGATGCGGAAGGAGCTCAGTTCCCCTTTGACTTTACTTTGCCTAAAGCCCCAATCACTAAGGGGTTACAAAAGCCTACCCATCTCATAGAATCACACAAAACCCAGTGGAACCACAAAGATTCATACTTGTTCAGTGCTACTGACCGGCACTCACAAACCCCTCCTGCCATCTCTCAAGCTCAAGGTTTTGAGTCCAGTATCCCAGGCTGCAGTTTCAACTCTCGAACAGAATTTGCCAAAGCTCCGCTCCTGTCCTTGGAGAAAATGCAGGGACCAGTTCATACAGTGACTCCAAATAGAAGTCAGTCTGTTGTCACAAGCCAAACATCTGGAGGAGGCATGTACAGTTCGGTAGCTTTGAGTCAGCCTCTGAAGCCTTTCCATTCTCCTCTTTTGGGTAGCAAGTCCAGCATGCATCCACACAAGGTAATCAGTTCTGCAGATGCGTTTCATCGTGCTTATGACAAGAAGACCTCACTTTTCCAAAGTTCTAATCCAGGCAAGCTAGAAAGTGGCAAACAGGGTCTTCATTTTTGCAAAAGCAACATGACTGCTGAACGGACTTATAATGCCACCAAGTTTCAAAGCACTAAACACAGTAGTCCTAACCTCTGTTCAAGTGAATTAAGCTTCAGCCTTCCAAGCTCTCTAACTGGCAGTCATCACAGTGGGGATTACAGCCATACCCTTGGAAAGGGCGTAAAGACTTACAGCGGTCCAAATACATCCAGCTCCCAAGGGGACCGAGTGCACCCCTTTTATTATGTGACTTCAAGCAAGACCCCCTCCAGTGTGCTGCAGAACGTTACCTCAAATAAGGCACAGGACAATGGCAGTAAATGCTTCACTAAGGGCATCTCATCACAGAAACCATTCTCTTCTAACCAAAGCCCACAGTGCCACAGTTTACCTCCTGGCAAAAGCATGATTCAGGGCAAACCCCATGCCATGGTGGCACCCACTCAGAATCTGCACCTGACTTGCGGTGAATCCTCATTGTCTGCTAATAAACACCAGCCTGGTTACCCTCACTGTGATCTTGTGGAACTTGCATTCAATTCAGCATTCGCTACAGATGCTTCTCAGCAGAGCAGTCCTCGTGTTGCCCAAAGGGACATTTCGGAACAGAATAGGCAGACAAACAAATCTCAGACAAACCCTTTGGGCTGCAGCGCTCCAGCCCATCCTCCCTACGTGGTGAACTTCACTGGTGATCACTCCGTGACAATGGGATACAGTGAGGATGGTGAAGGCTTAAACTATGCTGGGGTTCCAACTCCAAATTATACCTACCATTGTCTAATGGATCCTTCTGGAACCCAGGGCAGGTTGGTTCTAGAGCCTTGTGGCCTTTCCTCAAACAATTACCCACCCTCTCCTCTGATGGGTGGCTTTTCAGGATCAAAGGGCCAAGAGGAACAGACCAGGAAAGATCCTCATCACCAAGCGCAGTCTGGGAGCCGTCCATTTGTTTCCCATCACTTTTCAACCTCTAGTCATTCTCTTGGAACCTCTCTGTCAGACCGTAAGCCTAAAAGGCTTCGACTTGTAGTTACTGATGGTACTGTGGACCTGGACCTCCATTACACTGACTGATGCTGGTTCATCTAGAGTTTATTAATGCTTTGAACTTTCTAATGTTATTTATTTATGTTCATGTCTGTCTTGAAGAAAGGTCATTTAAAACCATCATACATGTTAATGTTTTTACATGTTTTTCTAATGTCTGGTCAATATTTTTTGTTGTTTTTTTTAATGAAATAAGCTTTTTGGTGTATCTAATTCTTATAATGGTTTTATTCAAGTTAACATGCAGGAAGGAATACATTATTAATGGCTGTCATGTAATATTACACTGTAAACCAGGTTTGGTATTCACTGGTTGAAAATATCTTTGTTTCAAATATAAAATATTGGTTGTGATGCTTTTATATATGGAATTGTAACAAGTATTTAAGTTCTATTCAGATGTCCTAGTTTTGTCCAGACCTACCAATATCCCTAACAGTCAGCTGTTATGGCTGTCTCTTGCCACAGGGTGGGGTTGCGCTTTGTCTTTTCAGTGCATTGAGTACATTTTATGTATTGGAGTGCATTTGAGAATATTGTGGGGAAAGTTCATCCAGGATGGATGTGTGTGCGTGCGTGCGTGCGTGCGTGCACATGTGCAGGTGTGTTCTGCATTCATTACTCTCCATAAATAGACAGGGGAGATGTGTTGCGTAACATGATTTTGAAATACTTGCCTTTTAGACAATGAAAATGAGAAGTCAGCAGTGCATAAATGTTGACCCACACAGAAACCCTGTGTGTGTAAGGCATCTCTCAGGTTTGAGGGCAAGTCCACTGAGGGTTTGCTTATTCAACTGTAACACTGAACAGCTAATTCTTTTACACCACGCCTTCACTCTTGTGTGTGTAGTTGGTTCTGCACAAAATGTGTTGTTTTCAGATTGCATCCAGGGTTTTAACTCTGTGTAAATGTTTTGAGAGATCTTGCACACAGATGTCGGTGCAAAAGTTAGTTTAGACTAATATCAGGGTCTGCACATCACCACGCTCGCTGTGAGATTAACTGTACAATGGTGGCATGTGAAATGAGTATGAGACTTAAGTAGTGCATAGTACAATGTGTGGACTCTTTGTTATTAGTTTCAACTCTGTTCGCTTGAAGTTGTTAAAACATAGCCTAAGTACTACAATGGGCACATTACCCAACATTTGTAACGACAATGATATTTTGAGTTATTCAGAAGACAACGGAAGAAATTCCATACTGCTTTTTGGCAAGCCAGTTTGGTTACGGGCTAAATGAATTCAGTACATTGATTACAGTAGGTTTGTACCTTGAGGCAGCAGCTTAAGATATTGGGTTTTCAATAGTTTGATGTTGCAAATGAGTGCTCTGAAGTCTATTTTTTTTTTTTTTTTTGTTAATGCTAGAATTCATAAATGTGACACTTCTTCGTTTGCCGGAATTCAGGATTGTTTTAGGTGCTCTTGCTTTGTTTCATGAGAATTGCATAAATTATAAAGCCAACGGTTGAGGTATATATGTGAGAAAATCTTGTACATAAAAGCAGAATAGTGCAGTCTAGGTGTGTTATTGAAGCCTTGTAATTTTTTTTGCCGGGGGGATTTGTTGCAGACAGATAATTCACCTGTTCACTCTGGAGGACTTAGAATGGATTTGATCCATCGCCAGTGCTTTAAAGGTCCATATTGTTTGGCAAGACAATATTGTTGAGTGTATTAGACAATTTTAAATGGCAAGAATGAAGCACAGTATGATTAGTATTTCTCTGCAAGAAAGGTCGGAGGCTGCCATTGCGCTAGCCATGACTACATAGCCTAGTTGATGCTGAGATTTCACTGTCAGGTGTTTGTTTAGTCTAAGATGTAGCCTAGGCCTAATGTCACATGGCCTTTTATCCTCACCAAAATCAACAGCAGACCACTTTATGCGCATTGCAGACGTGTGTGCTTATGTGTTGAGTGGAGTGTTTTCCCCCCTTTGTTATTTTCCCCATGTGTACAGAATAGAACATGATCAATATAATATTTATTTAAATATAAGTTAGCTGTTAATATCTCTCCTAATATGGTGCTTTCATAAATTAATATATGTATTGATTGTACACAAGTGATTTTGCTGTTTTTTTTTTTTTTTTTTTAACAAATGGGAAAATGAAAGACAATTCTGTACTTTTAACAATTGAAGTTGAAATCAATTTTCAAAAAATTCCATCCTAATTTTTTGGGAATTAGTTTGTCTTTTATATATATTAAGATAAGAAATGCTGTTCTGCTGTAAGAATGTAAAAATGTATGTATTAAATCGTATTTGATTTTAAAAGAAACTGTCTGTGAAATTAATTTCTAGTAGTTCACAGATTAGCAGAGATGAATGTTGTACAACGGGAAAATTATATGAATACAGGCGCATGTCATTTAATCAGAATATCAAGGAAAAGTTCATTTATTTCATTCAGTTCAAAAGGTCACACTGATATTTTGATTCTTTATGCACAAAGTGAAATATATTTCAAGCCTTTCTTCACTTTAATGTTGATGATTACTGCTCACAGCAACTGAAAACCCATTTCAGCAAATGTAAACATTCTTCAATTGCCAGCTTGGGCTTGGGATCGATAAAGTAAATCTTATCTACCTCTTGTGTTACATCAGACCAGTGAAACATCATGTATGGCCTATCAAACGTAAGTCCTCCCAGTTGATGTATCAGTTATCTTTTTTTATATATATATATATATATATGAACCACGATTTTGAAAGCATTATTTTGAGGTTGAGCAAACTATTTAGTGTTGCTTTAAATTATGTCTCCTCAATCATTAAGACTTCAGTTGTCTTTCCAGTGAGTATGAAAGCAATGGGATGACCACTATATGACTATACTACCCAAGCACTTATTATATAATCACAAGGAAATGTGGCAGTGCAGCACAAGCTGTGATTCTGCTCCCATACTTTGTAAAGTTTTTGCAAACGCAGAACGATCCTTATGATCAATTTGCTTGGAGCAAGTAGTATACCCCCTGAAATATGGAAGAACACTTATGCTTTATTGTCAGATCAGGGCTCTTTTAGAAGATGCGCCCTTTACCTTCAATAAACCTACACAGGTTTGCTACCGTAATAAACCATGTGTAACAGAACCCAAGGGTTTGTCCTTTAAAAGAGAGGCAAACTCAGTCCAAGCCATTAACAATGTCAAGCAAACAGCACGGTGCATCAAGAGCATGGAACTTGGATTTTGATTCGCTATTGAGCTTAATTAAAAGCCTTTCAGGAAACCAAATGGCATTTTTAAGTTAGTGTTAGAATCCTTGCAATCCATAATTGGCTTTGGATGTCATTCGTGCTCTATCTTACACTGTCACAGCTCCCATCCCCAAAGCCAAGGCGCTCTGTCCCTGATTTCTCCTTTTATGGCCTCTTCTTCTTCTGGCCACACATTCGCTCTCTCTCTCTCTCTCTCTTTCTAAATCCTTTTTTCCCCTCCTTGTACTTGCGTCATTCTTCTGAACTCTATTCTCAGCTCCTGGGATCCCCATGCAGCACCAGTAGCTCTCCTCATGCGCTACACCACGTGCCCCATTTCCTGACACTCGTTTCTTTCTCATTCATCACCTCCTTCAGTACCCTCTCCAGTGTTTAGCGTGCTTTTAGACTAGATGGTCATCATTGTGTCTTTTTCCATCTCAGATACTAGACGACACCAGTCCGCCTATAACTCGCTTTCTGCCGTTCTTCATGTTAATAATGCAGCGCACACGTGTATATGCATGCACACATGTTAAAACATGCATATTCCGAGTCATCTTTACTCTTATCCACTCACTCTCCTTTTCATACTTACCCTGATCCTGCAGCCACCTGCTTTCACGCTCACATAGGTCTGTGGCGGCCCATGACCTACTTTGTGGTCCTATCCGTGGAAGCTGAAGGGTTAAGTGTGAAGCCAAGTGGAGCAACCTTTTTTTGTAATTGAGGACACGGGCAGAGTAGGCTAGCGGCAGCTCAAAAAATCATCCTGACTTTCGGGTTCCTAAGATATGGCATGAAAGACTGGCGTGACACCTCGGGCCTACAGGTGCTAGTTCCACAGCAATTTTAACGTATGCGCCTGAGCCCTACCACTCACTGTAGTGTTCACATAACCCCTCTTGGGATGCTTGCTGGAACAATTCAATCAGCCAGCAAGTGCTGCTATGAAGGCTTTAGTCAAAACTGGGCTAAACATTTACCTGACCAAGGATGTTAACCTCGCGCCCATATTACATGTTAATGCTGCTGACACTGGCATCAGCTCAAGTGGAGAGCAGCTTCGTGCCAAAGCCCCACTGGCACGTTTCCAGCACGTCGCTTGGCTTTGGCACTGATTAAAGAGCACTCAGGGACTGATGTCTGACAGGGTTTACTCTCATCCCAAGGTGGGCTGGAGAAAAAACTATTAAGCCTGCACCTCAGCATAACCACCTACGCCCTATGGCCCCACAGACCTATGGCCACAGAGCCCTATCTTCCCACACTTCTAGGTTTAGCTAGTCAGTGCGAGGCCTCTGCGTTACTTTGTTTAGTTTGTTTATTTAAAGGGACAATGTGCACTTACATTAAATGTTTGCAGTTAACAAAGAGGGACGCACTAGATTTAGATAAAAACTACATTCCATCTGTAGTCCACTGCTACTGGATAATAGGTTGGCTGTAATTGGCTGCCAAATTGGGAAAAAGAGGGATCAAATCTGATACAAATTTATAAATAAGGAAATGTGGGGAACGTAGGGTGTAATTTAGCGAAACAAATCTTACAAATGTGGGAACATAGGGCGTAATTTAGCAAAAAAAATGTTAGAAATGTATAGGAACATAGGCACACTCCCTAAAAAGAAACTTTTACCATGAGGTGATGTGCTTTCACTTTTAATTAGCAACAAGAACTATTGCTAAGCAGAGTGCACATCTCCTCCATTCCTCCATGGCCTGCAATCCTTTCTCCTGTCTTTAGATTATTGAGTAATCCCTACCCCACGTCACGAGTGTTCGTTCCTACAATGCTGCTCTGCTGTTAAGGTTTGCATTGACAGAACACCATTACCCTCCCCGCTAGGTGTTCTCATCCTTACCCAGTACTGGAGACAAGATTAAAACAATGCATTCACAGTTTGAGAGGCCCCTTTGTAGTCTTGAAACTCTGCTGTCTACAGACCAGTAGTGTATGATTCCAGTGTGACTACCTGGAGTTGAGCCATCCTTAATTAGCATTTGCCATAAATGCCAACT
>CM050216.1:18988742-18991242 GCA_027475355.1 Coilia nasus | reverse complement strand
AAATGTTGCACCGAAGTCTAATAGCTCGCCTGTGTGCACCAATTGAAAATGATGATTAACTGTGTCAGGGGTAAGGTGGGTTTCTACACCAAAAAACGCTGCATCCCTAACTGTCTACACATTTGCGATCATCAATTCAAACATTAGCTGCTATGTGTTTTGTACTCCTTATTGGCCTGTTGGATGTATGGTAGGTCCAATGAGAGTATATAAAGACGTATATAGTAACTGGGTAGGACTGATCACGCTAGGTTGGCGAGCTAACTTGCTCGCACGAGTAGCCAGCCGAATAACAGAATAGCTAGTTGCCGTTGGTTATCTGTCGGTACTGACCAACGGGTTGCTACTTCAATATTAGGCAATGCCATCCATTATTTTTGAGATAGAACTATAGCCAGCCTGTTGTCAGTTTAACCATAGCCGCAGAAGTTCTCTGGTTTAACTGTGGAAAGGGAACATGATTTACCTCAACATGCTTGCGCAGATTAGATGTCGAATTTTTGTACGCAGAAATGGTCACCCCTTTTCTCAACGAAGCTGAAGTGGTCACTTATATAGAGCCAGGGGTGCACTTCATTTCTTGAATTCTCTGAAGGGTCGTCCACGTGCTCCTCTGCCTCCTCCATGCCCGCCATCGTCTGTGAGGTGTGTGAGACTATCGCGCATGCTTCCCGTGATTCAGTTCCAGAATGCGGCTCCCCTATTCTTTTTTTTTCTTTCTTTTTTTTTTTACTCAGTAACGTTTGTGATGTAAAATGTACCAAAGTACATTACTTAAAAGAAAACATACTTAAGTAAAAGTAAAATTACACTTTTCAAAAAGTACTTGAAAAAGTACAAGTACACAAAAAAGCTACTCAATTACAGTAACGTGAGTAATGTAATTCGTTACTTTCCACCCCTGTCTACAGGCACATCACCTGTAGGACAGTTTGACATACTGCAGTTTTAAAAAGGTGAAAAATGTTTTTTAAGCAATATTTTTCATTCACATCTCATTCACTCACACAACTATTTTGCTCACGTTGGTCCTCAGCAGCATACTTGTGTAGTGTAAAGTCGATTACATCAGTGGTTGAGACATGTAAACAGTACATACAGACAAAGATACACATACACATACACATGCAGACATTCCTGAAGTATATATGAAGAATATATGACCTAACCTGAAGGTTAGCTTGCATGATATGCTAGCATAGAATGCATAATGTCCCATTTATTAGTAAACAACTAACTAAACTAAACTAACTAAAGGTCAACTAACTATTTTCTCTCACAGCTTCAGATATATTAGGCACTGCTCATAGGTTTCTTTAGCACAAGCCTATCGAAGTGGTGCTTCTATGATGATGTTGGTGGTGAATCAGGCACTGGTGACGTATCGCAAGCTTCCCGCCATCATGGCATCAGGTTGCATCAGCACCTAAACCATCATGCTGATTGGCACAGCAGAAAAGGGCCCTGTTTAGTTTGTCCTTGTGAGCAGCGTCGTCTGGATTCTGCTGTAAGCCGTCGTCACTCCCACACACTCGCCCAGACTTGTGCCGTCTGTGTCTTCCTTAAGAAGGCAGCTGCTGCCATAGAGTTGTGTCATGAAATGCATCCCTGACCTCTACCCTCTGCTGGTATAGCTTTTTATTCTTATTGTCTTTCTTGCATACCAAACACACAAAAGCACACACGCACACAGCCACACACACACAAACACACACATATATACATCTGCTTGCTTGGTGTCCTTGCTTGGCAAACACTTTTCAGCCAACATGGCTCCTGGTTGTGCCCAGCTCTGAGTTGCTGCCCCTGTTTCAACTCGAATACGCTGTTTGAAGCGGGTCACCATCATGTTCCGATTCATTGAAACTTCCACTCATCTGCTGACTTCACTCCACTTACTAGTTGTTCTCCTCTAGTGCAGACGCCACATGTAAAGCAACAGGGGTGCTCTTCAGACAGATCTCTCAGCAGCCATATTCTTCCGTACATGCTGGGCTCAAGGACAGGCCAACCGGGGGAGTTTAATTGTGACATAATTTGAGGGTACAAGCTGCCATGGGTGAGCTGTTTAGATGTCGTTAGATCGTTAGACCCATCATTTTGGTCTCACTGCTGTGCCAGACTGTCAGTCAGATGCTGTTAATATTACACTTCGGTAGTTTGATTGACAGACTGATTTGTTGACACGCAGATTGATAGACATTTGAGCTTCGCTTGCTGTAAAACAGCACGTTAGGTGTGAAGTCTGTGAGACTTATCACATGTCTGCCTTTAAGCATTACACTAAAGGGACACTAGAAATGTCACCATATAAATTTCACTGAAACATTCTCATTTGCACATTCTAATTCTCTCTGTTCTAGCCGGATACAACATTTCTTTGGAGGATTGTTTTTCTGTAAAGCCTATTTGCATGACTCCTATAACCAATGACACAACTCACTTTTCTGTACATGTTTTATGTCTATATATGTCTATATATGTCTCTATACATGTCTAT
>CM050216.1:18973742-18983742 GCA_027475355.1 Coilia nasus | reverse complement strand
CATGAGGAAAGAACTGATGGGTTTTCTGTCATGTATACTTTTAAAAAATGATCTCACTCTTGCTAGCTTTTCCATCATCTCCTGCCCTCCCTTTAACCAGATTCAGTACATCCGCACACAGCACTCTTAACTCCTGAGTTTATTCTAAGCCTGTGAATCCGGCTGCTAGACACCCGGGGAAAGCCCTCAAAAAGTAGCTGCCGTAAATATCTGTAATGGCCGTTTGCTATCTTAGCCATTGATCTCCTCCACTGTCAGGATGAGTAAGGGGATTCCTCGAGGCGCTGCATGGCCCAGCGGAACACACGCACCACGCCGCTACTGGATGTGTGTGTGTGTGAGTGTGTGTGTGTGTGTGTGTGTGTGTGTGTGTGTGTGAGTGTGTGTGTGTGTGTGTGTGCGTGCGAGAGTGTGTGTGTGTGTGAGTGTGAGTGTGAGTGTGTGTGTGTGTGTGTGTGTGTGTGTGTGTGTGCACGTGTCTGTGTGCGTGTATCTGTGTGTGCGTGTATCTGTGTGTGTGTGTGTGTGTGTGTGTGTGTGTGTGTGTGTGTGTGTGTGTGTGTGTGTGTGTGCGTGCGTGCGTGCGTGGGTGCGTGCGTGTGTGCGTGTGTATCTGTGTGTGTGTGTGTGTGTGTGTCTGTGTATCTGTGTGTATCTGTGTGTGTGTGAGTGTGTGTGTGTGTCTGTGTATCTGTGTGTGTGAGTGTGTGTGTGTCTGTGTGTCTGTGTGTGTATGTGTGTGTGTGTGTGTGGTGTATGTGTGTGTGTGTGTGCGTGTGTGTGTGTGTGTGTGTGTGTGTGTGTGTGTGTGTGTGTGCGAGTGCTGCGTCGGCAGGGCTTTGCATGTGGGAGGCAGAGGAAGGTCTCTGCAGTCCGGGAGGCTGCTGGCCCAGCAGTCCATAAATCTCTCTCTGCCGGTCCAATGCAGTGACCACTTCTGTCCCTGGCAAAGCACGTTCACACACACACACACACACACATACACACACACACAAACTAACACATGCACACACACATACTCTCTCTCTCTCTCTCTCTCTCTCTCTCTCTCTCTCTCTCTCTCTTTCTCTGTCTCTCTCTCTGTCTCTCTCTCTCACACGCACACACTCACTGTCTGTCACACACACACACTTTTACACACATACACACATACACACACACACACTCACTCACTCACACACAAACACCACACCATGTGGCTGGTGGAACACAGCAGGGGGCTGTGTAGACACAGACGGGACAATCAACTTGGAAAGGACCAAGGAACAGCTCCCTCTCTCTCTCTCTTTCTTTCTTTCTTTCTTTCTTTCTTTCTTTCTTTCCTTCTTTCTTTCTTTTTTTCTTTCTTTGTCTCTCTCTCTCTTTTTCCTTCTTTCTCTCTCTCTCTCTCTCGCTTGCTGGGCATGCATTTCAAACTAGGCTGTAAATCTGGAGTGCCTCAGTCAGACTGGTCAATCAATGTCACCTCAGCTGGAGCTGTGAAGACAGCCGCACCTGCAGGACGATCAATCACGTCTGCTTAGCGAAAGCCTGTCTCACGTTCTGGGCCATAACCGGCCTAATTAGCCAGCCTCTTTTTTAGCTCGCTTGACACGCTCGCTAAACACAATGACAGCGCGGCCGAGACGCAGGCAGGATCAATGACTGTCAGTAACAGCGCTTCGATTCTGAGATGTGACTGTTCGCTGCTGCCACCGAAGCACATGGATGGTCCTCGCTTGGGTAGCGTGCCAGTAGTCTGCGCTGGGCTGAGTGTTTCCCAGGCCTTAGGTGCCATACAAGCACTCAAGTGGAACAATGTCCTGGAATCAAAAACAGTTGTGTGGCATCTCCAATAAAATCACCATAACACCTGCAAACTCGTAGCAAATGTCAAAAAAAGACACTCTGCGAAGGTCAGCAAAATGTGGAACTTTTGATGCTGATTGAATTGGCCAGCGTCACACTGCAAGGTGGCCGGGTCGTCGTCGTCCAAGGCCGCCTGAGTGGATCGGACCTGTCTAAATGTCTTGGCTTTCCCACGCTGGGCGCGGCGATGCCAGTGTGACTTTGTGTCAGCTCCTGCGGAGATCCATCTGGAGCCCCGGCCACTGTGATCCGTGCGAATGCAAAGCACTACGGATATCTGTCACGGCGTCGCCACAAGTAACCAAATGCTCTGACAGCGGGCTCTTTCACCCCGACAGGTGACATGTCTGTCTCGGTGTCAGTGGACCAGGCAGTTCTGCACCACTGTTTCAGATGGAGGTGTGGGGAGGGTGGGGGAGTAAAGACAGAGAGATAGACAGAGACAGAGAGAGAGTTAGGGGAAAGAGAGAGAGAAAAAAGAGGGGAGAAATAGAGATAGAGAAAGAGAGAGAGGGGTAGAGGGAAAGAGAAGGAGAAAGATACAGTGAGCTGAGGAGAAAGGGAGAGCGAGAAAGAGAGGGTGGGTTGCTAAGGGTGAAGGCCAAGGCCCAGTGTCTGTGACATGAAACAGCCTGAAGACACGGCCTGGTTATTGTCCGGGTCCAGACACGCAAGTACAAACATGTGAGTACAGGAAGTCCACATGCTGTGCGGCCTCTACTTGTCAGACCAACCTGTTAGCATTATTGTGTTGAGATGGGTGGGTGACATAAGCAGTCCACAGTGAAAACAATGACACTTATGGTACGTTTCTCAAATCATCCAGTATATTTTCAAAATAATAACTACCTCCTTGAAACAGCTTGAAACAGGACCACATAATGGATTATCTGCAAAAGCTCGTCGCTTACTCAAATTGTGTATTTCATGCTTCAAAAGTAAATGGCTGTGCCAGTGAACATATCAATCCAATCTCAATGCAACTCTTTTTAGTGCCGCATCATATTCAGGTAAACAGTCAAAATATTTAGTCACATGGAATATTTAGTCACTGGAAATGAATTCTTCATTTCAAATATTGACTTTTAAACATGTTATTTTCTAGCACATACTTATGACACTGACAGCAATTTATAAGTGAACAAATATCCAATTGATTGTGAAAAAATACAAGATAAGAAAACTCACTTGAGGAAATGGACAGTAGCAACAAATGCAGTACATTTGGAAATGATAAGACAGAACGTGTATGGTCTTGCAGGGGGCTATTTTAGGAACACGATTTGCTGACTGATCCAGTTTAAGTCTGAGTGAAAGTAAGCGGTAAACATCCTAATAGATGAGGTCTGTGTTATTTTGTTGTTTTGCTGGAAGAGAAAAGCCAGAGACCCTGCTCTTAGGTGCTTTACCACTTGCGTTAAAGCAACACTAAGTAGTTTTTTTCCCACCTTAAAATAGTGTCCCCAAAATAGTTTTAGTGGTTCATCAACTTGTAACTGAGTGAAATGCACTTCTGAATTCGCTTTGCCGCCCTCCATGGGCTAAAACCGTAGTAAGTAAGTTTGGAGGAGCGTGCCGTCTCTCTGTAGTTTGAATGAGACAATTCCGCTTCCAGCCTGTAGGGCGACCTAAGACGAGAACTACTTAGTGTTGCTTTAAGATGCCCAGGTAATTGACTAAGCCTGTTTTCTGCGATATCCCCTTAGCCACATGCACTATTGTCTCTGAGAAATGAGTAATGAGGTCCACCCATGATGGTCAGGGACATTTAGCTTTCTTCCCAGTGTGGCTTGCTGGCCAGTGAGGTTAAACACACATTTAATTGTCCTAGCTCAAATTCAGATGTCATTAATCACATGGAAACAAACCATGCTTGAATGACAAGTAATTCAGCAAGCATCCCAGAAATATGTTACACTCAACAGAAGAATGTACTGTATGTGGTTGGCACCCGTAAAGCCTTGTCTAAAACAATGAATAGGTACATTTTTGACTGAGACAAAACTGCCACAACTGAAAGTTGCACATGTCATTTAGCATGAATGTGTTAAAGCATTCGCAATTTTTTTAAAAGACTGATACACTGATCTTAAGTTTTGACAACTTAAATTCTGATCTGAGAAATGTGTTAAAGGTGTGATCCAGTTTTGGTGAAAAAATTGCTTTAGTGCTCCTGTTGCTGGTTCTCAGCTATGCTAGTCACAGGCTACAATCATTCAAAGCCCATTCGGTCACAGCACACCAAATCGAGGATTTAAACGTTCAAAACAAACACACCTACTTACCTTTATTTCGTTAGGTGAAGGTGTGCTGCAATGAGACTACTCCGGTAATCACAATTATGGCATGGCTTTTTCTAATTAACAAACTTACTCACTTTGTTTGCCTTTTTAGTATTTGCTAAAAAGCCTATTTCAGCTATTTTCTTTCATTTACTAATGGAGGCAATCAGGGTAGAACAACATTTTCATGTGCAGCATGCGTGCAACTCGGAGTGACCTATTGTATTTCAAAAAGAGCAAGTACTAAACAGTTTCTTGCGGAATGACCGCTTAAAGTTTTGACAACTTCTGTCAAATTTTGATCTGAGAAATGTGTTAATGTGACTACAAAAAGTCAGTATCAGTACTTCTAAACTGGAGCCAGTATGTGTGGTTTCTTTTTTATAATCACACTGGTTCATTACGTATTTAGTGTAATATCCGTAGCAAACAGCTCCAGCGTGCCTAGGGCCATTCTTTTTTTGAAAGGCTACTGATGGCGATCTTTTCTTCTGAAGGGCTTTTGTCTCTTTGCTGCAATTATTACACCACTCAGGGAGTTTTTAAATGACTGATTAAAAGGATAATGGGGCACTTGATAAGCAGCCTCACCTGTTGTTCTGGCCTTTTGCCAGCTGAAGTCAGGACTCGTTTAAATCCCCTGCGCTCCAGCCACCCTCATCCACCTCTTCTTCACTCTGGTCTTGGATCAGAACGCTGGCACTCAACTTGGCAACTTTTGCTCTGTGCCACCCAGGAAGCCAACCCCCCCCCCCCCACACACACACACACATACACACACACACACACACACACACACACACACACACACACACACACACACACACACACACACACACACACTATGAATCTCACCCCTTCTCCTGTCCACTGTTGTGACAGGCACAACTGAAGATCAGGTTTACACACCTCCACACACCCACACATACCACACCACACTACACTACACCACAGTGTCTCCTCTTCATTTATTCATGCAGCACTTGAAACCAAAGTAAGAGCTTTGTGGGACTTGGCCTAGCCAATCTCCACAGCTTTGTCTCCTTATCTTTCCCTTTGTCCTCCACCCACGACCAGCTGACCTAGCCGCCCCCTCCTCTGTCTCTGTCGGTGGGCCGTCTCTCTGTTCCATGGCCCCTTTACCATCTCTCAAGCCATGGCCCTTTACCATATCCCAAACCATACCCCTTTACCATCTCCCAAACCATGCCCCTTTACCATCTCCCAAGCCATGGCTCCTTACCATGTCCCAAACCATGCCCCTTTACCAGCTCCCAAGCCATGCCCCTTTACCATCTCCCAAACCATGCCCCTTTACCATCTCCCAAACCATGCCCCTTTACCATCTCCCAAACCATGCCCCTTTACCATCTCCCAGCCATGGCTATGCCAGGGTAGGTTCAGGACAGAAGGGGTTCACTTTGGATTCAGAGAAAGTCAGGGGCGGGCGGAATACTAAGCTGATACTGTGTGTGTGGGTGTGAGGATGTGTGGTAGGGAAGTTAATGAGGGTTGTTAGCTGATGGGGTGTGTGATAAATGTTTGCTGAGGTTGCGGGGGTGAGCAGTCGGGGCAGACCGTGGTGGTGGCGTGGTGGCGGCGTGCTGCATTAATGATGGAGAGCCAGCGAAGAGCAGGTGGTATTTATAGCAACAGCGAGGCGAGTTGGTGGTGCTGTGAATGGGAGAGTTGATGCATGATTGATGACGCTCCTGCGCCAGCCCAGGCAGGAAGAGCGGGGCGGATGCTGCACCCCTCCATCTCCTCTCCGCCCCCCTCCATCACCTCCCCTGCTGTGTTTAACAGCTGTGGGTAAGCAGGGGGTGTTGGGTGCCCCCGCGTTTGGGTGCACATTCTCACACACTCAACACAAATGCATAAAAACAAACACCCACTTCACATACAAGTTGTTTCAATATGGTAGCTTTTACACACACGTAACACAAGACATACAAACATCCATACACCTACATCACAGGCACCACAACACACACCCTCATCATTACACAAACATATTGCATACAAAGGCTGCATACTTCTCTCTACCATATACATTCTGCACTAATTTGGCTATATGATATCAGTATCTCATGTTCACATGCACGTGCGCATACACACACACACACGCACACACAAACATTTTCTTAATGCCTTAATCTCTAGTGTCAGCTTTCAGCAACACTAATTAGATCCACAAAAATAAAACTCATACAGACAAAATCATGGTGCAAAAGCAAACGAGAGAAGGACAGAAAAAAGAGAACATTTATTCAGACATGAAGAGGTACAACATAATTCCTTTTCACAGGATGTGTCTGTATTGAATGTCTTGACCAGGGGCCATAGTTAATGGCTATTCAGGCTGTTGAAAGCTCACTCCTCACAGAGAGGTTGCCGCTGTCTAGCTGAGGCAGCGAGGCTTCTAGATAGGATTTTTTATTCAACGCTCGTATTTCTCGTTTCATTTTCAACACAGTTGTGCCCTGCTCTGCAACATTGAGGAAGGAGATGCATTACATGTTTTGATCGCGACAGGAAGCTTACCTCAGACTTGTTCTCTTGCTGTATACAGTATACTGTATATAAGAGAACGAGACAACCCCTCTGTGACGTCACGCATAGACTTTCTTATAGACTGGATGAGGCTTAAATTAAAGGTTCGGGGCACGGCCATCTTTGCCAATTCATTCTATTAATGTCAATGTATATTATCTAGGGATTAAACTAATGGATTCTCAAAAAATCACCCCACTCAGAGTTATAATGGACTGGAAAACTACCGAAACACACCAAAACTGCTTTAAAAAAAAAAGGCTATAAATACGCATAATATATACATTTTTGCTGTGAAAATTGACTTTTTAACATGGGGGGTCGATGGGAAGTTGCTCGCCTCTGCAGCCAGCCTCCAATGGACGTGTGAGGTTATGCAGCTTTAATACGTTTAGTTTGGGCTTCATTGTTTTGCCTTGGTTTCATCCCCTTTCATTGTCTTAAAAGATCCAAATAGCTGTCTCCATTCCTTCCTCCCCATTCACTCTTTCTATCACTTTCTATAGCCTTCTCTGTAAACAAGCCAATGCAGATTTTCATCTTACACAGAGACTGAAAGATTATTTGGAACACAGTTCCGAAATGGTGCATTTGTTCCAGATCACAAAATTGTAATAATACTAATACTAATACTAATACTAATACTAATACTAATACTAATACTAATACTACTACTACTAATAATAATAATAATAATAATCAGAATAAAATGGTTAAAATGTTATCATTTTACCACGAGTGTCCCATTATCAAATGCTCCCTGTGTATGTTGAAGTGTAAGCATATGCAGGTTGATGTGTAGCTGAGACAGAGGTCATAGTATCTCATGTCAAAGATCGCCATCATCAACCTGCAATTTGCGACCGCTTAAGTGCTGTCACTCACCTCTAACCCTTTTGGCATCACTGAAATGATTTAATCTGACAAAGACCAACCCCTGCAATTTGCTATTAGGGTAGTCTCCATGCGTGCATTCCACCACTGAGTCTGCACTGCAGTAACCATCCACTGCTGTTTTACGAAACCTGTCAGACCAGAGAGAGGGAGGCAAGTGCTCCTGTGCATACATACATACATCCATACATACATACATACATCCCCTTCTCTTCCCCTCCGGCACACTGCAGCAGGAGCGACGAGAGCCTACTTGCTGTCAAATGGTGCCTGGAGAGCTCAAGCACATGTACAGTGGAGCACCAGTGAGCACTCCCAGCCTCTCCGGAGTCATAATCCAACAAGGCGGAAAAAGAAAATGCTTGAGTGTCTTTTGTGTTGCTCTCTCCTGCCCAATGAATTATTTAAAAACACAAACACAATTAGGAGGTGAAGTGCAAGTGCAAGTTAAGGGGGGGGGGGGGGGGGGGGGGAGTATGTGTGAGGGTTTATGTGATGGGGGGGGTGGAGAATGTGATGGGGTTTATATGGTGGGGGCTTAAGAAGAAGCTGTGATGGGGTCGGGTGTGTGTGTGTGTGTGGGGGGGGTGTTGTGTAGGAGAAAAGGGAGGATGAGATTGAGTAAAAAAAGAGAGTTGATGTAAAATGTTGGAAACAGTTCACTGGTGCAGTGCAATGCCAATGAGGTTAAAGAAGAGTTGTGTGTGTGTGTGTGTGTGGGGGGGGGGGGGTGTAGAGGTACAGATAGAAGGGAGAGAAATCAGGGATAGAAGAGCAATGCTGAAAGACAATGGGGTAGGGGGATGAGGGAATAGAGAGAGAGAGAGAGAGAGAGAGAGAGAGAGAGAGAGAGAGAGAGAGAGAAGGGGGTAAGCGAGTAGGGTGGAAAAGCTGTTTGAAGTGGAGCCATATTGATCGACCTACATAGAATAGATTAAGACAAAAAAAAGCCCTTCCTCATCCCTTTTCTCTGCCATGCCCAGTTTGCATGCATTAGTCCAGATATGATCTATGGCTCCCAGTCGCTCTCTTGATTTCGTCTTGTCACTTATCTAACAAACCAAAACCAACACGAAATCCTGGTGCCGCCTGGCTACGGCATCAAAGACACGCTCAATCCACTGCCTGATGGCAGGCAAAGTTATCACCGAAGACGAATTGTCTGTGTTCATAGGCATGAAATGGCTGCTTTTTTTAATCTTTGAGCCTTGAACATTTCAGTGTTTGTTTATTTTATTAGCCATTGGATTTGCAAACGAACAAACGAGCGTGAATATGGTGGACAAAATAATCGACTTGCTGAAGATGACAGTTATTGGATATCATTTGACATTTATGAAAAGAGCCTCATTATGTGTGAGGGAAATTAATTTTTAGATTTACTGTAGGTGAATATAAAACTGAAGTGTTAGGTGCTATAACATACAAATGTGTGTAATGTGCGCAGAGGGTGATTTACTTGAGCTACAGTCGGGTCAAAGATAACGACAGGACATGCCCTGCAGCATTTGTTTCGCATAACCATAAGTCGAATGAAAAAATCCCTCCTGCTGTGCTGCCAAAGCCATGCATAGGAATACTAATGTGAGGACGGATGCACACCTACCCGCACACTTCCTCAGCAAAAGGCATGAAACACTGTGTCTTTAGTGCATGTGCTTTGTCTGAGTTCTTTTTTATTCATCAGACACATATTCACACTCAACCAAAGACACCCACGCACACACCACACACAGACACACAGACACAAGCCCAGAGAGTGAGGAAGTTTAGGCCTATTCAGGTCCCTGTGGTGGGGAGAGCAGTATGAAGCTCCAGTCCTGTCACAGCATCACTGCAGCATCAGGACCAGGTCCAGTGGTGTACCTGAGGGAACCTGCTTCAGCTTTCACTTGGACCTGTCATTCCCTCCGCCACCTGGACATACGACACTTCACTCCCCTTCTCCATCCATTGAACCTCTCCCCGAGACCACCTCGGCAATCCTCAGCCAACCATAAAAAATTCAATTTCCCTGCGAAAGGAAAAGGCATCCGTCGTCATAAAATACTCTCTCAGAAGTTAACAATTTTGTCTCATAGCGTGCTGATGGAATTCAGCCTGTGCCACTGTTGCTTCAGAAAAGACATCTGTTTCAAAGCAATGAAACCTCCTTAGCTCCAAGCAAAGCAGCAGTATGCATACTGTAGAACGTTGAGCAATATTTCCTCGTGCTGCTTTCTGTAATTGTCAGTCGTACCTGTCAAGCCAAACCCTCTTGTCTGAATAATATGTTTCATCCATTAGCCTGACAGAAGAGAAAATATTAGTGTTGGGGTGTTTTTTGTTTTGGGGGGCTGTTTGTCAGTGAAGGAAATGAAAAGTGTACAAGTTGAAATTGACTCCGCATGAAATACTGGAATGCAAAACCAACGAGACAGAGA
>CM050216.1:18966242-18968742 GCA_027475355.1 Coilia nasus | reverse complement strand
CTATTATTTGACACAGGCGAGGCCTATTGTCTTTCACCAGTGTGATCAAGGCTTCCTGTTTCATTAAGACACGGCCCTCACACCATACTGTATGTCCATGCATCATCAACTCGTTTGTCATTTTTATGAAGTTGGATCGTGTCCCTCCGTGTCCCTGCTCTATCGACATGGCCCATCTTGTCCCCCGTATCGCTCTGGTGCCTGGCACATCACTTTTGTCCTCTTAGCATTTGTTCTGCCAATACTCCTGTTCTCCCTGCATGTGTGTGTGCATGTCTGTCGGTCTGTCTGTCTGTCTGTCTGTCTGTCTGTCTGTCTGTCTGTCTGTCTGTCTGTCTGTCTGTCTGTCTGTCTGTCTGTCTTGAGGTTTTGCTGTCATCTTTCACAGATCTTCTTCTCTTCTCTTCTCTTCTCTTCTCTTCTCTTCTCTTCTCTTCTCTTCTCTTCTCTTCTCTTCTCTTCTCTTCTCTTCCTCTTCTCTTCTCTTCTCTTTTTTTTATTCTCTCAGAGCCCCCTCCAGCCCAAAGCACCTTCTTTTCTCCTGCATTCCCTGTTCCCCATTCTCTCTCTCTCTCTCTCTCTCTCTCTCTCTCTCTCTCTCTCTCTCTCTAATCAGCTCAGCCTTGTTCTTGTCGTTTGCCTATCGCCTGTTCCATTGAGATAGATCTCCCTCCCTCTGCTGGCTCCTCTCACTCTACATAAATCCCATCGAACCTCATGCCTCTTTCCATCTGATTCACTTCTCCCTCTCCTCGCTCCATTTCACTTTTAGTCTCTCTCTCTCTCTACCTCCCTATTGCTCTCTCTTTCTCTCTCTCTCCCTCTTACTTTTTTCTCTCTTCATCCTGTCCTCTCACCAGCACCCTACCTATTTTTTTTCTCTCTTGCTCTCTATCCTTTCTACTGGCTGCTCTCTTTTACATGTAGTCTCTCTCTCCCTCCCTACCTCCTTCTCTCTCTCTCTGTCTCTCTGTCTCTCTCTTTTCTCTCTTTCTCTCTCTTTATCTTGTCCTCTCACTCACAAGACCCCTACCCATTATTTCTCTCTCTCTTGGTTTCTGCCTCTCTCTGCTTCTCTTGCACACACACACTTTCTCTGTTGTCTTTCATCTTCCCACTTTGTTTCTCTCGCTCTCTCTTCATGTCAGTCTCTTGCTTTCTGCTCATTCTTTTTTTCACACTTCGACTTTCTTCCATGCCTTGAAATTTTCTCTCTCTCTCTCTCTCTCTCTCTCTCTCTCTCTCTCTCTCTCTCTCTCTCACTGTCTCTCTTTCTCTTGCACAGACACATACACACACACCCTCACTTGCTCTTTCTGTTCATGTCATGCTCCTGACACCACTTTTTCACTTTTTGTCAATGTCTTCCTTTTGTGCTCACTCTTCCTCACCCTTTGACTTTCTTACAGACTTTGAAACTCTCTATCTCTCTCCCCCTCTCTCTCTCTCCCTCCCTCCCTCTCTCTCTTCCTCTCTCTCTTTCCCTCTCACCCATACTCAATACTCCCCTTATTTCCCTCTCACCCATACTCTTTACCCCCCATTTCTATCCTTGTTGCTGCTGCAGCCGGCTTGATTTCCCTCGCTTCCTCGTCCCCTTCACATCTCCAGTGATTACTCAGCAGTATGCAAAAGCAGACTCCTCTCCTCTCCTCTCCTCTCCTCTCCTCTCCTCTTCTCTCCTCTCCTCTCCTCTCCTCTCCTCTCCTCTCCTCTCCTCTCCTCTCCTCTCCCCTCCTCTCCTCTCCTCTCCTCTCCTCTCCTTTCTTCTTCTCTCTTCTTCTCTCCCCTCCTCTCCGCTCCCAAGTGCTCTCATTGTTGTCTGATGCTTCCCCCAATTAGTGGGCCCACTGACAGGCCGCTGACCACAACGCCCTCTGCCATTTCATCCACCTCACCGCGTCAGTGCCCTCCAGTCAGTCCCTCCTTGCCTCCGTCTCTCCCTCCCTCACTCCCTCTCACTTTCTCTTCCTCTTTTTCTTGTCTCTATCTCTTTCTTCTCTCTCTCTCAATCTCTCACTTTCTCCCCCTCTCTCTCTCTCCATCTCTCTCTCTCCCTCTCTCCTTTTCACTTTCTCTCTCTTTTTTTCTTGTCTCTCTATCTCTTTCTTCTCTTATTTTTTTCTCTCTCTCAATCTTTCTTCTCTCTCCATCTCCATCTCTCTCCATCTCTATCTCTCTGTCTCTCTCTGTCTTTATTATTTAGACATATACAAAATTGTTGTTATGGAACTCTAAACCTCTGGCCAAATGAATTTTTAATCCCTGGGTCCTGTCATGTGAGTCGGCTTGTGTTTGAACACAGGGTAGCAACGCGGCAATTCATTTTTAATGCGCTGTTAAAATATGGAGGCCGATGCATGGTAGGTTTTGTGTGGGATGAGACAGTGGGAGGCAGCTGGTGGTGGTGGTGCATGGGGAGGATTGCACAAGCTCTTTTTATGTCCTCCCTATTAGTCGTGAAGTGTTTCTGTACTAATCTAAAACTGTGGTGGAGCTC
>CM050216.1:18958742-18961242 GCA_027475355.1 Coilia nasus | reverse complement strand
ATAAAGGTATTTTGTATTCATATTCCTGGTTTTGAATTGCTGGAATGCTACTCAAGAGCACAGAAATAAACATTGTGGGTGGATCATGAAACAGCAGGTTTCAACCACCTCCTTGTGGCAATGTAGAGATTGTCTGTCTCTTGTTTCCAATTTCAAGAGGCATATGAGACACAATAAAGCAGACAGGTTACCTTCAGATGTAATAAAGCAGGTTTTTGTTCAATCAATACCAATGAGTGCTCTCTCTTGTTCTGTGCTTAGTGTGAGTGGAGCAATGATCCATTGTTTCTGGTCCCAAAAGCATACTTGAATAGTGAGCCGAGCTTTTGAGTACAGTAGGTTTCAACAATCCAGGAGTCTGGCAGAGAACATGGGGCTGTGTGTTCTTTTTAACAAAATTTAAGTACCACTTCACGCCACACATTACACACTACCTTACACTAAATTGTGTCAAGTGTTGTCAATTATGAGTCGTGGTCTTGCACTATAGTAGTTTGTGGTGGTATGTACTGCAAACTCTCATCATGAGAAACTCAAAGACTCTGATGAAGATGTGGTAGCACTGAAACTTTGGTCCACTTTTCTGCTGTGCACCTTAATTAAAATTGACATCTGTGTTGCTCCGAATTGTTATTTTTTATTGTGAAGACTGTCCCTCATCTTTGATGCACCAGATGTACAAAGACACGGACCTCCTCCTTTTTGAAATGTCATCATAAAATACTTTGGTCACGTGGTACACACTCACTCGAGCAGCACACCTTAAAGTCAGTACATTGCACTGCAGTCTGCACAGTGTCCAGTAGTTGTGTGTGTGTTCTTGTGAAGAGGGGCTCTGGTGAGCATGATTGAATCTGAAATGATGTTTTTACCCTCTTATTATTAATTAAAATTTTATAGTTATGTTGAAACATTTTGTTGAAAAGCGACACACCTACAAAGGCCCCTACTTTAACTTGAGTGTGTATTCACACGTGTAGTAGAGTGTACACTTTATAGTGCAGACATCAGACTGTTTGTACGGTAGCAACATCATGTAGTTAGCATTATACTAATGCAGAATATCATTGCTCCGCTGTATGTAAAATGAGCTGACTCGAACTTTGTGTGTGCAGTGCGACTAAAATGGTCGCTGTGAGCTTTGGAGACAATATAAGAGAAGATGCTCTCAGTCCATTGAACAGACATAGTCAGGTCGGTCCTCCAAATGCATGAGTCAGCTGTCGGCAGGCCTGAAAGTACGGGATCGACTTTATTTGTCTCTATTTGCTGGGTCTCTGCCGGCAGTCTCAGTGGTGCCGTTTGAGGAGCTTGTTCAGGTGGTCTGGGACAGCTGTAGTTGAACTACCGCAAAGCGTGTGAATGAGCGTGGGCCCCATGCTGCTTGAAAAGAGAGAGCAAGAAGAGAGAGGGATAGAGGAAAAGAGAGAGAGAAAGAGAGCGAGAGAGGGGAGAAAGGGGGAGAGGGATAGAGAGAGACAGGGAGAGGGAATGTGAGAAAGAGAGAGAGAGGAAAGAGGAGAGAGAGAGAGACTGAGCAAGGCCAAGAGGAGTGCGTCTGTTACCATGGCAACCACACTGGTGGTCCTCAAGTGTGTTAGCGGTGGTTGTGGGGGGGGGCTGTGAAGTGGGTCAACAGTTCTTTTTACCCCCCCCCCCCCTCTCTCTCTTTCTTTCAGCCTCTTTCTCACTTGCTCTCTTTTTTCTGCTCCCAGTTTGTTGAAGTAATCAGACTCATCTGGTGTGCTCCCTCCCTTTACTCCCATGACTCACACTGTGGGTTTTTCACAATCATAACTTGTGCTATAAGTCTGACACTTTTCTTTTCTCTCTTTCTCTCTCTCTGTTGGTTTTCCACTATTATGACTTGTGCTGTAAGTCTCACACTTTTCTTACTCTCTCTCCCTCTCTCTCTACCCCCTCCTTCTTTTATTGTCCTTCTCAGTGAGTCTCTGGGGATGATGCCACTGCCGTTGGTGCCACCCTCCCTGTCGCCATGACAATGCCGCTCAGTCCTCTCTCCAGTGACGAAGAGCAGCAAAGGATGCTGGGAAACAGGCAACACCTTTATCCAGGGGCGGAGGACGAGGAAGAGGAGGAGGAGGAGGAAGAGGAAGAGGAGGACGAGGATGAGGAAGGAGAGGAGAATGGAGAGCTGAATGGAGAGGAAGAGGATGAGGAAGAGGAAGTGGCGGTGTCCATCAGACGCGGCAGCGGCCAGTACCAAGGGGGCAGGGAAGAGGGGCACAGGCAAATCGGCAACATGGCTGGACGAGTGACAGGAGACAGACAGCTGCGACCCGGCAACGCCGGGCACGCCGCCAACCCTTATTTGTCCAACCCAGGACCCACCCACCAACAGACAGCCAATCAGCAACAGCAGCAGCAGAGGCGGATCCGGGAGCGAAGCTCCTCCACAGCGCCCTCTGGTGACGACGCTCACATCAGCATGATGGTGTTTCGCATCGGCATCCCTGACATTAAACAGACGGTCAGTCAC
>CM050216.1:18948742-18953742 GCA_027475355.1 Coilia nasus | reverse complement strand
CTTTTGATGTGAAACTATACACGCACAGTAAAGGAGGGTCTTACTGCAGAATTGTCAGTTTTGTATGGTATTCAGATAAGCTGCAGTAAGCCGGAGGTGGGGTGGGGTGGGTGGGACGCAATCACAATGACTCCTCTACTGTAGACATATATATATTCATATGCTCCACATTCCTCCATACATGAGCCAGTCAAAAGCGACTGTGCAGACTGTGCATATTTCAGCCATATTTCAGTGTGCTTAAAGCAGACATGGACAGAACGTTGCCCACACAAAGGGGTGCCGCTAGGCATTCTGGACCACATGAAAGAATACAATTTTGGCCACTGTCACTGCTAAACCCATTGATTTATCGTCTCCAACAATCCACAAAAGGGTAAGGGGGGGGGGGGGGTGCCATGTCATCAAACTCTGCCACGCACCGTTTCATTGTCAAGAATACTCAGAAATTCGCACCCTCTATTTTTTTAAATTTTCAAGGATGCATCGATAGAACCTCGTCGTACAAGAATACCTATACTTCTCTGCATTAACACCCGCAGTGACGTTCACTTCCACACTAGACACTCTGTTCCAAAGTGTAGTGATCTGAATGCTAAGCATTGGCTAAGCATTAGTACCTGGCTCCCGAGGAAGCATTCTACGAAGTGAGCATACTTGACTTTGGGATACAGCAGTAGAGTGAGAGAGGAGGTAAGAGTGCAGGTGCGACAATTTATTTCCTCCCACCTGCAACTGTCCTCCCTGATACTCCTGGTTCCTCCTGGTTCATCACCAGCCCCCTTGGTGCCGCCTCTCTGACGATGAGTAATGTGTCTGGGTAATCCCAGTGCATTAGGCCTGTTCTACATGCCAGCTAATTCAGCCTCAATAAACCCTAATTGCTTGTTAATTGTGTTTTAATGAGATCAGGGAGAGGCTGGCGTGGCACACAAACACTAATGTTGGGTGGGTCTCCACAGGCTACAGGAGGACCCCACCCCACCCCACACACTCACACACACACACATACACACACACACACACACACACACACACACACACACACACACACACACACACACACACACACACACACACACACACACACACACACACACACACACACACACACACACACTGTATATGCACTCCAACCTGTGCTCATCTCACCTGTGTAAGTGTGACATATACATTTCTGTTACCTACACATGTACAGTATATTCTCTATACATACATGAACTTTCCTTTCACAACTCTTAACCACAAAACCACAAGCCGTCTCTAGTATGGCAAATGCACTCACACGCATGCACGCATGCATGCACGCACGCACACATGCATACACACACACACTCACTCACATGTATGCACGCATGCGCACACATGCATGCAGGCATGTACACACACACACACACACACACACACACACAGAATTAGCAGATTCAGCTAAGCAGACAATTGCGTCTCTTACATTTTCTTGTACTGTGCAAAATGACAGTAAGCCTCAGTACAGCAGATAAGGGGCGAGAAGGGAAGATAAGAGAGGCATGGTATGGTGAAAAGCAGATGAGGGAAGGGGAAAGGAAGAGAGAGAGAGAGAGAGAGAGAGAGAGAGAGAGAGAGAGAGAGAGAGAGAGAGAGAGAGTCTGGGTGTGGGGAGGAGGGAGAGGGAGGTGAAGCAGGAGGGGTGACAAGGTTGGAGGGGCGATGCAGTGAATGAGCAAAGGGAAGGGTGGGAACTGAGATAGAGGGAGAGATGGAGAGAGGGAGAGAGAGGGAGGGACAGAGATAAGTAGAGAGAAGATGATGAGAAAGAAGAAGAGAAAAAGAGAGAGGAGGGGGAGGTTATTTCCCCATAGAGCTCATTAAAAGCTTCTAATCCCCCTGCACTTGCTCTGCAGAGAAAGGACCAGAGGGGAAGAGAAAGTGCAAATGTGTGTGTGTGTGTGTGTGTGTGAGAGAGAGAGAGAGAGAGAGATAGTGTGTGTGTGTGTGTGTGTGTGTGTGTGTGTGTGTGTGTGTGTGTGTGTGTGTGTGTGTGTGTGTGTGTGTGTGTGTGTGTGTGAGAGAGAGAGAGAGACAGAGAGAGATAGTGTGTGTGTGTGTGTGTGAGAGAGAGAGAAAGAGGGAGAGAGAGAGAGAGATAGTGTGTGTGTGTGTGAGAGAGAGAGAGATAGTATGTGTGTGTGTGTGTGTGTGTGAGAGAGAGAGAGAGAGAGAGACACACACAGAGAGATAGTGTGTGTGTGTGTGTGTGTGTGTGTGTGTGTGTGTGTGTGTGAGAGAGAGAGAGAGAGAGAGAGAGAGAGAGAGAGAGAGAGAGAGAGAGAGAGAGAGAGAGAAGAGAGCAAGTAAAGGAGAAAGAGAAAGTGCATGAGAGAGACAAAAAAGCAAAAAAGACAAAGCAAAGAGCAGGGTCCAATGAAATACGTACCCAATCTGTAGCAAAGAATAAAGACAGACAATTCAGAGACAGTGTTGTTGTGGAGTGTAACTAGGGGCAAACAGACAAACAAGACAAATAAGAATTCAGAATTTGGGGAAAAATGGAGAACGACTCCATGAGAGACAGATAATGAGGGAGAAACAGGGGAAGAGAGGGAGAGAGAATGAGTGTGAGGAGGGGTGTAGTTTAGCAACAAAGCGGGATGTGAGATAAACAGCACTGGCTGGAGGAAGCTTCCTTTTCATCAATGAAGCTCTTAAGCCCTGGGGCAGACATGCATTGTATCTTTTAAAGGAGATAACTAGAAGGGATAAACAGAGATGTTATGAAAGGAAAGAGAGAGAGAAAGAGAGGGAGACAGAGAGAGAGAGAGAGAGAGAAAGAGAGAGAGAGAGAGAGAAAATGAGAGAGACAACAGAACAGAGGAACAGGGTAGAATGTGACAGATAAAAAAAAATGGCATTAATTTCTTTGGGAGTGCTGTTGCACGAAAAGATGAGCAAAGAGTCCCCTAACATTAATATCAGAGATATCCTCCAGCTACATCCAGCTATATCCTATCGCTACACCATCACAGGAGAGAGAACAGAACAGCCCCCTTGTGCTCAGTGCCATAGAGGCAGCCTGCCTGTTGGGGTGTTTTAGGGTGTGCCCACGCAGTCTTCCCCCTACACCCTTACACTCCACCCCCTTCCCGCCTCCCCCTCATGGGATGTGGTGGATGGGGGTGTGTGTGTGTGTGTGTCTGTGTGGTCTGCTGAGTTTGCTCTTTGCCATCCTGTAGTCAATCTGCCCCTAGTGGCTACTCTGGGGTGGTACTTGTACTCACCAGGCTCACTCTGCTGCAGAGATGTGACATTTTCGTCCTACCAGCAGGCAGCTGTGTGTTGTGCCCTGGAGCTCTGGCCGTCCTCAGTCAATTACTCGCAGCTGGAGAACTGAAATTGAAAATATGAAATCAAATCAAATAAAATGAAATGAAAGGCAACTCTTCGTGTGTCTGCAGCTATGTAACATTGCTGAGTGACCACAGCGTGACATGTGTCCTATGTTTATGAGGTGAAAATTGTGTGTGTGTGTGTGTGTGTATGTACAGTATGCGTGCATGTGTGTGCCTTTGTATGTGTGTGTGTGTGTGTGTGTGTGTATGTGTGCAGGTGTGCAGGTGTGCATGCGTGCATGTGAGTATGAGTGTGTGTGTGTGTGTGTGTTCACGTCTATGAGTGTGTGTGTGTATGCGTGCGTGGGTGTGTGTGCGTGTTCATTTCTGTGAGTGTGTGTGTGTGTGTGTGTGTGTATGGGTAGGGGAGGTTAGGAGGGGTGGGGAATCCAATCAGGCATATGTGGGAGCCTTTATTTCAGTAAGGATAATTAATTACCCACCTTAAACGGGGACGTGGATTAAATTTCGCTCCGGCCTGTCGGAGACACTTCAAAAAGCTCCTAAGGGCCAGAAATGAAGTGGGTAAAAATGGCCGCTGACTTTCTGGAACCCCTCTGCCCTCCATAGCTGCTACATGATTGGTTCCCATGGACCACTGCTCTTATTGGACTCAGTGGAGTGAAATATCACCACAGAGTCCGGGTCAGTTTCATTAAACAAGGACATGGCTGGAGAAAAAAAAAAAAAAAACCCACTGTCGATGGCGGGTTGCTCTCTTGGTTGATTTTTCAGGGCCGTTTAGCCTTATGGTACAGTGGAATAATGCACTTGTGCAAATTTACATCTGAATTACAGTTATTAGAGACAATTATGGATGAGTGGTTTTGAGGTAATAATCTTACAAATGATAATTACAATAATGATTATAAATTATCCTCACATGTGATTGTATTCGGCACAGTTCATGGATTATTCTGTGATGTTACAGCGTGGTTTAATTATGGATTTGTTTTCTGCTTTGTGTGTGTGTGTTTGAGTGTGAGTGTGAAAGAGAGAGAGAGAGAGAGAGAGAGAGAGAGAGAGAGAGGGAGAGAGACAAAGAGAATGAGTGTGTGTGTGTACTTTGTGTTTGTGTGTGTGAGAGACAGATAGAACGAGAGAGAGAGAGAGAGAGAGAGAGAGAGAGAGAGAGAGAGAGAAGGAGAGAGAGAGAGAGAGAGAGAGAGAGAAAGAGAATGAAAATGAAAAGTAGAATTGAATAAAAATATGGACTGTGAATACTGTGGACTATTCAGACTGAAATCCTCTCGGACACATCCCCTATTTTAATCTTTACATCCCTCTATCCCCTCTCTTTCCTTTCATTCTTCATTTCTCTCTCCCTTCTTTTCTCCTCTCTCCCTGTCTCTCCTATTTTGTTGCTCGATCACAACTGCACTCCTGAGATGTGTACATAGAAACACATTCTAAACATCACACACAAACACACACACACACACACACACACACACACACACACACACACACACACACACACACACTCACACAGTGAACGCTAAAGTGCTCTATCTCCTAGAGACTTCTGCAATGTTTCCATGGCAACCAGGAGCTTGCTCCACTAATGAACCGGTTTCCATGGTGATGGGGTTGGCTGTGCGCAAAAGTAGGAAACTGAATAAAACACAGAAA
>CM050216.1:18911242-18923742 GCA_027475355.1 Coilia nasus | reverse complement strand
TGAAACATAAATAGGAAGAAAATAAGTAATGATTCAATCAGTGTTTACTTTCTCTAATAATATAGTAAATCAAGCAGCATAATGGGGGTTAAAGTGTTTAGTAAAAAAAAAATTGCTCTGCAAGGTGGAAACAAGTTAGGCTACCCCAGACGTGGGGTAAATTGAGCCACATGGTCTTTTTACTGTAGATGTTTCCCCATCTCTCTCACATGTATTCACAGATATGTATATGCATAGCCCTAATATTTCATGTTCTGGAAAAGGGATTTGCCTTAACTGAAAGACAACACAATTCAGTAAAAAAGAAAAGCAAATTAAAAAAAAATGTTTATTTTGTCCAGTTCCTCCCAGTAATAAGCAGGAAGACATTCTCAGTTTATGAACCATATGACAAAAACTGTGTCCTATTGTATTTTCTAAACATTTCCCTACTTAGCTTACTCCCTAAGTAGCTATGAAATAATTCTGTGCTGTCTTGCCTCAAATGCTGATGAGTAATTATTTATTTATCTGACGAAAAATAACATTTAACATATTAAAATTCTGACTAGTGAGCAAGTTTAAGTTGTGTCTTATAGACATGGCTGCCATCACATCGGATACACACATGGGAACATGCTATGTATAAGTTGTCCAAAAATAAATGCAATTTTAAACACACAGCAATGGTCTATGATCTGCTTTTTAAACTACTACAGGGCAGTTTTGGCCTAGTGGTTAGACAGTTGGTTTTGGGATCGGAGGGTTGCAGGTTTGAATCCCGTTCCAGTAGGAAGAATGGGGGTGGGGGAACCAACAACCAGTGATCTCCTGCACTCCTCCACTTCATCCATGGCTGAAATGCCCTTGAGCAAGGCATCTTACCCCACATTGCTCCATCTTACCCCACATTGCTCCAGGGACTGAAACTATAACTGTAAGTTACAGAGTGTCAGCTAAGTGTACGGTAATAATACTACAGCATTTAAAGGTGATAGAGAGTCAAAAAACTGTTTCTACCTTGTGTTTGTTGAAGAGCAGTAGTTTACCTGCCTTCAAGAAGATACGAAAAGTCCTAGACATTCAGAACATCTCTCTTTCATAGAAATTACTGAAAGATGAAGATTACTGAGTATGGATCACAACTACTACATTGGATTTAAATAAAAACACAAGCCAGCATTTGTGGTTTATTATCTCTAAAAAAATGTTAGACAAAAGTAACCCAAACGTCTTTTGAAAGGCTACCCCACATCATCAAACAGCATTTGGTGCACACCAAACGTCCCATTCGAACCAAAAGTTCTTAGTTCGGTTTGTTTTTGTTGGTGTGAATGCAATCTCCGTACTTTTGTGTGCACCAAATCAACCGAGACCGATAAAAAGTGGTGGTCTCGGACCGCTTTATCTGCCCTACTTTGGTACGCTTCCTCAGGTGTGAAAGCAACCAAGCCAAATTAGGTGGAACAGTAGAGTTTAGTGCATTGTTATTATCGAAAGTGGCATGTTTTAGTCTGGTTCTGGTGGCGATGGTCTTCGCAGTCTATTTTGGTTAGTTTAGAACTATGCACATGTAAAAGCAAACCGTACCCATGTCTGTTTGCTACATTGCAACATTTTTTCTGACTGGTGTGGACAAAAACAATCGAACTATAGGTCTGAAAGCGCCCAAAGACAACTCTGCTGTGTATCACAACATTTTGCAGCATTACATTACACTTAGCAAACGCTTTTATCCAAAGCGACTTACAAAAGGAGGCAGCAGTGTATCAGAATCACATTCCATTTTAACTGTGTGTCAACTTAGCCTGGTTGTCCTACATGGAGCTTGCTTTGGCAAACCTCCCATAGACAGGATCAACGGGTGTCTTTCCAATGCCTCTGTGTACTACTGGACAAGGCTACAACCAATCAGACCACTGAGTCATATGATGTATGCGTAGCGTTTGTTTTTCATTGATTCCTGATTTTTCCAGACCAAGAAGAACGGAGAGTACACAGGTTGGCCAAACTAACTTGAATGCGAAATTCAGTGTAGCACCACAGGCAGTATGGATGGGCCCAGGCTAGTGCCAATCATTTCATTTTGTACAGAGGGTCTGGACCAGACACCGTGAGAAACGATTTCTTCCTGGTGGTGTGGACTCTGCTGAAGTTTAAAACAAGTGCCTCTGCCTTTACCCAATAGCTAACGCCTGGTCGTCACGTATGCAATTAGCCCACCTACGCACTACAATTCAAATGTAGCACACAAGGTCAACGTCATGGCTAACGAACACACCCTCTGTTCGCTGATTGGATCTTGCTCCAACTACATGACCCTCGAGATTCCGGTCCAGACCCTCTGTACAAAATGAAATGAAGTACGAGGGGCGGGTTTACCAGGCTAAGTGCCAATCATAGTCACAGTAAAAATTGTCTACCAATTTACACAGTAAAATGTTAGACGTAAGCTTTAGTGGCATTTGGTGATAAGGTTATTCAGTTGCAACCAAGTAAATTCCTCCTCCTTGTCCACACATGTAATAAAAATTCCTCCTCCTTGTCCACACATGTAATATAAATTCCTCCTCCTTGTCCACACATGTAATATAAATTCCTCCTCCTTGTCCACACATGTAATATAAATTCCTCCTCCTTGTCCACACATGTAATAAAACTTCCTCCTCCTTGTCCACACATGTAATATAAATTCCTCCTCCTTGTCCACACATGTAATATAAATTCCTCCTCCTTGTCCACACATGTAATATAAATTCCTCCTCCTTGTCCACACATGTAATATAAATTCCTCCTCCTTGTCCACACATGTAATATAAATTCCTCCTCCTTGTCCACACATGTAATATAAATTCCTCCTCCTTGTCCACACATGTAATAAAACCTATGGGTGGCAAAGAAGTGCCACAAAGACACGAATGGCTTTCTCTGCAGTTTGTGTTTTCATTTGTCTGTTCTGGGAATTTTAGTATGGCAGTGCAACATACTGTAACCCCCTTTCACCTTGGTGTGGAAACTGTAAATGATGTAAATTTAATGGATTGATGACCTGTCTGAATAACACCATTACGGGATTACTGACCCATCAATTTTCCATGAGATGAGAGTTCCAGAAAAGTTAAACTTTTTGTGGACTTAATAAGAATCCTAGACAACACTGTTTGGGATGGACTCACACAGTAGACTGGTGATGTGTAAGAAGAGAACATGGAACACTTATACAGAACTCAAAGCAGAAAAATCATAGCAATCCTGCACAGTCCAACTCCGGGATCCTTTTGAGGTGTTGGGAGAGAGGTTTACTAACGTTTTATGCCGAGCTGTGCTAGCTGGCATCCGTTACAGTCACCCCCCTACACCTCACTGCCATTTGTGTAAAAGCAGCACTGTAACCAAGGTCTTCCTGTGTGGTCCAGCCCTAGGCTCAAACCCGCAACCTCACAGCAACTCCCGTTTGGGATAAAGATGCGCTACCAAGTGAGATAAAAGCTGAGCTATTAGCTTAGTCAGTAACATATCCTTTTGAGGTGACAGAAGGGAGGTTTACTAACATTCTACACCGAGCTGTGCTAGATGGCAACCGTTAGATTTGAATTTGGGGCAGATGTCGAAAAGAATTAGAAACAGATTACAAACCACCTAATTGTGGGAACTATCAATAGTTAAATTAGTAAAATGTAATGTAAAATTAGTTACATTCCCCGAAGAAATGGTGTGATGGCAGTAACAGACAACACTGTCAACTTTCCCCACCATCTACAATATGCTGTAAATAAACAGTGCTTTCTGCACCATGATTTACATCAGGCTTTGCCCTGAATGCCCCACCCAGGCACCATCCCTTGCCCTAATTTCCAGTAGATTTTAAGTCAAGTGTAAACAGGTCTTGCAAAAACATTTCTGGGTGGCCCCTCAAGTGTTAATGGTTAACTCTGACAAAAATCCAGACCTAGACCCAGACCTTTTTGAAACATTTTCATAGACTACATCTGAAAGCAGCTTTAGTACGTTTTTAAATAAACATTTTTTATCATCATCACTCAGACTACTAGTGGTTTCAGCAGCACCTCTTGATAAACCATACATTATGTGTTATTTCAAATTTAATTGGATTATAGAAGCATGTCTGTTGACCACAGCAACAAAGTATTATGTCTGTAAATGAAAAATATATATAAATATAAAAAAAACAATATTTTTTCTAACGGTCCAGTAACTTTGCAGCTATTTGGACAAATGCTTTAGGGTCAGGGGCATAATGTAGTCTCTCTGACTACATAACACTTGAATAGCATTCTACCAAGTTTGTTGTAAATTTCAAATGAACTGTAGAGCTGATAGCTTCACCAAATAAATAACAAATGGCACGAAGAGATCCTATAGCAACAATGAGTTTAGAATTAGTAAGTGTTAAAAGACACCATTTATGGTGGAAAGATGCAGTTACACAAACAAGCTGGTTTTAACAATCAAAAAATAGACGTTATAGCCACAAATGTATACAACACAAGTGTGGTAACCATAGTAGGCTATAAGCGAGATAATTGACTTTATGTCATTCGCATAGTAGACGTTCATACACACTCAATGTGGTAATACAGCCACAACATGAAGTGTAATCCATGTCGTACATTATCCTTAACCCAATATATGAATTATGCAAACTTTTCTAATTATTATTTGTAAAAATGACACCCAAATCACCAGCAGAAACCCTGATCATGTCGTTAGCTGGCTCAAAGAGTTGCACCACTGATGAACATTGTCAATCATGTATTTAAGGTTGCTTAATATTTAGCTTGCCAAATACTTGATGATGTACATGTTTGTCAGCTAATATCAAGTTAAATCTCACATCAAATAGTAAAAAAAAAAACAGATTTTCAGTGCTGAAAAATACACTGAATGTACGTTTTGGCCATTTCTACTTGCATGTCAAAAAGACAAATGTCTGAATATTGACTGAATCAAAATTGGCTCACTCCAAGGATGTATGCCAGAAACAAGCTTTAATCTGAGAAATCTTTTTCTCAAATAGGCATTACAGTATTCTGCCATTGACCTCTGTGTCAGTGTGCAGTTGAAGGGTTGTTAGAGGCCCGCCATAAATGTAATGCTTTATGCATTACCAGTGAAAAGCAAACGGCGGTCAGGGGTGACATTTGTGACCAGAAATGTCTGACATTTATGGCCATGTGTATTGGCAGTGGAACACTTCTATTTGTCACCAAACAAGAAAATAGCAGTGGCATTTTATTGCCATTGGTTGACACCATAAGCAGTATAAATCGTACAATTCAAACAACCTGAGAAGGCATGCTTAAACGATGACAGCACTCATCAATAAGCTATTATCCCTCAAACGTTTCCATTACAGTCACCAACAGACAAGCAGACATACTTTTTAGCAGCTTTTCAAAGACAGAAATCCTCCTTTGTCTCATGACATACATACACCATTTGGACAGACACTTTTTGGAATGTCCTAGAAATGATTCTAAGATACTTAGGTGCTGATAGTTCTTGGCCACCCATTGAAAAGAAAAAGGAAAGAAAGACTTGTCCCAGAATGCATCACTGCTGCATAATTCACCTGCATTTTGAATAAGCTCACGCTGAAGTCATGCTAGTGATGCAGGAGTGCAGAGTGATGTTGTTGATGATGACATAATCCCAGCGCTACCGGCCACTTGTGCACCACACCTCACAGCAGCGAGCGCGACGGAGAGCCTGAGGCGTCAAACAGAGCCAGCTCTTGTCTGTTGGAAATGTTTGCATTTTTATGAATGGGGAGGTGATGATTGAGGGATACTGTGGCAGAGTCACTCAGTCAGACTCTCGGGGATTTGGAGGAGAGGCAGATGTGCAAATCAAAGGAAGGAAGGGGGAGAGGGAGAGAGAGAGAGAGAGAGAGAGGAAGAGAGAGAGAATGTCATCGCATTCTGGTGGAAAAGCTGTTACATCTGTGAAATACTGTATGTTTTTCTTGTCCTCTTAGTTACTGCTGCAGGTTTTGAAAGGTTCGGCTGGCCTGCAAATATGTGCACGTTTGCGCTTGTGTGTATTGTGTATGTGACTATGTGAGTATGTATGTATGTATGCATGAGTGTGCGCTTGTGTGTATTGTATATGTGAGTGTGTAAGTACGTATGTATGTATGCATGAGTGTGCGCTTGTGTGTACTGTATATGTGAGTGTGTGAGTACGTATGTATGTATGCACGAGTGTGTGCGCGTGGGGGTGTGTCTGTATGTCTTTGCTCTGATGCATGTTTGTGTAATTCTCTTTATATTCTGTGTGAGTATGAGACAGAAGAACACTCAGCAAACAAACCCAATCACCTCTGAACCCCCTCTTTTCTCTCTCTCTCTCTTTCTCTCTCTCTCTCACTCTCTCCCTCCCTCCTTTTCCCTCCCCCTCTCCATCTTTCCTTTTCTCTTTCCCGTCTTTCTCTCGATTTAAATTACCTCATTTCTCATTTCTTTTTATGCTAAACCATCTCACTCTACCCCCCCCCCCCCCACCCCACCCCGCCCCACACACCACCATCACCACACATACACACACACACATACACACACTCACTCCCTCATTCTCTCTCTCTGTCGCAGTAACAGTGAACTATCTCCCTCTCTCTGGCTCTCTCTCCCTCTCCCTCTCCCTCACTCTTTCTCTCTCTCTCTCTCTCTCCGGCTCTCTCTCTCCCTCGCTCTGTCTCAAGTATGATGGGGCTGGGAGAGCCAGGCCCTCGCTCTCACTCTCTCCGTCTCTCTCTCCTCTCCTCCCCTTGCCGCCGCGCCGCTCCCGCTCGCTGCGATTCTCTCACTGGAAGACGAGAAAGAGGAGGGAGAGGAGGAGAAGGTGGCGGCAGAGGAGGGCGAGGAGGAGGAGGAGGAGGAGGAGGAGGCGCCGGAGGTGGTGGGGGGGGACATGGCGATGGGGGGATGCGGAGAGCAGGATCTCTCCCTCTCCCTCTCGTCTTCCTGGCCGTCGCTAGGCCCCATGAACAGGAGCGTCTGGTTCATATACAGGTACGGATCCTCGGCTGCTCGGCTACGCGGCTGCTCGCTTTCCCCTCTCGCGCTCCGTCGCAGCAGGGGAAGCAGGCTGGGAGACGGGGAAGGGAGAAGGGAGGCGGGGGGGGATGGCTGGATGGCTGCCTGCCTGCCTGCCTGGGTGGCTGCTTGGATGGATGTATGTGGGGGAGAGAAAGAGCAGGGGAAGAGAGGGAGGGAGAACAGGAACAGGGGAGAGGGAGAGGGAAACAGAGTGTGGGGAAAGGGAGACAACGGTGTGTGTGTGTGTGCGTGTGTGTGTGTATGTTTGTGTGTGTGCGTGCGTGCGTGTGTGTGTGCATGACATGGCTGAGAAGCAGAAGTGATTTGAGAGACGGCTGATAGATCGACAGACAGGGGGGATGTGTTGCAATGCGCGCGTGTGCGGCTGTGCGTTTTTTGGGTGCGTGTTTGTGTGCGCGTGTGGCTGTGTGAATGTCCGCACTTGTACGTGTGTGTGTGTGTGTGTGTGCGTGCCTGTGAGTGAGAGCGAGAGACAAACGGAAAGAGGGAGAAAAAAAGAAGCCTTTCTTTAGCCACTGTAGCGCATCTCTCTACTTCCATGGATAAATGTACGAATCCTTGTTTCTCTTCTGCTCCTCTCTCTCTCTCTCTCCTTCTCTCTCTTTCTCTCTCTCTCTTTCTGTCTCTGTCTTTCTCCTCCCCTCATGCTGCTTGCTGTGAGGCAGCCGTAAAGCTTTCCTCTGGTGAACAGACTGTGCAGGCACAGCTGAGGATGACTGCTTTTATGACGGCAAGGATACTAACCTGATGTGTGTCACTGCTGCTCTCAGTGCTACTGCTGTTATCTTCTTCTCTCTCTCTCTCTCTCTCTCTCTCTCTCTCTGTGAATGAGTGATTTGCTAGGGCTAATTGACATAGGTATTGACGTTGTTGCTCATCCTTTGCACTAGTGTATGTGCATTGCTGTGCTTGCGTGTGTGTGTGTGAGTGCTTAGGTATGTTTACATGCGTAAGTGAAAGCATACTCTTTCCGTATGTACCTCTATAGCGTATTGTGTGTATATGTGTGAATGTATGTGACTGTGTACATGTGCGTGTGTGTGTGTGTGTGTGTGTGTGTATGTCTGTGTGTATGCCCATAATGAGCTGTCTATATTGCTCTATACTCTGCTGGGATATCTTGCATTGTTTTTAACGGCAGAGTAAGACTGACTGATGGCCGAAATAAATAGCTGTGTGTGTGTGTGTGTGTGTGTGTGTGTGTGTGTGTGTGTGTGTGTGTGTGTGTGTGTGTGTGGTACATGAGTGTGTCCCATGAGCAAGCAGGATGAAGGACTTGTGTGCAAAAGCAGAGTTTATGAAGCCCACATTTGGTGGCGTAGTATATGCACTGTATATTCACGTGAACTCATACATACTCTGAACTTTAACACATACCAACATATCCTGCATGTTAAACTTGGTTTATATCCTTAAAGTCCATCCTCTGGGGTGTGGGCACAATGTCTTTTTATTGGCGCTCCATAAATAAAATCAAATTGAATTACACTGAATTGAATCGGACTTTTCAAAAGGAGGAAATGATTGTATTGACAGTGTCAGTATTAAGCAGAAGAACAGTGAGCCAGAGAGGGCAAAATGGGGGAGGAGGAGAGAGGTGAAGACGAGGAGGATGAACTAATAGAGAAGAAAAAGACTTGAGTTGCACTCAAAAAGAACGGATAGCTCTGAGCCTGACACCCAGAGGGCAGTGATGCTGAGAGCGAGAGAAAGCAAGAAAAGATGGAGGAGGTATAGGACGATGCTACAGAGCGATGGACAGATGGAGAGAGATAACATGGAGAATGGGTAAAAAGAAGAAAGAACAGCAAGGGAGACTAGAATGTAAATAGCAAAATTCAATATGGAGGTTTGTGCTGCTAATGACAGAAGGAGAACAGTAACAATAGAAGGAGAATGGAAGGGTGAAGAAGTGGAGATGGGTATCAGAGAAGCGGGAAAATAAGCAAAAACCATAGGTGTGTATTTTAGAGAGGAGGAGGAGAGAGAGAGAGAGAGAGAGAGAGAGAGAGAGAGAGAGAGAGAGAGAGAGAGATGAACAGATGGAGGAGGTTGTGCCTGTGTTCAGTGTGGCCCTTCAGTGGGATTATCAGCATGTGGGTACAGTATGGTACAGTAGCGACAGTTTCTCGGCAACAACTGCCTGTCTGCCTGACTGATACTCTATCCTGCTAAAACACGCTAACTGACACCTATGAGTCATTGTGTGTGTGTGTGTGTGTGTGTGTATGTGTGTGTGTGTGTGTGTGTGTGTGTGTGTGTGTGTGTGTGTGTGTGTGTGTGTGTGTGTGTGTGTGTGTGTGTGTGTGTGTGTGTGTGTGTGTTGGTTACCAGTTGGGAGGGATTGAGGTGTGTGTACGTGTGTGTCTGTGTTTGTGTTTGTCTGAATGCCTCAGCATGTGTTGGTATGTATCAGATAGAAATAACAGGCTAGCTGGCTAGCTGCCCCTTTGGGAAATGCACTGAGGGAATGAATCTATGGCAGTACAGATACAGATAGCTGTCATTAATGGTGTAGATTTGGTACAGATTTGTGAAACAAAAACCTCCTCAGGGCAACAAACAAACAATCAACAAACCAACTAATGAAGGAACCATCTAGTCTAGAAGCTAACTTACCATTATCTGATTGAGAATGTCGTCTGTCAAACTGGGCCTGAGAATGATGAGCCATGTGGTGGGGGGAGTGCCTATGTTCACACAGCCCTATGTTCCCACAGCCCGATGTTACCACATGTGTATATGTATATGCATACTCTATATGTAGCATGTGATTGTATTACATGTATATACTGTATGTGTATTTGTACTTTTCTGGTTTTGTTTTTCTGACTTTATTATATACTGATTACTAATTACTATATTTTACTAATTAAAATTATCATCTGTAAGCTAACATCTATAAGCTAAAACTATCATCTATCAGCTAACATCTATAAGCTCTGCTTCAGCCACAACCCTTTTCGATCAGTCTAGTTTATTTTCTTATAACGATTGTGTAATTTGAAATAAAATCATTCATTCATTCATTCATTCATTCATTCATTCATTCATTCATTCATTCATTCATTCATTCATTCATTCATTCATTCATTCATTCATTCATTCATTCATTCACTATTAAGTGCTTCCAAAAATATTGTGAGAAGATAGGGCTTACATTGAAGGGACATGCAGGAGCAGAAGACCTAATTTTGAAAATGTCCTAGAAATGTGGGAACATGAGGTCTAATTTTAACAAAAATCTTAGAAATGTCTGTGCTGGGCTGTGGGAACATAGGGCTAACCCCATGTGATGAGTTAAAAAGCCACCATGAGTCCTTGGGGTACCAGTAGGGCACCAGCGTCTGTTAGTATACATGACTAAAGGATCCACCCAGGTCGACCTAGGATTATCACATGAATAAGATGCAGTAGCCAGCACATAGTGAGATAGGTTAAAATGTTAAGATCTCTAGTTAAAATAAAAAAGTTAAAATCATGTGTGAATAGACTGATGAAAAATTGGTTTATTTATAATTGAACGACATCCTCCACCCCCTACCCATTCATTCACCAAATTGCTGCCTGATCCATTGATGGTTAGACTCCCAGAGTGATTGAGAGAGTGTGGGCACAAGTGGCACTCGAACACAGGAACTCGGCAGCTGTAGGGCAGTAGGACGTACAGTATCTGAGGGGGACAGAGGGTTGCAGACAGACCCCTCTGATATTCAGGCAAAGTTCCCATCGTCCAGCCCTGTCTGATGCCCTTCCTGTTTCGCTCCAGCCCTGGCTGCAGTATCACAGTACAGGTTGGCTCGAATCAAATGGGCTCTGATCAAGCACAAAGGGCCTGAAAGGCCCAGCATGGATTTGAGGTGCTTCCAGTTTTTCTTGGGCTCGCTTATGTGATTGCAGTCCATGTGTAGTCTTCCTTGACAACAAGCTTGGTAACAAGCACAAGAGAGGGAGAGGGAGGGAGAGATAGAGTCAGAGAGAGAGAGAGGGATAGACAGAAAGACAGAGAGGAAAGCAAGAAGAGAGAAAGAAAAGGATAGAACACAGTATGGCTATTTTTGTGAAATCTTTCACTCAGTGACTCAGTTCACGTTACTCCTGCAGTTATTCACCCTGAGAAGCTTCCTTACGCTTTTTTTGTTTATTTGTGTTTGAGTTTTGACTAATGCTGACCTTTCTGTGTTATATATATGCTATGACAAATGAAAACTGAAAATTACACAAGTAAAACCAAAGCACTCGTTACAAACAAAAGGTAGGCTTAAGAAGACTTCATTATACTCAATATAGCTGCCAAGGTTCAGTTACACGGCTTCCAAATATGCACATCTCCATATTAGTCTGGCTATTTCCTATTTCCAGATCTGTCCGTTGCTGGGGCAACCACCAACATCTTACTTACTGAGCCCATTGCACATAAACATCACATATAGAATCTTCAAGCGTGGGCTCTGAAATATCTCTGGGCAGACTGTCAGGAGAGACACCCTCTTAGCTCATCCAATGAGGACAGCCATCCTCTCACCCCAGTAAAGTCCTACCCACAATTCCTCATTCCACTCTGACCTGTTTTTGTTTCTTAAATAGGTGCAAACCAGAAGTCCTAAACAGTCTTGTTAGAAGATCCTGTTGTGGAAAGTAAAGGGATGGGGGTATATTTTCAATTAAAGAGGGGAGAAAGCTTAAGCTATCTTCTTGGTTTTTTAATCAATTTAGTGATTAAGTGGTGTTGTTGAAGTCACCTCTAAAGGATAGCCACACACACAGCTGTACTCTGCTCAAGAATGAACTTGATAGCTGTCATAGGCACATTTAAGAGGTACATTTAACATGAATGCTGTCACAGGTATATATGCACAGTTGTGGGATACATGCCCAACTCTCTCTCTCTCTCTCTCTCTCTCTCTCTCACACACACACACACACACACACACACACACACACTCTGACAGTGGGTATCTGACAGTGTTCCATTTGGCTAACAGCTCTGCAGCCTCAGCTGGTTATTGTTCTGGCAAGGCATACGTCTCGCTCCGAAATGTGGGGTTACCTTGAAGGGGCTCACAGTGGCTCGTGACAGCCTGACATGTGTCCCTAGCTAAACAAAAAAGGAGAAAAACAGTTTTGGAGTGTGTGTACATTTAAGAGAGTGAGAAACATTGAGACAGAGAGAGCGAGAAGACAAGACAGATGGAGAAAGTAAGGGAGGGAGTGAGAGAGAAAGAAAGATTAATTTCTTTAAGGAAATGTATTCATTTATGTGCTTTTTAAAATCGGCTTTCACTCTGAGCTGGTCTCTGACCCCTCCCACTTTCTCCTCTTTGGATTAGCACCCCCACTCACCCCTAGTGGTGCAGTCACTGCGTGCACATGGACGAATTGAATCCGATTGGAAATGGTTTGGGATCGTATCGAATTCATGTGCACAGGCTAAAGATCGTA
>CM050216.1:18871242-18908742 GCA_027475355.1 Coilia nasus | reverse complement strand
TTGAATAGTTATTTGACAATCGATTCCACTGTGCCACACAGTATCATGCCACTCCTACACCCCTAATAACTAGTCTATTGGCAGCGATGATGACACTAATGTGTAGCATCCTATAACTAAAGACACCCCTGTGTCCACTTAAGACTGTGGTGGCGAAGATTATACCTCGTAACAGCTCCACTGGTGGTGATGATCGCACCAATGTGAAGCACCCTAGAAATAAAGACACCCTGTGTCCGCTGAAGACTGTGCTGATAAAGATGGCTGTTGATTGGTGATTAGCATTGATGATGAAGCATGCAAATACAGCCCTGCCATTGCTAATGGTGACTCTAATGAAGACAGCTGTGTGATGAAAAGTCTGCTGGCCAAACTCTTCCTCCCTGCTCCTTCCTTTCTCACACTATTTCTCTGTCCCCTCTCTCTCTCTCTGTCTCTCTCTCTCTCTCTCTCTCTGTGTGTCTGTCTCTCGCATTCCCTCACTCTCACTGTCTCTCTCATTCCCTCTCGCTTTCTCTCCTCTATCTCTCCGTCTCTCTTCCTCTCTCTGTCTGTCTCTAATTTGTCCCTTTTCACCTTCTCCCCCCTTAGTCCCTCAACAAAGTAAGCGGCTGAGCACCCCGGCGATTGCCCTGCGCTCCAAATCCATGACCTCGGAGCTGGAGGAGATGGGTAAGACTCAGCACAAAGACGGCAAACGAAGTAGCAAGAGAGAGAACAGAGGAGAGGGGAGAGGAGGGGAGAGTTAGAGGGGGGCGGTGGATGGAGATAGCAGGACAGAGGCTGAAAGGTCCAGAGTGGGAGGGGATGAGTGGGAGTGGGAGGTAGAAGACTGTTCCAGGCATCAGCCATAGAGGCAGGAGACTAAGGCAAAGAGTGGAGGATTGGGAGGAGTGGAGAGAGAGAGACAGAGAAAGAGAGAGAGGGCAGATTGGAAATTGGGTTAAGGATGGAGGGGCTTTGGTAAAAAAGAGGTTAGGTTAGCAGACAGGAGATGGAAGAGTATTGCACGGCAGGAAAACCAGAGTGAGTGTTGCAGGAGCTGAAGCATGGAGAAGAGACCAGGAAGAGATCCAAGACAGCAGCACTGCATTGTGGGTAGTTCACAGAAGAAAGCAGGGACAGAGGGAAGGGAGAGAGGAGAAGGAAAAGGAGGAGGAGGAGTAGAAAGTGTGGATGAGAGTCTCAATGCATTTCACTGTTCTTTCAGAGGTTCCACACTGTCACTACCAGCACCCTCACTACAGGTAACCCTTACGGCCAGCTGTCCCTCCCCCCTAATAAAAGCCCTCCTTTCCCACACACCCTGTGTGTCCCTTCACTGCCCCACCCCACCCTTACCCCGCCCTGATACCACCGCCCCCCCCCCCCTGCAGCCTGCACCCCTCTCGGCTTGATCGCCTCTCTTAGTGCCCCCGACTCACCCACCAACCCACCCGCCCCCAACTCTCCCTCTGTCCTCACGCATCCACTGTCCCCTCCTCCGCACAGCGCCCCCATCCCTCCACAGCACCTCACTACACCCGCAGACCAGCAAAACCACACAGAGAGCCGTAGCTGCCAGTGCCGTATTCCTGTGTGTGTGTGTGCGTGTGTGTGCGTGTGTGTGTGTGTGCCCACGTTGCCACGGCAACCCCTCGGTAGGGTAGGCGTCCCTTGAAAAGGAAGGCTGCTCTGTGCGTCCTGCTTGCCTCCCGCCTGGCCGGTTGGGCTCGCCGTGGGCATGCTGGCGTGGCGTAGAGTGGAGGCAGATTAAACGCCACGATGGTGCGGCGATAACAGCTGAGAATTAAAACTGCTACCGCTGACTTCAGTTAATTAACTGCTGCCGGTGTGCGTGTGCACGTGTTTTTTAATTTATTTTTTGATAAACCATAAAGCCGTGCCGCTACCTGCCAGTACCGTATGTCTGCGTGTGATGAAATCCAATTGTGTATACAGTCTGTTAGTCAGTCTGTTTCACCTTCTTACCTCCCCTCACTTAAACAGTGCACAAATACCTCGACTGGTTATTTTTTATTTGCGCCTTTCGGTGTGAAGGATGCTGGCGCAACAGCGACCCAAAATGGAGTCATATCTCTCGCCTCGCTCGCCTGTGCTCTCTCTCTAAGCTGCTTCAGCCTGTCCCTCCTGTCTCGCTATGACTCACATACTGTTTGGCATCGCGCTCACCAGCGAGAGTGTTGGCTGTTGAGTCGTCTCCAAGCAAACTGCAAACGACCACAATGCTCGTTCAGTCGCTCGCTCGCGCAGTGTGAACCTGCCACCCTCCGATTGCAATTTAAGGCACTCAAAGCCTACCAGTTTTGCACTTCACCACATTCACACAGGTTTTTAAGGAAGTGCTCAAACGCAGCACCAGCAACAGTAATAATAATAATAATTCACCTTTTATTACCTCCGCCAGCGGAAGTTTTGTAATCATTGGCGTTTGTTTGTTTGTTTGTTTGTTAGCAACATAACTTTATAAGTTATAGATGGATTTTGATTAAATGTTCAGGGTAGGTCAAAAATGGGCTAACTTAAAGAAATTCGATTTTGGTGGTGATCTGAGCTGCCCTGGTCGGGGTCTGCTTTCTCTCAGTGTTTTTGTAGTTATAATAGTAATAACATATCTAAGGCTTACATACTCACCTTAAAAGAGTTAGGATCCTGGACCACAACCAAGCAGCATGTCATGCCACCACGCGCCGCACACTCTATCCAAAATCTTCACTTGTTCAATATATGGTGAACTACATAATGTACCAGTTACATTGACTGATGCGTTGCATAGTGAACTATAGCAAATGAGTGAACATTTTTAGATTTGCCCACATTTGACTTTCTCTTTCTTTCAGAACTATGACTCACTGACTCTTCAGAGGCATTTTTACCTGTCAGAGAAATACTGTATGACTGATTGGCCCTTACAAATGTAAAGTGTGCTTGTAATGTTGTACAGATATGAGGAAATATTTCATAACAGGAATATTGCTTTATTCTTTGGCACATCAGGGATTGTGGGATCGTTCCCTGTGACTGCTTGCCTTATGACTGGCTGCACTACCAAACAAAACGGTGTCATTATAACAGGGCTTTGACATACAGCATCAGCACTACCTGGCATGGCTCTGGGGCATCGTTTGTGCTCATTCAAACGAAGGCTGTCACCTCGGCAGGGGCAGTCTGGTCCAGCTGCTAGTAATTTCCATGTCAGAAACACTGTAAGCAATCGATTTTGGCCACAGCACCTGAGGTGAGGAAGAGAGAGAGAGAAAAAGAAACAGATAGAGAAAGAAGGAGAGGGGGAGAGAGAGAGAAAGAGAGAAAGGATTGATCAGTGCAGACGTCCTCCCAGGAGGCTTCTGGACTCTACCATATGCTGACTGCAGCACACAAGGGCTCGGTTTTGGCGGGTGAGGATGGCAGTTTTTTTTTGTTCATTTTCTTTTTCTTTCTTTTTCTCTCACCTCTACTGCTGCACTGTCCCACCTCACCCGTCCGTCGCCCCGTCCTCACAGATGGTGTCCGGATCACTTTGGACTTCATTAATGAAGTCGTCTACTTACCGCCCTTCTTCACTTCCCTGCTACAAACATTTGCATTTCCATTGACAGCGACTTTCCGGACAGGTGTACATGTTAATCAGTATGCTTTTGATTCGGTGGTGGCGGTGGGGGTAGTCTGGTGCTCAGTGATTCTGACCTCCATAATGGAACACCAGAATTTTGGTGAGTTCCATCTCAGGGGGCTGTCTCTGTGTGTGCTCTTAAAAGCAGGGCAGTTAACCCTGAGTGGCTGCAGGGGAACGGTTCCTGTAGTTAGCTTATTGCAGCTCAGTCACTCCGGATAAGGATTATACAATGTAATACTGGAGGAATATCAAATCCATGGCCATGCTGTTGTTAGCACGGTGTATTACTGGTTGTTTTTACCAGTTCAGGGAAAGAAAGACAAACCAGAGAATGTTTGCAGCGTTTTAGGCTTCCTGCCTGTCGGGGAGAGGTGGGGGGGGGGCATTTATTTTAAACCCACAGTTCGCAAGTGTTAGTTGGATATGTGTTGAGATTTGTTGCTGTTTCTTTTGAGATGGATCACACGTGATGGGCTGTTGGGTCTTTATCCGTGCCGATTAGTCACCACGTCTGTGCCCCCCTGGGGACTTCCACCAACTCGCACCAGTCGCTCACGCGCCCTGAAACCGCGTGGCTCCAACAGGAGGGCTCATCAGATGGTTGATGCAGCTCAAACTCTCCTCGCCTGATAAAGACATTCGTCATGCTTGTTAGGAACTGTGAAGCACTTAGTCACGCAAGCATATGAGCATGGGCACCAGCGTGCACACACTCTCACATACTCTCACATACTTTCACACACCATACACACACACAGACACACAAACAGACACACTCACACACACACACACATACCATACACACACCACACACACATGCACACACAGACATACACACACACACACACACACACACACACACACACACACACACACACAGACGCACAAACAGACACACACACACACACACACACACACACACACACACACACACACACACACACACACACACACACACACATACCATACACACACCACACACACATGCACACACAGACACACACACACACACACACACACACACACACACACACATCAATATTTTCACCCTAACACACTCCCTCACTGGTGGCGCTTTAAACCCTTCCAACGTACTCCTGTGTTTCACATGTGCTTCACTTGTGTATTAACCACTAACACTTGTTGACCTTCCACCCTCTCCTCTCTCGCCCTGCTGATGCCTAACAGTGGACCGAGGTAAGCGCTCTGTTTGTGTTTGTGTGTGTGTGTGTGTTCGCGTGTGTGTGTGTCAGTGCCACGGTGGAGTGCAGTGTGTGTAGCAGGGCTGTGCAAAATGTTCATTTGTAATTCTGCATCCTGTTTCCTACCTCAGTTCAGAATTCTGCTCAGGAATTCAGCTTAGAATCGAATCGAAATTCTAAGAGTCAATCTCAGTTCACATCTGAATTTTGAACAGCCCTGGTCTGTGATGATTGTGGTAAATAGTAACTGTGATTTAACATACGATAATGGATAATGTAATTGAATTGGAAATATAAATGGAAATATATATTTAGTATTGCTGTGTGCCGGCCTTCTGCCTGTGCGACTCTAAGCACTGTGCGTTCTCTTGTCCTATCCATAGCCGCTACGCCATGGAAAAAAAAATCAGGTACACAGCATATCTAGCTCACAGTTTGCATTAAGCCACACCTACAGTACATCACCACCACCCACCCCACCCCTACGTGCACGCACAGACAGACACACACACACACATAAGCGTTTTCTTTCTCTCTCTCTGTCTCTCTCTCTCTCTCTCTCTCTTATAGACACATGCATACACACAATTACTTACACAGTTGCTGAAATCATCACGTATGATGAATGTGCTCATCAACATGGTTGTTAGCCCCATGCAATTGTTTGGAGGTGATCGTTTATCCTGTGTCAGTGTCTGTGCATGTATTCTTGTGTGTTTGTGTGTTGGGGGGGGGGGGGGGGGGGTATGGAAACTAGAGGTATACAGATGACTGTAATGTAAAAACATTCATTTAGTAACAAAAGAAGATAAATTAGGATCCAAAGTGACCTTTTGACCGATAGGAATTTTTGTAGTTACCTGTTTTTGTTCATGGTTTGAGGTAAGAGCACTGTTTTTCTGTTTTTCTTCCTAGTGATCCAGAATACAGTATATGTTTTTTAACAGTATAGCATGTTAAGTTGTTCCTCCTCTGCTGTTCTTTTTTGTAGAGTTCGAATCCTCCCAAGCCACAGAGAAGAAGAGGACAGTCTATCAGATGGCTTTGAGTAAGAGTCTGTCTATGTCGGTGACAGAATGTTAACAAACATCCCTGCAGTTCTGGGATTCTGCATTAGCTTACCCAAAACAAAACTGTAGTCCAAGGGCATAGGTTTGGCCTCACCTTTGGTAGAGATATATAGGAACACATCGGAAAAACAGAATGTCACTACAAAGGTTATACTAATGAGTTAGCAAAAACATGATATATATATATATATATATATATATATATAGTAAGTAAAATGCTAATATTGGCATTGCTGTCTTCCCAAAATATTGGTAGTGACATGTCTAGGGACTAGAAGTAATATTGCGTTTAGCAAAAACCATTCTTTGTAGTGTCATTTTGAGCAGACTCGCGAAGGTCACTTTGTCTTACTGTGCTTGTGTTTGGCAGATAAACTGGACGAGATTTTGGCAGCAGCTCAACAGACAATCAGCACCAATGAGGGGGGGCCGGGGGTTCGGGCTCAAGGGTCCAAAAGAGAACGTGGACGCAGCTTTTATGGCAATGAGGTGTGCATGTACATGTCTATACATCCATATATATATATATATATATATATATATATATAAATTCTTGTCCTGGGTGTGTGCTGTATGTGTGCATGGTGTGTGTGTGTGTGTATACATACATATATATACATATTTACACATACTATATATGTATGTATTATGTTGGTGTTGGATGTGTTTGTGTTGTGTGTGTGTGTATCTGTGTGTGTGTGCATGTGTGGTATGTTCTCCATTGTCCCTTAATGGTGAAACAAGCTACCAGCTACTACGAGAGTAGGGCCATCCCTCTTAGCCTGGTAAACCCGCCCCTGGTACTTCATTTCATTTTGTACAGAGGGTCTGAACCAGAATCTCTTGAGGGTCACGTAGTCGGCCCCAGCAAGGCCGATCCAATCAGCGAACAGAGGGTGTGTTCATTAGCCATGACGTTGACCTTGTGTGCTACATTTGAATTGTAGTGCGTAGGTAGGCTAATTGCATACGTGACGACCAGGCGTTAGCTATTGGGTAAAGGCAGAGGCACTTGTTTTAAACTTCAGCAGAGTCCACACCCCCAGGAAGAAATCGTTTCTGACGGTATCTGGTCCAGACCCTCTGTACAAAATGAAATGATGTACGAGGGGCTGGTTTACCAGGCTAGTTGGCACTAGCCTGGGCCCATCCATACTGCCTGTGGTGCTACACTGAATTTCGCATTCAAGTCAGTTTGGCCAACCTGTCTATTCTCCGTTCTTCCTGGTCTGGAAAAATCTGGTTTAACAGGCTACATCCCTCTGTACCCTTAAGAAGCTTGTGAAGGCTCTTCTTTTCCGAGAGTACTTCCCTTCCTAACAAAACTAACCTCCACTCACCAACACTGTCCTGCACTGTCTGTACCCTGGCTGCACTAACTTTGCTTTGCCTTTGCTTACTCTGTGTCTCTGCATATCTGTAGCTTCGTTAAATGTCCTTGTAAGTCGCTTTGGATAAAAGCATCTGCTAACTGTAACATAATGTAATGCAATATGGATATGTACAGAATTCCCTTAAAGTGCATAATGTGAGTGTGTGTTTATAATTCCAGGACACTAACACTAACACAAACTGGACTGCCCCAAATGTCTCACTTCCCTTATTTGAATGCATATTCATAAACTTTTCAAATCATTTGAATCAACTGCATGGGCAAACCTTCACCACAAGGGAGCAGCAATTCCCAGATTGGTAAAATTTTAGCAGCCTGATGATGTGACCTACTGTGAATGGTGATGTACTGCACTTCTTGGAACCCACTGACAAATCTAGTGCATGTGCCTAAATCTAATGCATCTCTTGGCTAAAAATGTTCCTTCTTCCTTCCTCTCTGTCCGCGGTATCACTGTGTTCCTCCTGTTTCTCTTGCTCTCCTCTGCAGCCAAATTATGACCAGTCGGGGATGGGGATGATGTCGTCGGGGGCGGGGCTTGGTTATGACCGGGGCCAGTTTGCTTCCGGCCACGCCCCTCCTCACGGTATGCTGCGACAGAAGTCCATCGGTGAGACTGTCCGACCTCCCAGCTGTCTGTCTGCCTGTCTGTTCGTCCCCCCTGCCACCCTGGGTCCACTGTCTGCACAGCCTCCAGTCCCCTAGACCTCTAGCTCTGTGTAGTAGCAGTAGTGTGTCCTGCTACCCGTAGCAACGCAGGCGTTCTAGAGTTTAGCAGACTGTGGGATTTATCCATTTCGCTGTAGAGTGAGTCTCAAGCTTGAGCAGAGAGAAATCTGCATTTGATGTGCGTCTGAGTTTGTGTGTCTTTGTGCACCTGTGCATGTTAGTGACTGACTATTGACAGTGCCATTTGGTGTGTACAGGAGTCCAATCATTTTATTTTACTCAGACAATAGAATATGTGCAGCTACCCTCAAGTAAGCTTTAAGTGTCCATGATTGTCTCCATATCTGATCTGTGTAGTGGTAGACCATTTTATATGCAATAAGTTGGCTATTTAAGTATAAAAGGCTTTTCTGTGTAAGTATTGAAAAGGCTTTTCACAAGTACTGTGTCTAGCATTTGATGGAAATTGTTAGTAAAGATAAAGATACTTGTGAGATATCATTCTCATGACAACGCTGAACATGACCAGGCAGACAGACCAACATCTCGATGGACACTCTCACTTGTACCCTGATGGCATGTGTTTTTATGTCAATCATTTCAAAAACCACAGTCCCAAACCTCCTCTCATTCCCTGCATGCCATCTAGTGGGTGCCTCCCTTGTCACAGGAACCCAGCACCTGTTCATGTGAATCGTCTCCTACTTTCATCTGTCAGTGTCATCTTTTCCCATTGATCTGCTGGCCAAAGTCTGGCCCCAACCTCAGCCCTCTGCACCCATATCCAGCTATGTTCCATAGGCGTAGCCATGGGTGGGCTGAGGTGGGCCTGTGCCCGCCCACTTGTCAATCAGGCCCACCCAATCAGAAGGCACCCATTGGTTGATTGATTGTTTTATTAATAATGATAACCTATGTGTTTTCGGCAAGGCCCACCTGATTTTTTTTGCTGGGCCCACCCATTGTATGATTTCTGGCTACACCCCTGCTATGTTCCCCCAGGGGAATCCATCATCTTTGCTACAACACTTTGTCTGTCATCTTTCACTGAAGCCAGTACTCCGATGACTTCTCGTGCTCTCGCGCTCGTTCTGTCATATCTCTTTCACTTTTTTTCCCTCTGACTTTTTTGTTATTGCCCCTGCCTCTTTCCCCTCTTTTTCCCTCTTCCTTCGGTACTTTGCCATCTTTCACTGAGGTCCCTACTCCGATGATTTCACTGTTTACTCCTTCACCCCTCTCCCCCTTTTTCACCTTTCCCTTCTTTAAGCCCCTATTCTCCTTCCTCCTCCCCTTTTCCTCTTTCTTTCTTTCTTTCTTTGTCTCTTCTCTTCTCCTCTCTTCATTCTGGTCCTGCGTCCTCTGCTTAATTTTATTCCTGCTCTTCATCCTCCTCCATCTCTCCCTGCAGGGGTGACCGAGGAGGAGAAGCAGTACCTCCACGCTCCAGCCATGAAGTTCGCTCGCAGCCTGTCCGTCCCCGGCTCGGACGACATCCCCCCGCCCCCGACCACGGCCCCACCCGACCCCCCCTTCTCCTCGGCGCCGCCCCTCGGCTGGAGGGGTAAGACGTCTCCTGCCGTGTCTGTCTCCCAGTCCACCGCCACCTCCACCCACTACCAGGTCTACCAACAGTCCGTGCCCTTCGGCCACGGCAGCAGGGAGAGGGGCGGTGGGGGTGGCAGTGCCCCGCAGCCTGACCACACCGCCTCCTACGCCCACCACCAGGCCCCCACCAGGACCGCCTCCCGCAAGGTGCTCGGCTACCCGGGGGAGGTGGCCGGGGTGTCGGGGGCCGGGGCTGCCGGCGTGGGCGCGGGCGGCGCTAAGGCAGCGGGCCTGAGGAGGGGCTACAGCAACGCCGTTCCCCCGACCAGCATCGCCACGGTGATGCCCCAGCAGCAGATGCAGAGCGCCCAGAGTCAGGCCACGCGGGGGGCCGGGGAGCAGAGAGGGGGCGCGATGGCTGGAGTGGGGGGGGGCCGGAGCCGTAGCAGGAGCGGGCGGAGGCGGTGGCGGTGGCGTGCCAAAGGGCGGCGCCCGACGGGGACGGGGCCCTCTGGTCAAGCAGTCCAAGGTGGAGGATATGCGCGCGGGCCAGCTGGCAGGGCTGGGGGGTAAGGGCTCGGTGGAGAAGAGCTCCATCCCCATCCCAACCATCATTGTCAAGGCTCCCTCCACCAGCAGCAGCGGGCGCAGCAGCCAGGGCAGCAGCGTGGAGGCCGAGCCGCCCCCGCCCTCCTCCTCCGTGGAAGCAGACGGCTCCAAGCCCCCGTCCGTGGCGCCGCCGCCCGCCCCCACCGTCATCCCGCCCGCGCCCCCCTCCATCCCGGCGCCGCCGCCCCCGTCCGTGCCCCCGGCCCTGCCCCCGTCCCTGCCTTCCATCCGGGCGCAGGACAGCCTGGACTTCACCAGCCAGTTCGGCGCGGCCATCGTCGGCGCGGCACGTCGCGACCGCGAGCGCTTCCACGAGGCCCGCAGGAAAAGCGCCTCGTTTTTCCTCTCCGCGGAGGAGGACCTTGCCGGAGCGGTCGTAGGAGGAGTGGCGGCAGGAGTAGGAGGAGGAGGAGTGGGAGCTGGAGGGAGGGTTGGCCAGCAGCAGCAGCTCGACGCCCAGCCTGCGCCCCGCCTGCGGCCCTCCAAGTCCATCGACGAGGGCATGTTCTCGGGCGACACCTTCATCCACCAGGCCCGCAGCATGCCTCCAGCCTTCGGGCTGCCCGAGTACTCGACCACCACCACGCAGCTGGGAGACTACCAGCCCAAGTCGGTCCCGGCAGACTTCTACGGTGCAAACCTTCGGTCACAGCAGCAACAGCAGCAGCTGCAACAGCAGCAGCTCCAACAGCAGCAGCAGCAGCAGCACAGCACCACCTTCATCCACCCGCTGACGGGGAAGGTCCTGGACCCCTCGTCCCCACTGGGCTTGGCCCTGGCGGCCAGGGAGCGCGCCCTGAAGGACGACACCCGCATGCTGAGGCGCGAGCGGACGACCGGCGGCGTGGAGGGGCACCTCTTTTCCCGGCAGCTGTCCAACGTGGGGGCCTACTCCTCCATGGTGGCCGCCCCGTCCTCCTCGGCACCCTCGCACTCCCTGGGCACCTCCTCCTACCTGGTCACATCCTCCTCGCTGGCGGCCACCACCACATCCACACGGCCCCCGTCTCCCAGGATCCTGCGCTGGGGTGAGGAAGGGGCAGGGGCCGAGCGGGAGAGAGAGATTGGCGGAGGTGGTGGAGGAGGAGGAGGAGGAGGAGGAGGAAGTACGGCTCCTCGAGAAGGACTCAGAGTTCGCTTCTCAGAAGACAAGACAGTGCACACCACGCACCACTACCCGGCCCAGCAAGAGTACCAGCCCACCTACGGGGAGCGCGAGCGGGAACGCCAGAGGGAGAGGTCCCGCGAGAGGGAGAGGTCCCGCGAGAGGGAGAGGTCCCACGAGAGGGACATGGAGAGGGCGCAGCGAACGCAGACGCCACCGTCCCAGCTGCAGCAACAGCAGCAGCAGCAGCAACACCTGCAACAGCAGGCGTCCCAGCAGCCCCGGAGGCCCTCCTTCCTGCGCATGGAAAGTGAGGCGGGCCCCTACATTCTGTCTCTCACCCCTCCCTCCCCGCCCGCCACCGCAGCCCAGAGCCACACTGGACCTGCGGGGGGAGGAGGGGGAGGGCGTGAACAGGGTACCGCTGCTGCTGCAGGCTCCGTGGGCCTCATGGTCCTTCCACCGCCAGCGCCCTCCGTGGATGCTGACGACGAGTTCGTGTTCGCCGACCCGCTGCCTCCACCGCTGGAGTTCGCCAACAGCTTCGACCGCGGCGGGCCGTCGAGCGGCATGAGTGCCTACGCCAGCCTCGTGGCCAACAGCATGGCTTCTAGGCAGCAGCAACAGCAGCAGCAACTTCAGCAACAGCACCTGCAGCAGCAGCACCGTCATCAACAACAGCAACAGCAGCAGCAGCAGCAGCAGTACAGTGTTGCCCAGGCCCCTCCCCCTCCTCCCCCACCACCCCCTCCCCCACCCCCGCCCACCCAGAAGGAGTCCTACGGCCTGACCGGCTACCCCCACCACACGCCCCTCCCCTCCCCCCAGGCCGGGGACTCCACCACCTCCAGCCTCACGTCCTACGACAGCGAGGTGGCCAACCTGACCCAGTCGGCCCCGTCGCCCAACTCTCCGCGCGCCCAGCCGACGCGCTCCCCGTCCCACGGAGGAGTCGTCGGCCACGCCCCCTCTTCCGCATTGCACCCATCAGGCCCGCCCCCTCCGCCCAGCGTCTCCCCTCCCCCTCCACCCACCTCAGCCACCGGCTACCACCACCACCACCACCACCACCGCACCTACGGTATGTCCCAGGCACAGCAGCAACAGCAACAGCAGCAGCAGCAGCAGCAGCAGCAGCAGTCGCACCACCTGTACAACAGCACCCACGTGACAGGACGCGCCACCTCCCCCACCCCTCCGCCGCAGTCCGTCGCCGCGGTGCCTCCACCCCCAGCTTACCGAAGCCCGTCGCCCGCGCCCGTCTCCGTGGCGGCCGCCTCAGCCGGCCACCGGGGACCCTCGCCCGCCACCCCGGCCCCCGCTTCCGCGCCCAGCGAGCGCCCCGGCACCGTCTCCGCGGTAGCCGCGGGGGGCGGGGGTCTGCGGAGGGGGTCGGATCACCGTCCTCCCCCGCCGGCTGCGGCCTCGTCCAAGAGCGGCGAGTCCCAGGAGACGGTGGTGGACTCGGGCATCGAGGAGCTGGACAGCCGCAGCAGCAGCGACCACCACCTGGACAGCATTCTGGCCCTGAGTCGCGCCGAGCGGCTGGAGCGCGGGGGCGGGCTGCTTCCCAGCGAGAGCGACCGCGCCAGCACCGACCTGCTGGAGTCCTACATGAGCTACCTGGACGGGCAGAGCTTCGAGATGCACAACGCCAAGACGGCCGCCAACGCCGCAGCCTCTGCCAGCGGCGGCCCGGCCGCCTCCACCTACCCGAAAGTGCAGCGCTACCGCGAGGGCGCGGCCCGCCGGCAGACCAGCACGGCGCCCGCGGCCTACCGGCGGCGCGAGCAGCGTCAGGAGGAGGAGGAGGAGGAGGAGGCGGCGGCGGTGGCGGCGGCAGTCCGGCAGGCGGAAGAGGACGGCTACCGGGCACGGGAGGCGCAGAACCTCAGCCGCTCCTCCATCATGTACTACGAGCGTCCGCGGACCCCCGAGATGAAGGCGGTGTGGGGCGACGGGACGCAGATGGGGGTGCCAGCCTCCGAGGCGGGCACGCAGGGATACATGGAGGGGCGCAAGCTGCACCCCTCCATGCCTGGCATGAAGCCCAGCATCATCAACGAGCTGAGCAGCAAACTGCACGAGAGGAACAAGGGCATGGAGAGCTGGGGCAGCCAGAGGTCTCTCAGCAGGCACAGGTGAGTGTGTGTATGTGTGTGTGTGTACAGGATATGCCTGACAGTAAAGCTTTAATAATGGGTCCTTGGAGTAAAACACTACTGAGACAGTAAAGCTTTTATTGTGATACATCCACCAAGGCTTGTGAAAGAACACAGTCGTTTATGTACTTGTTTATGGCTATTGTGTTTTGTGAAAAAGGGGAGAGGAAGAGAAGAAAAAGGAGAGAAAGAGGGAGAGAGAAAGAAAACCATGGCCAGGCTGGTGCCTTTAAGGCTACTGAGGCCTTTTCAACTCATGTGATGTATATTTAGAGTTTGTGAGGGCACTTTCAGTGGTTTTAGAGCAAGATTGAAGGACAGAGTAACTATTTATTCACATGTGGCTGAACTTACGTTTATTCCAGTTACGTCTTTGGAATTCAGTCCTTAGCCAGGACTTCATCGCTTTGTTTTCTAAAGAATCTGTCCTGTATAGTTCAAGGCAGGGTATCATTCATGTTAATAATTAAGGAAAAACACTAGAAGCACTTTCTGTAAATAAATAGAAATATTGGCCTACTGTCCTATCAGATGATAATGTTACATTTTTATTACAGTTTATTCACAGTTTGCATGTAATAAAGTCATCATTTTGTCTTTATTTTCATAAGCCTGACCATACACTGCTACTGTGATATTCAAAACATTCCACTATTAAGTCGTTTAGTGTTTGTTTATGATCGTGTCAGTGGCTTTATGTGTGTTGGCAAGATGTGTGTATTGTGCAACAAGGTACATTTATTGTGTTGGTGTGTGTGTGTGTGTGTGTGTGTGTGTTTAAACTCTGCCTCTCTCTCTGTGTCCTGCCTCCCCACCACGACTGTGTGTTTGCACTTAAAACCATCCCCAACATCTGTCTGTGTGTCAATCGCCCAGACACAGGTAACGTGTTCAGAGGCCATGCACGCTTTACTTATAGTGTCCGTCTTCTCCGGCTCTGGCTGTTTCACTCTTCTATTTTAACTCTCTCCTTCCGATAGGTTCTCTGAGGATTCCACCGCTGCCCTGAGCCCTCCCTCGGTCCGCTCCCCGTCTCCGTCTCCGATCTCGCACTCCCAGCCCTCCCTGGCCCCCTCCCCCACCGCCGCCTCCCAGTCGGGTCACTACGCCAGCTGGGCCCGCACGCCCTCCCCCCAGCCCCCCGTCGCGGCCTCCGCCGCCTCTTCCGCCCAGCAGGTCCAGCCCCCCCGCTCCCACTCGCCCGTGTCGCCCAGCAGCTACTCCCCGTACCCCACATCCCCGAAACACCGGCCCGTGTACCGCACCAAAGCGCTGGAGTTCCAGTTCATCCCCAGCCGGGAGTCGCGCAAGGCTGAGTCGCAGCAGCGCCGGCGGGCCCCCAGCCCGCTCATCTCCCCCTGCGACCGGCCGAAGCTGGGCCCCCCGCGGCCCTCCTCGCTGCCCATCCTGCCCACCACGCCGCTGTACAGCAGCCTCTATGACCTGCGAGGCTCCGTCACGCCGCCGTCCCCGGCCAACCCGCTGGGGGACCCCTACTTCTCTCCGTCGCCGCCGCTGTTCGCCACGTCGGGGGCGCCCCCTCCGCCCAACGCCTCGCTGGTGGTCTCGCGCTCGCTCTCGCCCACGCACTTCCTGTCGGGGACCTCCTCGCCGCCCCTGCACTCCATACCGCCCCCCACCTGCCTCAGCTACCCGCACCTACCACCCGCCTCACCCTCCAAACCCTTCGCCTCCAAGCCGTTGCCCTACTGGACCAAGTACGACGTGGCCGACTGGCTGGGCTACCTGAACCTGGGCGAGCACCGCGACCGCTTCCTGGACAACGAGATCGACGGCACGCACCTGCCCTCGCTCACCAAGGAGGACTACCTGGACCTGGGCGTGACGCGGGTGGGCCACCGCATGAACATCGAGAGGGCGCTCCGCCGCGTCCTGGACAGGTGAGACAGGTGAGAGAGAGAGGGGGGTAGAGAGAGAGAGAGTGAGACGAGTGAGACAGGTGAGAGAGAGAGAGAGAGACAGGTAAGAAGAGAGTGGAAGGAATGATGGTGAATGTAGGTGTGCCTCTCAAGGTGTACCTGGTGAGACAGAGACAGACGGGTAGAGAGAGTGGGGCTGGGAAAGATTGTATAGGTGTCCCTGCAAAGGTGTGCCTCTGCCTTTTCAGACTCAACTCTCAGGAACATGCATGCAGGGGTGCCACTACAAATTGTGGGCCCCCTGAAAGAAAATAATTTTGGGCCCCACTCGAACCACATCATAGTCCTCTGTGGGCCCCTGTGAAGCTCTAGGCCCCCTGAATCGTCCTGATCTACCTGCAGCCACCCCCCTGCCCCCCGTAGCAGCGCCCCTGCATGCATAATTGCTGTATGGCCCACAATTTTGGAAAGCCTTACAGAGAGAGAGAGAGAGAGGTGTGGGAAAAAAACAGAGAGCATGCAAAGACAGCAACAGAGATGGATATAAACATGGTAAAGTATATAAAACACAAACCCTGCTTTTCCTTGTTCTCCTTTTTCAGGCTCTCCAGTAGTCCCTTTCCCGTCTCTGTTCTCTCTCCCCGTGACGGACAGACAGACAGACGGAGGGACGAGGGAATGAGAAGCTGAGGAAGAGTAGGAAAAAAAGGACAATGAATTTGTGTGTTGTATGTTTGTTTGTGTGTGTGTGTGCATATGTGTGTGTGTGCGTGCGTTGTTTGCATGAGTGTGAAAGAGAGAGAGAGAGAGAACGAAAGAGACATGAAGAAAGAAAAGAAAAGGAAAGCAGGGAAAAAGAAGAGGAGACTCAACCACTGCTGCTATCAAAGGTGCGTTCTCAGACGGTACAGCTGGAGTGGACATCACAACTACGGATGGATCAAGGGCTGAAGAGAAATAACATATATGTGAAAACGCCCAGGGTATACACACTCTGACACACCCAAATGTGTGCAAACACACACTGACAAGCACGTGCCTGACAGCACCACACAGAAACACACACATACACACACTTAACACAACCACACGCACATTCTGTAATTATTCAAGCACACTCACTACGACAAAAAAAAAAAAATCCTGAGTGAAATGAATGGAAAAAAACCTAACTCATCTCGACCAAAACAGCAGACAAGTTGAAGATGAAAAAGAGCCAAAAATAACTGAAACAATCAAAAAAACGTAATCTTTCTTTTTATCCTTTAAGTTGTGAATTGGAGTAGGCAATTCAGAATAAGTGCGTAACACTAATGGCGACCAGGGTAGGCCCGTCTCCTTGTCTCTATCCTGGCACTACTGTCAGTGACTTTGAGTTTCCGGTGCTTTCTTTAGCCTCTGGGTTCAGTTTAAAAAAGAGCCATCTTTACTGCAAATGAAACTCCCAGCTCAGTTCCAATCATTGAAGCTCGGTGCAAAGAAAAAAACACCATTGGCTGAGTCTTTTGTCTGAGAGGTTGTGATTGGTGGCTTGTACAGCATTCTGCTCTCTGATTGGTAGAACCTTGTCGCCTACAAGAAGTAGTTAGAATTGCATAACTATATGCTAATGTTTATCTCAGTAGATGGCCTGAACACTCCATGTAAGTATCAGACAAGTGTACAGACCATCTAACTGGGCTACAAGAGCATATGAACCAATGCGTGGTGGTGGCAGAGGCTAGAATTTTAACTGGTTAAAAAAAAAGTGTATGTTGAACAGGTGAACGAACGACCTAGATTAACCCAGAGATTTGTTTTTTTGTATTCGGTGGCACTTACGCATGAAAGTTGTAGTAGGCTGGCTTGTTTCCCACTCTGGTGTGCCCCACGGGAGCCGCGGGTTGGGCCAAAGTTTGCATCACAGTCCCCGAGGAAGGAACTCTGCCCAGCAGCCTGGCAGCCAGGTGGTCCCAGCAGTTTGGAAAAGAAGCCCAGTCCTCCCCTTGTCCCGCCCTCACCCCTAACTGTTTGTAACGGTGTGAATGTGATTAATGGAGATGTGTTTCGTAGGAGTCCGCATGATTGGTTTATTTGTTCTTACCTCACCAGTAAGGGAGGAGTTGGTGTCCACAGAGGGTCCTCTGGGTTTTGTTGTATTTCGCTACAGCTTCTTAATCATCTTACAATGACATATATACTTATATATATAAATATATATATAAACATGCAGACTGGTCACTGTATTTCAAATCTGTAGCAAAAATAAGTGCCCAGACCAACAGTAGATCACATGCATACAAACACACACACACACACACACACACACACACACACACCGAAACACAATCTTACAGTTAACACACTGACACCAAATGTACAGAACAATGAAAACCTTCTGTGTAAACTTAACACACACACACACACAATCAGTCTTTCGTATATAAATATATATATTAGAAATAATGGGACACCTTAAATGTCTATTCGAATCATCACTGACATGGACATTGAAATATCAGATCTGTAAGATGACACCAGAGATGTAACATTGTACAAAAAAATATATACTATAAGAACTGTCAACATTTTTACAAGAGACTGAGGAACTGAACTGACTGACTGCTAGACCAACAGGGGTTGGGGTGGGGTGGGGAGGGGGAGCTGGGGTTTGGGGGTTGGGGTTTACAGTCCCAATAGGAAGAACATGAGAGATGGAGACAGGGGGAAGGGGGGAGGAGGAAAGAGTCAAAACTGCCTAAAATCTCTCTCTTTCCCATCCAGTTCCCCCCTTACCCCCAGGGACACTCCAAACGGCACTTTTTTTACAGAAGCAACGGAGGAAGAGGAAGGATGCAAAAGGGATGCGCACTCACATCTGTTTTAATACGACAATTGTTACTCTAACAATTTTTAAACTTTGGAAAAAGGGGTATGGAATACTGCTATTGATATAGAAGATTATTGTTATTACTGCTGCCATCAATATCACTGGCCGTGCTGTTATCACTTTCATTAGTCACCTTTTTTCTCATCTTTTGTTTTCCAGATTTCACTGTATTGTCCATGGTAACACCCATGACAGGGATGATAAGTGATGTGTATTTTTGGGAAGAAAATAGTGTTGATCATTGCTTACTGCCCTATCTCAGCAACTCAGTATTCACATCTCTGCTTCTATCCGTGTTAGTAAGCAAATGTACTGAAAACTACATTTAATCAAGATTTTTACGTATTGAATTAAATCAAGGAGGTGCCCTTTTTGGATTCCTCCTCTACCGCCTCGCAGGCCTATTCATGTCAATCAACACATAGACTGTGTAAATTAATTTCAAACAATCATTAATCTTTTTATGCAGCGACTATCATAGGCAGGGATGTGTGGACAGAAATAAAAAGGATCGCGAGAAGGGCTGCTGCACACTTTTGTTGTTGTTTCTTTGGCCGTCTTTAATTTAGCCATCTCTCATCCTGTTGGTGCTGTCCCTCTGTCTCTTTGATGCTTTGTTTCCCTCCATCTCTCCAACCCTCCCCACCATCTCACTCGCTGAAATCAATACAAAGGGCTCCTCCATGTCCATCCCACACCCAGCTAAAGCCACCCTGCTGAAATGGTTGACTGGCCAGCTTCCTCATGAGTCACAGATTCCCTCTTGCATCCCTACTAGTAAAACCACCCCACCTTTGGAATCACCCTTGCGTTCATATTTTTAGATTTTATTTTGAAGTGGGGAGTATAAATGATGTGCTTTGGCATGGATTTCAGTCTTCTAGCCTTTTCACCCATCAGCGGAATGTCTTTGCCGAACAAAACCACTAAAATGTTTTTTTCCATCCATCATGCTGAAAGCGGAATGAGAATTTGTGTCCTTACCTTTTTTGTTTCTCCGTCATTCCTGAGATCTGAGCTTGTTTTTCCATGTGATGACAGCAAGGGCAGTGAAACACATGATCATCCTAATCCTACTTTAAACAAAGAAAAAAGAATTCAAAAGTTCTAAACAATCTCTGTCTTCCAGATACTGTTTAAAAATGAAGAAAAAGAAAAGTATAGAGCTGATTTATTTATGACGTATGCTTTCTACACCACCTGCCCTGCTCGTTCTCTGTGGCACATGCCCCCACCCCCTCCCCACACACCTTCCCCTTCCAAGTCTCCCTCTCTGGCTTTGTGTTGCTCAGTAGTCGCCCCGCCTCACCCCCAGCCCTCCAATCCCGTCCCTCAACACAACCGCTCACTGCCACCTCCCGTGAGGGAGACTCGATCGCCTCGGAGGCTCGCGGGGCCCACGCCGGGCTCCAGACCTGCTCCATCCCACTGTGAATATTTTTGCTGTGCCCCATCCTCACGGACAGAGAGAGAGATTTGGACTGGGCCACCTTCCAGTAGTTAAAACTAGGGGCGAAAGGTGGTCGGTGCCCCAGTGCACAATGTTAAGGAGGAGGAGGAGGGGGAAAGACGAGGAGGAGAAGGAAGAACACAAGGTGGAACAAATGAGCTGCCTGGCCAGGTGGTGTAGAAAGCATCCTTTTGGTTTCCTTTAAAGAAATAAAAAATGAACTATGAAGAGAAGAGAGATTATTTACAGACTATATATGTATATGTGATCTACATATACACACATTCATATACGCATATATAAGAATTAAAAATGTTTTAAGATATAAATAATTAGTTATAATAAAGATGCAGAAATAATTCTGTCTGACTTGTTAGTGTGGTGCTTCCAGACCAGTCTGTTTCTTTCTCCAGGGCACTTCTTTCACTGTATTGAGATCAACATGGTGTGACCAACCAGTCAATAGCGGGTTTTCTGTATTATTGCGGTACATGTACAACTGAATTGCATACACCACAATTCACAACCCCTCGATGTACACCATGATCCTAAAAAATAAGACTTTCAGTCAGTAAACTAAGTATATGATTTGCAGATTGAATATTTGTAATGGCAAAGCACATTTGCTCTAAAAACTGTGAAACTGTCCCATGGAATAACAGGTAAGAAGGCTTAGAAAATGTAGCCTCTGAATTGCCGATGTTGCATTACAGCACCAAGCATACCAGACTATACTGCTGCTATATGTAATAGGCCTACACTTTAAACAAAGTACGTTCATAGTTACTTGTGGTTTTTGTCAACACTTTGGCCTTGGACTGGTATCCTGTGTATAATTGAGGGTATAACTGTATTATAAAAAGGCTACACATAGGCACATTGATCTTTTGATCACAGCCTTCCAGAAAACCTTCACTTTACGTGGAGGTAAAGGACAACTAAAATGAGATTTTAAAACCTGAGACCAATTTCAGTTTTTGAAAGAACTTGATTGTACATCACAAAGAACATTTATTTGAGGTACTGTCCAGGGTTTAGTTCTACTCATGACTAAATGACCATGACCTCAGCATTTGAAACATAGGCTAGTCAGTTTGTAAAATATGGAGCACCCACTTATGCCAAATTGGAAGTCGTCACATCTCATCCCCAGTGTGGATCAGTGAGACTGCATCATATTGCCTCTGACCTCTAGCAAACCCAGGTGTTGCAAGATCATTTGGAGCAGCTAATGCAAGAATAGGTTATACACATCAGTAGATCTGTTAAGCATAATCACTTACTGTGCAACATTCAGTTAATTAAGTTTATGCACACTTAACAAGTCCTTAAAAGTCTGTTGCTGACATTCCGATCAAGATTCGCACTACGATGGTGGCTCTGAACTTTACCCCTTAATTGTTTTTGTTTCAAAAGATCTAATGCATATACACCAGTAAATATAGTGAAGGAGCAGCTTCAGGAACAAGGCTAAGAAATTCTACACAAGCTTCCCTTTTTAGAAGAGTCCCTTTGAGAGAAATGCTTTCTAGATTCGTCAGTAAGCCAGGACAAACATTTACCACGGCCACAAGTGTATTGCACAATAGATAGTTCGCATGTCTTATGCTGGCTTTCCGAAAACTTGGTAAAAGTGTGAGTATAAATAAAAACACGGAAAGCAACTGAGCAGTTTTTAAGCAATTTATTTCACATTGAATCTATACTTATCCTGGATCCAATAAGCGGCCAGCACAAAGCATACAAATTTCCCAAACTGCGTCGAATGCTGCCCACCTAAAAAAAAACAGTCACCTGTAGAAGGAAAGAAAACATCTGTGAGTAACGCGCCACTAGCGAAGAATTCACTTGGTTGCTTAATTCACACAACTGTCTCAGGCTCAGCCATGTCAGGAGCGGAGCAGCACGTTATTCCCCACATATATTCAGAGCCCAGTGCAAGACATCATTGAAAGTTGTACTGTCGAATTCCAATAGTCCACCACAACAAATCCAACTAAACTCACCTCAGACTCTGAAACTCCGTGATGGCAGAATCATCTGTAAAAAGAAAAACCGAGAGGGACTATTAGCTACACAATGCTTCACAACAGAGATAAATAAGTCACCAGCCGTCTCATCAGACTCTGCCATGTCAAGAGCAGAGCAGCACATTCGTCGCCAAGGAAGTTCAGAGCCCAGTGCTATGCATCATTAGAGACCGATTATGGTTTAACAACTGAAGGTTATCCAGAAAACACATACTTCAAGGAGCTACAGATGCAGTCCATAGTCAAGTAGCATTAGCCTACTAGCTTTCTCTTCCCTAGCATAAAACGGCCCACGTGGTTTGAAAACACTAAGCCTGAAAACACCATTGCAAAGTTTTGACTACGAAGGCTGCTGTAAATCAAGTTGCCAATAAATATACATTTCTCATTACAAATAAGTGCTAGAACAGCACATTAGATGCCATTATATTAGCTTACATGGGCTCTATTCGCGGTAACGTCCAGGTCCCTCATGTGCTCCACTCGATAAGACAGTCTACAAGGAAACGGAGCAGATTTATAGTTCTTCTCGAAGGACCTTTAGGCTTTCCTAGTTATTGCCTGCCGTATTTTAAACCCACCACTTACAAGTTCCCCCTCTAGTCGTCACGATCCTCGGTTGATATACGGGAAAAAGTCTGCGTGTTGAAATAAACACCTGATTGAAATTTACTTCAATCTTGCATTCATATTCATATTCATATTATTATTGTTGTTGTTGTTGTTGTTGTTGTTGTTGTTGTTGTTGTTGTTGTTAACAACACCAATAATAACAATAATAATAATGATAATAATAATAAATTGGTGCAACTGGGTGCAATCATGGGTGTAATTTATGGTATGGACGGTAGGGACCATGCAGTCTATGGTAGGGACATGTCAGTAGGCTACCATCCTTACCAGTTTTTTTACACACTGCGCAGACAGTTTTCACATTGCCATGTTTGAGATTCTGCTAAATTGTTGTGTACCCACTAATGTTGACACCAAACCTACACCTTTGGGTGCAATGCATTTTATTGCTTTTTGCAATTTTGACTTAAGAAGTAGGCCAATAAGATTAAGTAAATAGATTTTTGGCTGATAAAAGGCAAAATGCTTGGTCATTAGCCTGTTCCTCAATATTCAACCTATAAGCTCACATTGTGAGTGTGTGCTCTAGCCTAGACTATAATAGTAGGCTAGTTTGCAAAGACAGACAAGATGGATAACTTGAACATTTAGCTATATTTGGAATGAAGTATTCTCACAATATCAACTGAAAAAAGGTCTGGGACAGACACTGACGCATCAGTGCCAGAAGGCTGCCAACCCTCAGGTAATTACAGGATTCCTGTTTTTTTTCTGTTAATAAAACAAACAAAAAAAGAAAGACATTTTCAAATATTGACTGCAAATAGTGAATGGCTCATGTGCACAAAACACATGTAGGCCTATTATGAAACCTAATGCATAAAACGCACACAATGAATGCATAAATGCATTAAAAAAAGAAACACTTGTACAGCCTACATCTGGGCCTCAAAGGCTACATTTTCTCAGCAAACCATGAGCAAGTTTACTTAGTAATGAAATGTTTGTACTGATATGCATCTTCCACTTCAACGATTAAAGTAAATAGACTATTACTTTCATTTAACAGGCCCGGGTAGTTGGCATCCTGTGCAGGCCTCCTCTGTCCTGATGACATGAAAAGAAGCTGATTGATTAGCTGATAAATTATTGACCCAATACTGTAGAGACTATTGCCAGTATTACTATTGCCAGGGAAGTATTGCACTGCATTTTTTTGCACTTGGTGAGTGGAACAATTCGGCTATTATAAATTAAACTGGCTGTGCAGTAGGCTAGGCCCTGCACACTGTAAGAGCAAATTCCAAAGGTCAGGATGATTCAGGGGGCTCAGAGCTTCACAGGGCCCACAGAGGACTATGATTTGGTTCAAGTGGGGCCCAAAATTATTTTCTTTCAGGGAGCCCAGAGCCCTAACCCTAGAGCCCAGAATTTGTAGCGGCACCCCTGGTTGGCACAAGGCATCTGCAACACAATAAACATAGATCCTTTAATGTGGCTTTGTCAGCTTTGGACAAAGACCTGCGTGGCTAGTCTTTCAGTTAAGAGAAGCATTTAATGTGTTTTGGAATCAGTGCAAAATAATTCTGTTATTGTTATTACTGAGACAACAGATTGTTTGCTTTTTGTAGCTTGATTTTAAAGCTTCGTGCGTGCGTGCGTGTGTGTGTGTGGTTTAATATTTATGCCTTTCCTTCAGAAAGAATAAATATAAAGATAATACTCTCTCTCTCTCTCTCTCTCTCTCTCTCTCTCTCTCTCTCTCTCTCTCTCTCTCTCTGTTTGGCTTTGTCATCTCCATCTGCGTATTTCACAAACACCCCAAGAACAATGACTGAGTTGCAAGGCTAAAGGATGGTACATTTGTCACAACATGGCCAGCATACGTATACTGAACCTTTTGTTCTTCCACGGTTATACACTAGCTTCATCACATAACTCAGCCCGGCCGGTCAGGGTCACCCGCTAGGTGTAGTCTACTACGGGCTCCTGTGTATACTGTGAGCAAGGCCACCCAGCATTCATGATCAGTCCACTGAGAGCAGCAGTGGAGGGTGGGAGGGAGGTGGTGTGGTGTGTGTGTTTGTGTGTGTGCGTGTGTGTGTGTGTGTGGTGGGTGTGTGTGTGTGTGCATGCGTGTGTGCGTGTGGTGTGTGTGCGCGTGTGTGGTGTGGTGTGGTGTGTGTGTGTGTGTGTGTGTGTGTGTGTGTGTGTGTGTGTGGGGTGTGGTGAGTATGTGTGTGTGCGCGTGTGGTTTGGTGCAGTGGGTGTGTTTGTGTGTGTGCATGCATGCGTGTGTGCATGTGGTGTGTTTGCGTGCGTGTGGTGTGGTGTGTGTGTGTGTGTGTGTGGTGTGGTGGGTGTGTGTGTGTGTGTGTGCATGTGTGGTGTGCTGTGGTGGGTTTGTGTGTGTGTGTGTGCATGTGCATGCACGCGTGTGTGCACGTGGTGTGTTTGCGTGCATGTGGTGTGGTGTGGTGGGTGTGTGTGTGTGTGTGTGGTGTGGTGGGTGTGTGTGTGTGTGGTGCGGTGTGTGTGTGTGTGTGTGTGTGTGTGTGTGGTGTGGTGGGTGTGTGTGTGTGGTGCGGTGTGTGTGTGTGTGTGTGTGTGTGTGCACGTGTGTGGTGTGTTGCGGTATGTGTGTGTCTGTGCATGCATGCATGTGTGCGTGTGGTGTGTGTGTGCGTGTGGTGTGTGTGCGCGCACGTGTGGTGTGGTGCGGTGTGTGTGTGTGTGTCTGTGCATGCATGCATGTGTGCATGTGGTGTGTGTGCGCGTGTGTGGTGTGGTGCGGTGGGTTGAGACAGGAGGGGAAAGAAAGGGCAGAAGGGGGAGCTGTTCAGCTCTGTGATATAGCGACAGAGAAGCTTAGTTTCCTGCAGCTGTTTTCTGTGAGAAAGGGAGCGAGCGAGAGGGAGGAGAGGAGAGGAGTGGAGAGTAGAGGAGAGGCGGGAGAGAGAGCGAGAGAGAGAGGGAGCAAGAGAGAGAGAGAAAGCCACCTCACCAAACACTGAAGACAGGCCAAAAGAAGGGAGAGAGAGGGGGAAAAAAGCGAAACTACGGAAAAGTGTGTGCGAGAGACAGAAGGAGGGAAGAGACCGACCACAAGAGGAGAAAAAAAAGGGAGAGGAAACTGAAAGCAGAGGGTGAAGAGAAGAGACTAACTAACGCAGGGAGGACACTCAGAAGGGGAAAACTTTGGGGTACGTACTTTTGAAGGCTTTGTTTTTTTTTTCTCCTGATTTCAGTGCTTTTCAAGTGAAATTGTCATCATATTTAATTTCTTTGGCGCGTGATGTGTTTTCTATTTCTGTCATATGCGTTCATGAGTTGCTATATTTTTCCAGCTAGCTCGGGTGTGTATTGCTGGAGTTATGTGTGACAGTCGAAACGAAACGGGGACAGTGGGTGGGGGAAGAGCAAGAGCGTGTGCCAGGGTGGGTGAAGGGAGTTTGGGGGTGGGGGTGGGGAGGGGGGCATTTGGGGGAGTGGGGGTGGCATTAAAGGGGTACTCAGCATGGGAAGAGGGGTACAGGGTTTGTAAGGGGCGCAGCTTGGAAAAAAAGCAATGGCAACCAAGTTTGCAAAGCCAACAAGTCTGAACTACTTTCAGGACAGTCGGATCTAACTTTTTTTAGAGTCTGTCATGGCCTGAAAGTGAACAGTTTTCAACAAAAGGAGGTAGCATTTTGTTTTTTTATTTTGTCTGTCTGAAACATTGCAATGCTTTGCCATTTTACTATACAGTAGTGTTTTGGTCATTCCTTGCCATTGTATTGGTAAGGAAAGCAAAAAAAAAGTCTCCCTGCAGCATTTTCAGAGTAATCACCAGATAATGACAGTACACAAGATAGTGACTTTCCTGTTAGGCCATTATTGCAACATACTGAGGCAGTGGTATATGGCGTATCAATTTCAGTCGGTAACTAAGATGGCAGTCAGCGGAGAAGACTGTGAGATAGTTGTGCTCATGTCTAGCAGGGGCAAGACCATAGAGACTGAAATGACTGAAAATTAGGAGACTGCTGAGGCTGTTAGACTATTCCAGAAAAAAATGGGAATGTGAAGACATCTCCGATAGCATTCCTCACAAATCCCTCGTGAGTCATGCTAGTTTGATGGGAGGGAAAGGGGGGGGGGGGGGGGGGGGGGGCAAGGGGAAGCAGGAAGTGGGGTCAAAGGTCAACTAGAGGAGGATTTATTACATCCGTGACCCCCCTCTGGTGCGAAAAAAGACAATGTCGCTGCACAAACCATAGGCTCAATCATACTGAACATGCTACGCGAAAACACAGCGGACTTGCAACGCTAGGAGCCTGCCTGGCTCTGGACCTTCTTATCTTTTTCTCTGAGTTTGTCTACAACGATGGGTCAGCAGTTGCCAATTTGTCTCTTCCCTGTGTCGTAACCTTGTATTTCTCCCTGGAAAACATTCCAGAGAGATTAGAAGGGGTCAGACTATTTTAAGGCTGCTCGATTATGGAAAAAATCTGAATCACGATTATTTGGGCCAAAACTGAAATCACGATTATTCAAATGATTATTTTGTTTTCCTCAGTAACATGCTTCATTTATTGAAAATGTATTCAAAAACATTTCGAAAAAACATTCTTGTACCTTCGGATTTTCTCTAATACCTTTCTTCGTAAACATTAGTAAGTCTCCTTTGATGTCTAATGTACAAACAGTAGAAATGTGTAATGTATACATTTAATGTACAGTACAGACAGTAGAAAATAATTAGGACAAAAACATTCTTGCCCTCGATTTTATTTGTTTTGAGATCGTTTGGCCCTGAAATCGTTATCACGATTAGAATTCGATTAATTGAGCAGCCCTAGACTATGTACTCCTCACTCCTACGCTATTGGAACACTGTATTGAATCTCTGCAGCCTGGCTGATGAGCTGTGATGGACATGTGCGCATGTGTATCTCTGACTGTGTTATGTGTTATGTGTTATGTGTGTGTGTGTGTGTGTGTCTCTGTGACTGTGTTATGAGCACATGTGACACCGTTATGCTATGCTGAGCATGTGAATCCATGCTTGTCAACATGCGTCTCCACAAGTGCACGTGAAACATTCTCTCTCTCTGTCTTGTCTGTGCGTGTGTGTGTGTGTGTGTGTGTGTGTCGGGGAGTGGGGGGGGGGGGGGGTATGAGAGCATGCATTGTCCCTCGGGCACCGCCTTAACCTCAGGGGAGAGACAGTAGGAAGAGAAGCCAGGAAGGATGGGGGTGGGGGTGGAGGGGGAATTGTGCTGACCCTTCACCTCTGTTTATTTTGGGATAGCTCATCTTTCAACGCTGGGAATTCTGGGTGAGGACATTCCATGTGTATGGGCTGGGCGAATCCCACCACTGAATGCTGGGCATCTGCATGGTGTAACTTGCATGGATGTCTCAGTCTGGTTGGCTAGGAGACCCCTTTAGCAAATTATACGATTGGATTTAGCCGGTAATAAACTCAACTGTGACATGAAACTGGAAATACGTGACAAACAGCAGTTATGCAGGGGAATCACACAAATTATTTTCAAACCCTTGACGCAGCTTACTGACACAACCCGCCCAGCTCTGCGTCCAAGTCTTTCGGTGGGTGACATCACAGCCCTTGTTCTGGTCTAGAGCTTGTTTGTTTCTCAGATAATTACAGAGTACCTACAGTGGCCCACCTGGTTTTTGCCTTCTGATTCAGTCTACTGTACTGTGCTGTGTCACTGCACTCCTCTCTGTGTTGCGTTGTAGGAGATCTTAAGAGCATATGGAATGGATTTCAGCAGTGTCTGTTTTCTCTGGAGGTGTCATTGTTAACAGAATCAGTTTTTATTGGCCAAGTGCACTTACGTACGCAAGGAATTTGCCTGATTTGATTTAAGGACATATTCATACTTGTTTACATCTATGACCCCATTAAAGGTGTAAACTATCTAGAGTTTGTTATATAAAGTTTTTTTTTACCTTCATACCTTTTCCAATTCTTATATTAACTGAATATTGAAGAAGGTACAGTATTATCTCCTGGTGTTTGTGTGAAATCCTCCTTGTTGTGTTCCTCTGTGCCTTTAACAGAGTATGCGTGACACTGTGTGCGAGTGCAACATGTCCTTACCTACCCTACACTTTAATGGTGGGCAGTGCTTCTAAAAACTGAGCAGATTCAGGTGAATGGTACTCCATCATTAACCAAGCCCAGACGTATGATAATATAGAAATGGACCTGTGTATTGAAAGGGGCTCTTACGTAACTCAGCAGCGCTCCAGGTGAGAGGAGTGGCATGCTTTATCCTCGGCCCATCCTGTCAACAGACAGGAAAACACCCTGCGTCCCTCAGGCAGAGGCCCTCGATCGGCTGTCGCTTGTGCAAGTCAGGACTTGACTGACTGAGTGGGAGAAGCAGCTATTGGATGAAAACACCCAAACTAAGTCACTCACCCCACCTTTTGTTTCTTCTTTCCACTTTCAGTCTTCTGTCTCTGCCCTCCATGACACTTCCTGTCTGTTCTTGTTTACTTTTGCAGTGTCCAGCCAGCATGTCCACTCCCCCGCCTGAGAATGGCCCGGTGGACGCCAACAGCCACAGCTTCTGGATGGTGAGTAGGAGGAGGAGGAAGGTGGGGCGAACACCAGGGCGGAGAGGGCAGAGGGACGTAGAGTTTCATAGCAGGCAAGGAAACTTAGGAATATTCCCACTTTTTATCTATTTAACAGTCAGATAACAAAAAGTCAGGAGAATTCCATTCTTTTTTTTCTATTTAATAGTTAGGCAGAGGCAGAGGCGGACATCCCAGGTTCAGAAAATAAAAGTCCTGCCACATTTTTGTTCCAGCCAATTCACAGAACCAGCCGATCCTAGGTAGATGAGATAATCAGTAAAATCACCTGGGTTGAGAGCACAGGAAAAAGGAACACATGGCAGGACTTTTACTTTCTCAATCTGGTTTGTCCGCCCCTGGAAAGGTGAGGGCAATACCAAAGACCCTGCACTAAGAGTGGGACCTAACAGAACAGAATGACCAACATTATTGTTAATAGGAGGTCGATATATGTCGTACACTTTCATAGGGGCAAACATGTTTAGAAATGACCTCGAAAGATTAGATTACATTCAACTTTACTGACACTACACATGTCACTAGTACTACTGTAGACAGGGACGTTCGGATGATAACAGACACACAAATGGCATGAAAGCGTGTTACAGTTGGCAACGCTGCAGTTCAAAGGGGGATGGGAAGGGGGATGCCGAAGGCCGAGGCAGAAGACAATGCTGGCCTTTCTGTGGCTCTCTGAATCAGCATGGGGGCCAGGAGTTTAACATGGGCCCATGTGAACCCCATGCTGTCTCCTCAGGACAGATGAGGCTTTTGAAGTGAACTCTACGCTGATTTGGCCCCTTTGAGCGAGACGCTCGACTGGGCTGCTGTAACCTCGCTCATGAAAGGCTGATCTGTCTTTCGTAAGTGGCTCGTGCTCCATTGTCAGTCCACTGTAATCTTACTGGCCAGCCATTGGCTACCTCGGGTACTTTCCATTACTCTGATTGCAGCTCACATTTTCAGGCCGTTTCCCCCCCTCGCTTTCTCCGCCGTGTTTGGATTATGTTTGTAAACATGGGGCTTTAATTACTGTATGTTCCACGTAAAATGTGTTTGTGTGCCCAGTATCGTTCTTATCAGTCTTGTCTGAGGTTGGTATTTGTGTGTATTGATTTGGTGGTTAATGGCCAGGTGAAGAGCTGGAAGGAAATGCAACTGACTCATTCTTGCCTGCAGCAGAGACTGTTAAGAGTCGCCTTTGGTGTCTGTGGTAATTGCAAGTGCATGTGTTTTATAGAGTTCATGTCTGCCTGTAATTTGTCTGCTGCTGACCCAGATTGAGAGCCACAGTGGTGAACCAGGCTTGTCCCAGTTGCCGCCATTGGTCAGCTTCTGTGCTGCTGCGGGGAGCTTTGTTGTGTGCCATTGGACGGGGCTTAGTGATGTGTCTGTGACGGCTCTTGTGATTGGCTGGTTGTGGTCCTAGTGTGATGGCTGGTCTGGCTGATGAAAAGATTCCTCAGCTGTTTTCACTTTACTCTCAGATGAGTGAAGAGAAACACTCGGTGCCACACACACACACACACATGCGCACACACACACACGCACACATAATATATACATTACACGTATACACTCAAACGACACACAAATTTACATGCGTGTGCAAACACACATGTGCGCACGCACATACACACACACACACACACACATGCAGATACATTTACACAGAGAAAAACAAACACACATGCACACACACACACACACACACACACAGAATGTGGCCAGATACAGTACAATGAAGGAGTGTGAAAAGAGCAGAGATCAGAGAGATATGGAACAGGGAAGAAAGAGAGAGAGAAAAAAACAGAGGGACAAAAAGAAAGACAAACGTAGGGAAGAAAAAAGAGAAGAGAGACAGAGGAAAAGAGAAAGGGAGGGAGAGAGAGATAGAGAAGGAGAGCGAGACAGAGAGTAGGAGAGAGAGAGAGACCGAGCGAAAGACAGAGAAAGACAAAGAGAGGAAGAGAGGAGGAGGGAGAGGGAGAGGGAGAGGGAGGCAGGGAGCTGGTGAAGACTGTCAAGTTCCAGGAAAACATAGTCTCCTTCCAGACTCCACATCAACCAAAAAAAAGCAGAACGCCCTCTCTGGAAATGTCATTACCTCATGCCGACTTTCCTTCCCTGTCTTTTGCTCTCGCTCAAGGCCCTGCTCATGTCATCGCCCCGGCAACCTGTCACCTGATCACCCTCAACTGCCTCATGGAATCCCTCTCATCCTCACCTGACACACAGACATGCAAACACGCGCACACAGACAAACACACACACGCACGCTCGTACGCACACACACACACACACACACAGACAAACACACACACGCACGCTCGTACGCACACACACACACACACACACAGACAAACACACACACGCACGCTCGTACGCACACACACACAGACACACACGCACGCTCGTACGCACACACACACACACACAGACAAACACACACACGCACGCTCGTACGAACACACACAGACAAATACGCACACAGACAAACACACGCACACTCGTACGCACACACACACACACACACACACAGACAAACACACGCACACACGCACACTCGTATGCACACACTCACACACAAACACACACAGACAAACACATGCATGCATGCGTGCGCACACACACATGCCCATACAAGCACAAGGCCCCGTCAAGGAAGTGTTGTGTGAACGCCTTAAGTCTGTAAACATACGCTGCGTCCTCAGCAGTTCTCTGGTACACGACCCTTTCTTCCTCAAACGGCCTTTTTCAGTCCTTCTGCCCAGTTGATAGGCTTATCACGTGCATTTTTATATGCACAGGCTTGACTAGCAGCTTTGCCACAATGTACAGCATTCTCAGGAGCAGGTTCTCGTGATTAATTATGTATGAGGTAGTCTTATCGAGAAAATGTTGACAGGAGCTTAAAAGCCATTGTGGGTTTGTTTTTTCAGCATGCCTTCCTTCCAGCGTGTCAAGGCGTTCACACGGGCAGAATTTACATCGGCGCTCATGCCCCTTCCATTACACGTACCAGTTCAGGTGCATGCGTACCTGTGGTAGTAATTTACATAACCCCCAAGCCCACTGACTTACTCTATATTCCTCTCTCTCTCCCCGTCTTTCCCTCTGTCTTTCTCTCGCTCCCTGCCTCTCTCTCTCTCTCTTTTCTCTCTCCCTCTGTGTCCTTGTCTCTCTGCCTCTCTCTACCCCTGCCTCTATCTCTATTCTCTCTTCCTGTGTGTCTCTCTCTGTCTCCCTGTGTCTCTCTCCCTCTTTCTCTCACTCTCCCTGTGTCTCTCTCCCTCTTTCTCTCACTCTCCCTCTGTCTCTCTCCCTCTTTCTCTCACTCTCCTCTGCCTCTCTCTCTCTTTCTCTCTGTCTCTCTCTCACTCTTAGCCGGGAAACTACCATGGTACGGTAAAGCGCACAGAGAATGCTTTCCAGGCATGTAACGACATGGTGGCCTGCTTCCAGGAGAGGGCTCGCGTGGAGCGGCAGTACGCCCAGCAGCTCGCGGAGTGGAGCAATAAGTGGAAGCCCCTAGTGAACGCCAGTGAGTACTGCAGGCTGTCTCCCCGGGATATTTTGCGGGCCTTTTTTGGCAATTGTAGTGGCCCAAACTGCCTTGTATTTACAGCAGGATTTGTAAAAGATTGCAGAGTATGTTGTACTGTTACTAGATGTTTTTCTTGTGTGTGTGATAAAATGGAAGTGGAAATTACTAAGTGCTTTAAGTGACTATTAAGAGGCATATATAAAAAAGAAATGCTTAATAGGATACGTAAGCAGTTGTGGAAAAAAAATACATGTCTAAACCAGGGTTTATTTCAAACTGATGATAGCATAGTGGGGATCCAAGCATGAAGTGGTAATTGAGGTATGACACACCCCTTACCCACGGTGTGGTTACAATAAAGGTTATACAATGCCTACCACCTCCAAGGTTGTTTGGTTAAAATAGTGGGATCACCAGGTTATACAGTGGTTATAGGCTAATTATTTATTACATCCGAGGGTGGTGGAGAGGTAGGTCTGAGGCAAAAACTGTTTGGTTACAACCACAAAGTTATCAGGTCGTGCAGTGTCTAATTATCGGTAAGCCACAACACTCTAAAAAAACTGTGGCGCCTGCTATGCAATAACTGGAGGGAACTCAGCTAAACTTTTTTCTCGATCACACATGCAGGCATGTAGAAATGCACACAAAGACAGTGAGTTAATATGGATTAAAGCAAGGAATTCAAAACTCAGTGTAAATGATATTGACTGGTCAGAAATCGCAAAACATTTCAGAAGTAGGACAAAATGACAAGGTCAAGAATTCCCAGGGAGTGGTTGAATTAATCACGATCATAAGACTGTGAAATCCTCGAGTGCCTAATAAGGCCAGAGGCGATTCTATACCAAAAACCCAGCACTTTCACTGAAAACTGCATTGGCACTGATGTAGTTTAGAGTTTGTCAGCCCTCCAAAGGCTTTTAGTAGTGTCTCCCTTAGGGGGCCTTTTTGAAGAGGCACCAGTGCAGAAAGACATATAAAAAACCTTAGTCTCTTCCTACTCTATAATCCCACTCACTGTCGTAAATGACATCACAAACTAAAACTCACTCCCTTACAGTCCTTGTCTACCATTATTTTGGAATGACTTCATTTCTCAATCTAACTGTAATGTTAACCCAACACATGTCTGTCTGTCTGTCTGTCTGTCGGTCTGTCTCTGTCTTTGTGGTTTAATATTTATGTTTTTCCTTCACAAAGAATAAATATAAAGATAATATTCTCTCTCTCTCTCTCTCTCTCTCTCTCTCTCTCTCTCTCTCTCTCTCTCTCTCTCTCTCTCTCTCTCTCTCTCTCTCTCAATTCAATTCAATTCAATTCAATTCAATAGCTTTATTGGCATGAATGTAAATACAATATTGCCAAAGCAGTAATCAAGCACTGATTGTAATAGTAAGACATAATACTGAATAGTGTAATAGAGTAATAATTAATACTGGATAGTAAAGAAATAAATGAAAAGAAACCTTATACCACTTACTAGTACAATAGTATAATAGTATATAATAATAATATAATAGTATAATAATAATAATAATTAAAAAAAAATACAATTCCTCAAGTAAAAGAAGGTCATATCATGAAAAGTAATACTAGTAATAATAATAATATGAGAGAAAAGAAAGAAAAAAAAAGATAAGGAAAAACAAACAAACAAACAAAGAAAAAACAGCACCTGTACATGGATCACTAGTTGATAGTCAGGAGCATTCTTCTCTTAAAATGTGGCAGGACTCTACATATTCAGCAGCTAATTTTGTAAGGGTATCGATTTCTCCCAAGAGGAACGGTATTTTTTGCTCATTGTCTAAATGAATGAATTCAGGGCAAATGTCTTCTATTTTTCTGTAGTATGTTTCTCTAATGTTATGGTATTTGGTACATTTTGTAAGGAAATGTCCTTCATCCTCTATCTCCCCGGTATTACAGTGTTTGCATATTCTATGCTCTCGACACACCCAGGTTTGTCTATGTCTCCCTTTTTCGATGGCAAGGTTATGATCACTTAACCTGTACTTGGTTAATAGTTTTCTTTGATGATAGTTTTTAATTTGAATTAAATATGGTGCCAAATTATAATCTTTTCGTATTACTTTGTAATAATTTAGTTTGCTTATTAGTTTAATTTTTTCCTTCCAATCATTCACATATTGTTCCTTAGTGCTTTTTTCTAAATATTTTAATTTTGACACAATACTTAGATCAGTTGTGTTTAGATTATATTTTTGGATGAGATGATTTAGGGGGTCCTCCTCAGGGTGACTACTTCTTAGCTGGGCAGCAGTGTGATGGTACCTCTCAGGTTTGCTTATCTGCAGGTGGTGCCAGAATTTCGCTGCTCTTTTTTGGATATTAATAAGAAGAGGGTATCTTCCAAGCTCTGCCCTGCAAGCTAAGTTTGGGGAACTTCTGTGTACCCCTAAAATGCCTTTACAGAATTCTAAATGAAATATCTCAGGCAGGCTTTTGTCCCATACATCAAAGTTTTCTTTGTATTTTGGGCCCCAAATTTCACTCCCATATAATAGTATAGGTTTTATTAAAGAGTCAAAAATCTTAAGCCACATTTTTACTGGAGGGTTAAATTGAAGTAAAGTTTTTCTTAATATGTAATATGTTTTCCTCGCTTTTTCAGTCAAGTTTTTGATAGCACTGTCGAATTGTCCTGTAGATGAGATGATCAGTCCTAAGTAGCAATATTCTTTAACTTGTTCAAGTATATGAGGGCCAACGGTGAAATTGTACTTGTTATTTATCTTTGAGTGTTTCCTTTGGAATACTATGATTTTAGATTTGTCCATATTGATTGGAAGGGCCCATGTTTGGCTGTATTCATTAAGGATGTTGAGGCTTTCTTGTAGCCCTTCTGCACTTGGGGAGAGTAAAAGTAGGTCGTCTGCAAAGAGCAGACATTTAATTTCTCTATCCAAAAGTTTAAGTCCTGGAGATGAGGATTTTTCGAGTTTGATAGCCAAGTCATTGATATAGATGTTAAATAATGTCGGGCTCAGACAACAGCCTTGTCTAACTCCTTTTGTCTGATTGAAATAGTCAGTTTGTTTGTTGTTAATTTTTACACAGCATCTGTTGTTGCCATACATGTCTTTAATTATATCATAGGTTTTACCACCAATTTTGTAATCTAAAAGTTTTAGTAAGAGTCCGTCATGCCAAACCGAATCAAAGGCTTTGCTAAAATCGATGAAGCAGGCAAATATTTTTCCTTTTTTTACTTTTTGTACATGTTCATCTACAAGTGCATTTAAAGTGTATATGTGATCTGTTGTTCTGTTATGTTTTGAGAAGCCAATTTGTGATGCATTTAGGATGTTATTGTGTTGTATAAAATTTGTTATTCTACTATTCAATATACCACAAAATAATTTACCCAGATTGCTGCCTTGTGAGATGCCTCTGTAATTGTTTGGATTTAGTTTATCACCATGTTTAAATATTAAATATCTCTCTCTCTCTCTCAGGTCCGCTGTATGGGTCACTGATGAAGGCATGGCAGTGTTTTCTCTCCTCGGCTGACCGCATTGCGACTCTACACTCGTCCATCTGTCGCTCTCTCGTTGCTGAGGACGGCGACCGCATCCGCACCTGGCAGAAAGACACCTTCCAGAAGAGATTGTTCGGCGGATTTAAAGAGTCCCAGGACATTGATACCGGTTTTGCACGTGCTCAGAAGCCGTGGGCCAAGAAACTGAAAAAGGTGAGCATCCCCGCCTCAAAAAGTGAGAAATGACTCCTACTTACCTGCACATTTGGGATCATGTAGGTGTAGTACAGTACATCCGTGTGAAGATGAAGCTGTCTATGATTAAGTGGAACAGTTTTTTTTTTGTGACTAGACCTGTGGAAGCATTTGTTCTAGTATATAACTATATTTACCCATTTTGGCTTTCCTTTCTAAAGACGTTGATAAATGTGGCAATGAAAATTATACTTTATCTCAGCACTCTCAAGAGGATTTGGTAGCTCAATCGAGGGCATGCCGTGCGTCACAGCGTTCCTTTGCGGCTTGTCACCTGCGACCTGTCCCAACTATTCATGGTGACATAGTTTTGGATATAATTAGTAAATCTGACTGCTTGGTTTATAGCTGAATGCCTGCTCTGAGAAAGCAGTATAGCATCATTTTAAACATTATAACAACCAGACATCTAAACAGCAAATGTCATGTTTTTTTCTGTGAAAATGAAGCTCAACAAACCTATGTGGCTAAAGGATCAAAATGTGAGGAAAGAATTGCATTAAAATCATATAACACATAGCTACGATGAACTTATTGGTGATTTCTGTTGCTCAGGCCTTACAGGCGCTGACAAGTGCTCGGATAAATATTTTGGGTCTAATAAAGGAATGAAAATTTAAGCAAAAGCAAAAACAAACCACTTTAATTGAAAACTGCATTGCCATGACTGTACCTTAAAGGTTGTCAGCCCTCTGCAGCCCTTAAGTAGCTGGGGACTCCAGGCTGTTGCCTGTGCTTGGCTAGCTAGGCCTCTGGCCCTTGTAGATATCATAGGGTTTACCTTAGACTGACTACAGCATAATTGGCATCCAAGCATGAGGGTTAGGTGAGGTAATTAATACACACCCTTTCCCCACTGTGTGGTTACAATAAAGGAGGTTCTACATGTTATTCATTCATATTTATTATATCCAAGGTGTTTGGTTACAATACAACGTCACCAATTCATACATTTCCTTGTCTTACGGCACCCCACTTGCTGGCACCAATGTGAAAATAAAAGCTTCATACAGTACCTGTTAGTTCAGACTGTGGCATTACAGACAGGAAGTTTAACACAGATCACCTCGGCGTTTTCTTTACTCCTGCTGTAGCCTACTGCACTGCTGCATGTTCATGTCCGTGTGCTGTAATGATCAGTTAATCAACTGTAAAACGTTTTGCATTTATGTAATTACCTTCATTCACTTCCCTTAGTCAGACATGCATAACCAGGCCTGATCATTTCTGGTCGGCTTAAAGATGTAACTTTTTGCAGCCGGCCCAGGCTGTGCAGAAGCGGTTGCATACATTAGCATAACAATGTTGCTATAGCAGCCGTGATAAAAACAGTGTTCTGTCAGCTTGAACTCTGCTTAGCGCACTAATGGCAGCAATGGTGGTCTTCTGTGCAGCTGGACAAAGCCAAGGCGGCCTTCCA
>CM050216.1:18861242-18863742 GCA_027475355.1 Coilia nasus | reverse complement strand
TTTTCAAATGGATGTATAATATATTTCCACTAGAGATGTGTAGGTGAATAGTATGTATTGCATGACTCTGTGCTGGCCTCGCTAAATGCACTCACAGCTATTCTGCCTATGAGTTTCACAAGGGAAAAAAAATAGCCTTAATACCAAAGACTTTTCTCACGGCTTCTGAGGGGCCTCAGTAAGTTGATGCAGCCCGTGTGAGCGGTGTGAGGGAATTCTCATAACGATGGATCAGGAGGCTAGTCATCACACAGCAGTGTTTCTCTCTCTTTCAGTTTTATTCCCAGTAGTAGTTTCCCAGTAATCCCTTTTTGAGTTCAGGGCTCTCTTTCTCCACCACCCCACCTCCCATTTCTCCATAACATGTTGTCACCGATCTTCAAGGGCCCCTTTTTTTTCTGTGCCGGCATGATCCCGCATTTTTTTTTTTTTTTTTTTTTGGTTCTTGAGCTGTAGAGAGATGATGGGGATGGTCCATGATCTCGTATTTTTGAGGGTTTTTTTTTGTCCCCAAGCTGTAGAGAGAGATGACGGTGACGTTGGTGTAATGCCGGGGGCTGAGGACGTTATTGTCGTTCGTCCTGCGGTGGCAGCGCACCTGCCACCTGGAAAATGAGACTGCACACGGCCACACTGGCAAGATCTGCCATCAAGACAGTTCTGTGCTGGGATTTCAAGTCTCTCGTCTGCAACGCATCTAAAACGAGCGAGCGAACGAGCGAGGGAGCTGGAGGGTTCGGTAGCTGGAGTCTGAGGAGCCTTGTCAGCAGTGTGTGACCAGCATTAGTGTCTGTTGCCAAAATGCAAAAAGTGCCTACAGGAATATTATTTACAGTTTCTGTGTGTGCCTGTGTGCCTACGTGTCAGCCTGTGAGTGTGTGTGTGTGTGTGTGTGTGGATGTATGTGTATGTGATTGTGTGTGTGTATGCATTATGATGTTTGTGTGTGTGTGCATTATCTGCCATTCTTACCAAACATGAGGGAAATGTTGGTGGCCTTGAGTTAACTTTTGTCTATTTGCTAGAAGTAGCTGGATTATTGATAAACAAAATGCACATTTCTATTATTGAAATAAAAATGAAACACAAAAGTACTTTTACATTTTTTTACTTCATTTATTTTTTTAAAAATTCTTTGGTGTGAAATTTTCCACAGTTCCTAAAGTGACGTGTCAATGCCACAGGCTTGTGAGCGTGTATGTGTCTGTGTCTGTGTGTGGGTGTGGGTGTGGATGTGTGTGTGGGTGTATTTGTACTTGCATGTACATAAAAGGAGTAGCTTTTCTTTATTTTGTATTAGACTTGTGCTGCTAGCACCGTGTGCATGTGTGTGTCTGCCTCACAGTCCGTTCACACAGTGTGCCTAGTTCTGTGCATCATCTCTTTATTATACCCTAAGCTCTGTTCTTAAGCAGACCCCTGGAGTGGCTCTGTGTTAATGGTGTCAGATTGGCAGACTTGTCATTAAGTGTGACTGTCACACGCAGCCATTGCAGTCATGCATTATTCAGAGAGAGAGAGAGAGAGAAAGAGAGGAAGGAAGAGCTTTGAAAGGTAGAGAGAATGAGATAGAGAAAGGGAGACATGGAGAGGTAGAAAGAGAGAGAGAGAGACAGACAGAGAAAGGGAGATATGAAGAGCTAGAAAGAGAGAGAGATGGCAGAGTGAGAAGACGAGGACAGGAGGTGCGTCATCGAGCCCTATGAAGTGCCTCTTCAAGTGCCCTGTGTGTACAATAGGCATAACAGCCGACAGTCATCTGTCATCTGTTAGGAGGAGAGAGTGCTGTCGTTTCCTCCAAGAGGAAGGGAGCGTGCTGCCAAGAGATGATGAAGGAAATTTGTTTTATTTAGCATCAGCTGAGGATTACATCCCATGTGAGTTCATTTGGAGAGGAGCCCTGCTTTCCTGTTTGTGGTTATCTGAAAGGTAGCTATTGATGGACGTGTAAATATAACAATGAATGTCCCTGGTGACCAGGACGGCATCCAATCAGGGCTCCCGAGAGACTGGCAGTAGTCACCACCCATTTGGATTTCACTTCCCAGATAAAGAACACAGTGATTAGCATTCATTAAAGAAGCCCCCTCTCTTTTACGCACCGGGTGTGATGCCAACCTGCCACAATTACCGCACACTTGTTTGTTGCCACAATTACTGTGAAAAAGCTGCCTGCATGCCGCATAATCGGCTCCTGGCGGCCATTACGGCTCTTTGAAAGAGAGACCTGCTGAGAGCAGTCGCTGACTCCCCCTGCACCTTTCGAGTGCAGTCAGCAGCGACTATTCTCCACGCTGCCCTGCCGTGACTCAGTGCAAGTAGAAGGTTACACCCATTTGTGCTTCTGTCTGAGGTCAGCTGTTGGTTTGTCACAGTAGCAATGTAAAAGGTTGGGGCCAGAGTAAAGGGAAGAGAAGAACGATCTGGTCTGAGTGAATGAATGGTCTGACAAGAATGATTTCAAAACAGCATTAATGGGCAATGACTTTGCCATGGTATT
>CM050216.1:18833742-18848742 GCA_027475355.1 Coilia nasus | reverse complement strand
GGCAATTCAGTGTGAGGAGAAAAAAAATGGAGGAACGAGACAGAGAGAAGTGAGAGGTGGGCGATTCACCCTGACACAGTTGTCATGGTAACGAGATGGAGATGAAGGGGTGGACAATGAAGAAATATTTGGTGAGGCAATAAAGGCAGCCAAGTGGTGGAGCCCCCTTTTAGCAGACCCATTGCAGGGGCCCTCGACTCCCTTTGTGTGTGGGGGTACGCATGTGTGTCTGTATGATTTTCTGTGTGCGTGTGTGTGCGTGTGAGTGTATGAGACAGACAGAGACAGCTGTGACACAATATGATTTCTGACAGATGTTACTTGCTAAGGTGATCAATGTGGAATACAGTGGTCCCTCGTTATTCGCGGGAGTTACGCTCTAAAAATAACCCGCGATAGGCGAAATCCGCGAAGTAGTCAGCTTTATTTTTTTTACAATTACTATAGATGTTTTAAGGCTGTAAAACTCCTCACTACACTTATACACGTTTCTCAGACAGGCAAAGTTCACACTTGCAAACATACAGCACTTCAGAGTCACACAGCTAGCGGTGGAAGATTTATGTAAATTGTACAAGCTGAGCGCATTCTGTACTGTAGAGGAGATTGCAGGAAAAATCCGCGAAACAGCGAGGCCGTGAAAGGTAAACCGCGATATAGCGAGGGACCACTGTACACCGAAAAAAACAGACAGGTCACAAAATGCAGAAACTGAGAAAATGTTATAAAATAACAACAATAATAGCAATGACTTTTGATTTGATTTTACAAGTAATGCTATTTTAAAATGCTTCTAGCTCAAGACTTTGCTCATTTACTGTATGCACAGGATTACTTTTGAAAAAGCTGGGTTTCAGTGCATCTATTGATAGAGGGAGTAAGTTTAAGGTGTCATTGCATCATTTTTTCATTAATTTTGTGATGGTCTCTAGTATTAATGAATGCCCTGTGAGCCGGTTTTGGTAAAAAATTGTTTTAGTGCTCCTGTTTCAGGCTCTTCTGGTTTGGTGGAGGAAGTGGAGCAAAGAGAATGACAGGTTCTGGGCTATGCTAGTCACAGACTACTATCATTCAAAGCCCATTCGGTTATTGCACACCAAATACACGATTTAAACGTTCTAAACAAACACACACACCTACCTATATTTTGCTAGGTGAATGTGTGCGGCAACGAGACTCCTATGGTAATCACAACTATGGCATGGCCTTTTCTAATTAACGAACTTAAGTTACTTCTCTTGACTTTGTCATATTCACTCATTTTTCCACCTATTTTCTCCCATTGACTAATGGAAACAATCAGGGTAGAAGAACATTTTCACGTGCAGCATGCATATGCAACTCGGAGTGACTTATTGTATTTCAAAAAGAGCAAGTAAACGATTTTTCGGAGAATGACACGTTTAAAAAATAATTTTGTGACTATACCCATTTTCCCATGGGCTCTTCAAATAGCAAAACACCTAAATACCTTGATTTTGTCCCTAAACATCAATTTAACCTACCTCTAACGCTGTTTCCCTACATAATAAGCTAAGTAGTAACCGACAGAGACCAATAGTCTAAGATGACTGTATAGATTCTTGGAATAATTGAGCAGATCCTTATTTTCCACTGGAAAGTGTTTACGGTTCTACAAACACATGCAAATTCCCATAAGTTGTTAGCCCCTTTTGCTACATAATCTTAACAGAATTGATCTTTAAACCACTCCTTTTCATAGGGGTGTGTGTTATGTTGAAATCCAATAGGCAAAGCCCATTCCATTCAATTAACAACTCAACTAATTCTTCTCATGATGCAAACTCAGGAAAATACCAGGGCATTCACTGCATGAATACCAGACACAAATGGCTGGGTTAAGGAAATTTCAGGGTTTTATATTGGAACACCACAACAGATCGCTTCACATATTTTGCCTGATTTTAAACATTCTGAAATTGAGTTTTGTGCTGCTACACAAATAAATCGGTGAAGTAGATCAGGGTGGAAGTTCAGTTACATTTTGATATGTGTACCAGCAGGATTTGAAGAAAAGTAAACAGAGGAGCATATGTCTAAAATGTAATGGCTTAGGCAGACACACAGTGCCATGTTCCTCTTCCAGAGGCAGAGTTCCCTCTCTAACCATAGTATGCTGTGCAACACAAGAGCTGAACATGGGCAGAGAGAGATGCTCGTTTTGGATGGTACTTCCTCAGCCCTTAGGCTTAGCTTTTTACTCCCCCTCCCAAAAATACACACACTTTCCCTTTTCCCTTGCTGTCTCCCACTCCTCTTTGCCTGTCAATGGACCTCTTTCCCAGTGTGTGTATGTCTGGGCATGTGTGTGTGTGTGTGTGTGTGTCTGTGTGTATGTCTGGGCGTGTGTGTGTTTGTGTGTGTGTGTGAATGTGTGTGAATGTGTGTGTGTGTGTGTGTGTGTGTGTGTGTGTGTGTGTGTGTGTGTGTGTGTGTGTGTGTGTGTGTGTTCATGGGTTCATACGCCCCCTAACTGGCGCTCTTCTTTCTGTCCTGTCCTATTGTATTGCATCCCTCACTCCATCCCATTGCTCCGTGCTGACAGTTAGCAGAGCCAGCTCTTTACACTCGTTTATGTGTCAATCATCCCTAGCTGCAGGGTTAGACACACACACACACACACACACACACACACACACACACACACACACACACACACACACACACACACACAAAATGTATACATGATGTTTTGTTCCTTACTTCTATTTGTTTTGTTTTTTTTCCCTTGATGTACTTGATTAGCAGTACAGCTAAAGCTTTGGAAATGCCAAATGTATTTTGCCATGCCAATAAAGCTTTATTGAATTGAACTGACTACTCCTCTCCATCCCTCTCCCGCCCTGTCCCTGCCTGTGTCTGCCTTTTTCTGTCTACCTACACTACTGCCCTTTTTTGGCCTATGCTCCGAAGACTGGTCAAGTGAGTGCCACCAAGAAATCAACTGTCATGGATAGTAACTTGTTTGGTAACATCCAACTCCCCACCACCACATGACACTGATGGTGCAGATAGTGGGGAAGGGATAACTTGTCGAGTACCCATCGTCCCATCATCTTTTAGTTACAGAAAAGTCTGACTATTTGTCATACCTTGATTAACATGGTCTGGTCACCTACAGTATCTTTAGTGAAGGAGACCTACAGTATAACTGCAATCCGGCAACCTTCATGGTTGATAGTTGTAGTAATAGTAGCAGATAGTTGAAATGATGGCACAACCTGTAATGATGCCAGCACATGAAACAGTAGTGAAATTAAACAAAAACCGACCGCGTCAATCCTGCTTTTTAGGAATATTGAATCATCATGGTAATTGCAGAGAGTCAAAGCGATGGACATTTAAAACATGAATTATAGACATTATGCAACAATGAGGTAATGACAGCAATGCCTTTATTTCAGGGCTTTTAAACTGAGATTTCTGCTTAGCTGCACCTGTTCACTTAGCATCGGTCATGATGGTGGCTTTCTCAATGAAAGCTGTCTAATAAGCTCCTGCCATCACACTCAGAGTGGGTGGCATAAACAACCAATAAAATGACATTTTACTGCTTTGAGACTGACAGGTATTTCAGTTGTAGTTGCCAGCTCATCTTTGTTGGCTTGTCTTGACGGCTTGAATTTTCCTCAATAAAAGCTAAATTTAGAGAAACACCACATCAAATGTCGAATTCAAGAGACGCATGGTAGTTAACTAGTAACAGTGGTGTTAACTAGCTATATCTTAAGCTATGTTTGCGAGGGACCCTTGTTACATTACATCCTAAGTTTTACATTATAACAGGGCCAATTACACGACAGGCTATGTATGTATGAAAGCTCTGACGTTAGCTTATATAACTTGAAATGGTGCTGATGTGTTCATAGCCGCAGGTTATGTGCCGTCTAAACTAATTCAGTCAGATCACATGCCAGCCTGGAGAAACCATCATAAATGGGATTTAACTCAGCCCTTCAGATAACACGTCCTATCATCAGTTGATCTGCGAACAGCGTAGCCTATCTTTTTTAATTAATGTTTTGAAAGGTCGGTAGACTGATTAAATAATTGTTTTGAAAGAAGCAGGCAATCTCTCCTGGTGTACACATCTTAACGACTATCAGCTCATCTCTTGCGTCGCACTTTTTATACGCCGTCTCCCTCCGGCGGTGAGTCTGACCACAGTGGCCAGTCCAGTCCATCCGTCTGCTCTCCTATCGGTGTACCCCTCCCCTCCCACTCTCCATCGGTGCTCTCCCCCTCTCTGCCCGGTACATACATCAGTATGTCTTTAGCACTGGTAGCGCTCTACACCTCCTGAACGGAGACGGAGCTCGTTTAGTATTCCGCGCACAAGGCGGCGAGAGAGAGAGAGAGAACGCGCACGAGAGAGGGAGGGGAGAAGTGAAATAAGGAGAAAAAACGAGGGTGAGAAGACAAGAAAAAACACAGCGAGAGAGAAGAAGAGGAAAGAGGAAGAGGGGAGCGGAGAGATACCTTATTGTTCATTTCTCCCTCTCAGTCTACCCCTCCGTGCCACCATCCTCATCCCAGGTGCAGTATTTGGACCTATCTGTATTTTTTCCCGAACAGGCAGAGAGTTATCATTCATTCAGACGCGGCGCGTCTAAAAAAACGATTTACTAGACCGATTGGGCTTGGGATAGACAGCGGAGGCACCGAGACTAGGTGTGGACTATGCACGGAAGGAAGGTCTAGATCGTGATCACGAATAGATGGCTTGCATGTTCAATTATGGTTTGCGATGTACAAGGGTTAGCCATCACATACCGTGAGATATTTGCGTGCAGTCTATATACCTATGTCATCCCCTGTTTTCACTGTTTGTCCCGTCCTTTCTGTTCGGCCAGCGTTCGTAGGCTGTTAGAAATGAGTATGTTTCACAACATGAAATCCGTGTTTTTTTTTTACAAAGTGTGTTCAATTATTATAGAACGACAGAGTCGTGACCTAGTCTAGGTTTGCACGCTCGTTGCATGTACCTTTATTATCGGCGCTTTGAATGTGCAGGAATGTGTAGATGCATCTGGCTTCTGCTGTGGTCTATCGCCATTATAAATTGATATTCATAACTTTTCACGTGACTCCGACGTATAGGTGATTAACACAAGGAAAAAAAAATCTTCTCACCAGCTATGGAACATGAATGTGGGCATATGAATATATATATAAACACACACACACGCTACCAATATAATCCACACTCATACATGTACATGTGCAATGGTTAAAACGTATGGAAGGAGGTCTCTCCTCCACCCACTCTCTCCATACTCCACCCCTCACTCCCCCCTTCATCATCAAAGGCAGGCTTTTGCCAAGGCGTTATCAGGCACACCACTGTAATTATGCTAATATTAATGTATTCATATGTAGCCTCAGCCACAGGGATTCAAGGCTAGGCTTTGGCTATAGACAGGCGTGGAAAGGCGTGCGAAATATGAGAGTGCCTAATTCTCTATCTGTTTGCCTGTGTGGATGTGGATGGCGGTGACGTTGGCTGGCTTGGCTGAGGATGATCGCAGCTTCCCTTTACGATCCAGTGTGTGTATGTGTGTGTGTGTATCAGGCCCTAATTTCGGCAGCAGCCTCCACAGGAGCAAGGCACAAGTATCTGACGGATCCTGGCTTGCCCCTTCTCGTTCTCTCGTTCTCTCTCTCTCTCGCTGGCTGGCTCCAGTGATGTTATAGATAATTTAGATACTCTCCCGGCTGGGGGAGAGTGCAAGCACTGCCATGCATCTGAGCAGAGTCTCCTAGCTTTGCTCTTTGTGCATGTGTCTGGTGTGTGTGTGTGTGTGTGTGTGTGTGTGTGTGTGTGTGTGTGTGTGTGTGTGTGTGTGTGTGTGTGTGTGTGTGTGTGTGTGTGTGTGTGTGTGTGTGTATGTATGTGCATGTGTATGTGTATGTGTATGTGCATGTGTGTGTTTATGTGTATGTGTATGTATATTTGTGTGTGTATGTGTGTGACTGTGTGTGTGTGCGCGCGTGCGTGCGTGTGTGTATATTTGTGTGTGTGTATGTGTTTGCCGTGTGTGAGTGGTACTGTATGCATGCCAGTGTTAGCGTGAGTGTCTGCCAATGCATGCCAGTGTGAATGTGTGTCACTCTGTGGGCGTTTGCGTGTGTGTTGGGGGGGAGAGAGAGAAAGAGAGAGGGAGGGAGAGAGAGAGAGATAGAGAGATAGAGAACCGAGGGAGAGTCCCCACTCTCATTTAGAGGGTGGCATCAGTCAACAAGACCAGGCAGCCAGTAGGGTTCCCCGTCGCTATGTGCTCCCCAGCGGTGTAGCTACAAGGCAGGGGAAGGCCAGAGGCTGGACCTATCAGGGCCTGTATCTACATCATTATCCTCGCTCCATAAGCACCGCCATAAACTTTTCACACTTTTATCCTCAGCATTAGGCCTTTTCAGCAAAGCACAGCCTCACCCCTGCTTGCTCGCCTTTAGTCTCTCTGTCTCTCTCTCTCTCTCTCTCTCTCTCTCTCTCTCTATCTCTCTCTCACTCACACGTCTTCTTTTTCTGTCTCTGTCGTTTTCTTTTTCTGTCCCTGTCTGTCTCTGTTTCTCTCTCTCTCTCTTCATCCCTCCTGCTCTCATACTTCCAGCCTATCTCAGAGGCTGGCTTACATAACAGGAGAGGTACTCAGAACTGTTGATGGTACAGTAGTCAGGTAGCTCTCTCTCTCTCTCTTTCTTTCTTTGTCTGTGTCTGTCTCTTTCTCACTCTTGTTCTCTGTCTCTGCCTCTCTCTCTCTCTCTCTCTCTCTTTTTCCGTGTATATATTCAGTGATAAGCAAGTGTATATCTGCTGAACACAAGCCCAGACCACACTGGGTGAAGATGAGGTGACCGTGATCCAGCCAGGCAGATGGGTGTGTGTGTGTGTGTGTGTGTGGTGTTTGTGTGTTTGTGTGTTTATATGTGTGTGTCTGTGTCCCTGTACACACACAGTCAGTCAGCACAGCTCAGTGGATGCCACCAGTTCCATCCTAGTGAACAGGAGGAGTGCAGGTCGCGACCTCTCCTGAGTCATGGAGCAAAAAAAGACGTGCGCTGTCTGTCGGAACGAGTGCGTGCGTGTGTGTGTGTGTGTGTGCGTGCATGTGTGTGTGTGCCGTGCAGTGCAGCGGGCGGCGGTGGTGGAGGAGGAGAAGGAAAAGGAGGAGGAAGAGGAGGAGGAGGAGGAGAAGGAAAAGGAGGAGGAGAGCAGGAGTGTAGCACCACGGAGAGGGTACGGATCCCTGGGAGAAGCGGTGGGAAGAAAGGCAGCAGCAGTGGAAGCAGCGGGGGGCTGCGGGCGTCCGTGTGGCGGGAGGACAGAGAGAGAGAGAGAGAAAGAGAGAGAGAGAGAGAGACAGGAAGGAAGGAGAAAGCAAGGGCAGACAACTGGAGGTGACCAGGTGGATTGACAGAGGCAACATGAAGGGATCGCATCACAGAGAGGGAAAAATTGAGAAAGATGGAGAGCGAGAGAGAGAGAGAGAGAGAGAGAGAAGATGAAGGGGTCACAGAGGGATAGATGAGGAAGATGGAAGGAGAGAAAGAGAGAGGAAGAGAGAGAGAGGAATAGTGAAGGGATGACAGGAATAAATGTAAAAGATGGAGAGAGAGAGAAAAGAGAGAGAGAGAAAGTCAGATACAGAAGATGAACGGGGTCACAGAGGAATAAATGAGGAAGATGGATGGAGAGAGAGAGACAGGCATGGTGAAGGGATGAAAGAGGAATAAATGAAAAAGATGCAGAGAGAGAGAGTCAGAGAGCCCAGAGAGAGAGACATCAGCAGCACAGTAGTGTAGCTGTGAGAATGTACAGTGTTGTTCTAGCATTCTTGACTAATGAGCAGGAAGAGCTACCACACAGCGGCATGTCCCACACACAGACACAGATACACACACACACACACACACACACACACACACACACACACACACACACACACACACCTGGAACACACGGCTGGGGAAGCAGTGCAGGAGGTAGTCCTTTGACACGCAGAGGTGTGGAAAGGCATTAGGGCAGACAATGGCAGATAACAAAGATGACATTGCAGATAGGAGCTCACCCACACATAAAAAAGACAGAGCTGACGGGGAAGAAAGGCTTTAAGCTGATGAAAAAGATATATTAAAAATATCGCATCAGGTATGCCTAGTGGATTAGTTCTTTTTTGTCAACAACAGTACTCAGGTTCTACGGAGAAGAACTTAATAATTGATTACACAGGGGAAAAAAATAAGCGTTTGTGTACCAGGATGCCAATTGAAATACAAAGATGTGGTTTTTTTTGGATAAGGTAAGGACCTGTTAGATTGATAAAAAATTGACAGCACTTTCACTCAGAAACAGAAATATGGCTAAATGACAGGACGAGTTCATGCTTCAAGAGTGTTTAAGTGAAAGTGGTAAAATGTATTCAAGCAGATGACATTCTGTTATTGAGAGGAAAAAAAACTTGTCCATGAAAGACTATTAGTAGCAGTGGACTCTATAAATAAATTAAACCCACTGAAAGATCCATAACGTTAATGGACCTCCCATTCTTTCAAACACAAACCGTGTAAGAGAAACGTCTTCAAGACAAAGCATTTACATTTCAATCTACAATGTATGTCCTCGGAAGTATTGCTATGTGTGTGCGTGTGATTGTGTGTGTGTGTGTGTGCTCGCTTCTGTGTTTTTATACAGTACAGTATATTTATACAATATATAAGTATACATGTGTAAATATATGTGTGTGTGTATTTCTGTATGTGTATATGCATGTGTGTGTGTATGCACATGCACCCACACATGTGTGCATTCGGTCACCATTTCGATGTTGCCATGTGTTTGTGTGTGTGTAAGTGTGTGTATGTGCACGTGTGTTCATGTGTTATATGTATGTCTTATGCACTATATTTAGGTGTGTGTGTGTGTGTTTATGTGTGTGTATATACATGTGTGTGTGTGTGTACGAGCACACACACGCACACACACACACACACACATGCACATGCACATGTGCATTCAGACCAGGGACATCACCTAAAGGGACTTGCTAATTAGTCCATTTGTTTCATACCAGAGTGAGTTTACCTCCAGGTCAATGACTGAGGCTTGGTATAACGTGCAGCTGTTGTATGATTGTCTAACGTCTGTAATGGCTCCCCTATCACTGCTGTGTGATTAGAATGTAACTGTAATGGCTCCACGGTCATACAGTGGCAAAAACATCAGGCTGCCTGCACACTCCACTCTCTTGCTAATTGGAAGGAGTCTGTAATTGACTGTGTGGTCGCTGGCTCGAGTGATGACTCGTGTATATCTTGAATCAGCAGATGTGTGAGTATGATAATCTCTGACCTTGCTAATTTGAACTGCTCACAAAATAGAGTCAGATCATTGTGTAATTTATGTGTGACAGCATTGTTACGGTAATAGAGTTTGCCGTCGCGCGATTGGATGGTGACCTTAGTGTCCCGGCTGTGTCTGACGCCTGATTGGAACACGGATGCCGTGGCGCTGGCTGCTGCGCCGAGCCTGATCTGCTGTGATTGGAGCGCGACCCGGATGGCTACGCGGTGTTTGCGTGCGCGTGATTGGACCGTGTTCCCGGTGACTGCCGGGTGTCCACAGTGCGATTGGGCAGTGACCTTATGGGTTGCCAGGTCTGTGTTGTGGCATAGTGCTTTTCCTGAGAGTATCGATCGGAAGTCAGGACAGCAGTCAATGGATAGTCTGAGCACGGGTTTGTGTTCCACATTGGCAACGTGTGTGTGTCTCTCCGTGTCTATGTCAACCGCTTGGATTTCATGACCAGTAAGTATCAATCCCCCACCCATTAGAGTGTGTGGTGGACAGGCAGATTCATGTTGAACTGAACAGATAGATAAAATGGAGTGATGGAAATGATTTTGTATCCTCACACAGGAGATGCAGTCTCTTTTTTCTTCATTGTTTCGCTCTCTTACTCTCTCTCTCTCTCTGTCTGTCTCATAATTTCTCTCACTCATTCTTTCTTCTTTTTCTCTCTCAGTCTGTGGTTGCCATGTCGTTTTCCTGTCTGTTTCCCTCTGCACTCATCCTTTTCTCTCTATTCTGATACATGTTGCAGTACCTCACCTCTCTACATGTTTTTGCACCCCAGTCTCTCTACTCCGCCTCCCCAGCCGTCATTTTCTGCTTAGCACGATCTGCGTTTCTCCATCTCATCCCATTTCTCTCATCTCATGTCATCTCATCTCTCTTTCTCTCCCTTTCTCTCTCTCTCCCTCCCTCCTCCCTCTCTCTCCTGCTCCCTCTCTCCCCTCTGGACAGCCCTTTTTTCATGTTAGTTTGGTGCCAGACAGCCATCTTTCAGATTGAGATATGCCTGGTTTTAAAATCAAACCCTGGACAGATTTACGGAGCGGAGGCGAGGAAGGACGGTTGGAGGTGGGCTTTTTTCTTAAGCGCTAATCTCAGGCTCATTTTTACAATGGACCCAACGTCCAAGATGGACAGATAAATGGACCTTTCAGTGTCTGTCTTTCTTTTTAGATGGTGATTCAGGACGATAGACTGCGCTAACGTGCTGATTAAGAAAGCTCGAAGGGAGGGTGGGGACAGAGGGAGCGAGAGAGAAAGAAAGAAAGAAAGAGAGAGAGAGAGAGAAAGGAGGAGGAGAGACGGAGCGTGGGCAGGTGGAAGAGACGCTTGGAAAAGATCGAATGAGCGTGTGAACGTCTTGACCCACGTCTTGTCTGCGATGACGTATTGCTGTACTTAACGTGCTGATTGACTGATTGACCAGCTGATGGCTACCAGGACGGCTGCTTTACGGAGGGAAAAGATGGACAGAGCGGGAGCACTCGATTGGAAAGCCGCCCTCCTCCACACAAAGAGAGACTGATGGCATTTTAGAGAGCCGAACAGAGCAAGACACTTCATCCATGTGACATATGGACAGGCCCCTCAATAACGAGGGCTCTTATTGGGCGGCCAGACAGTATCAAAACACTTCACGGGCGAGAGAGAAAGAGCGAGATAGATAGAGATAAAGATAGAGATAGAGAGAGAAAGAGATGAGCGAATGAGAAAGCAGGAGAGAAAGAAAGATGTTACCACGAATAAAAGTAGCACAGATACTCTCAGAAACACTGACGCCAGAGCCGTGTATTGAATTTGTTTAATGAATAGATGTAACCACACAAGAGCAAGCCAACAGGGACCATAAGATAGAGAGAGCTGGAGAAAGAGAGGGAGAGAGAGACAGAAAAAGAGAGAGCGAGAGAAAAGGAGGAAGGTAGTATGAATGAATAATAAAAAGACCGAAAGAAAGAAAAGATAGCAAAGGAAAGGAGGGTGGTGCATTGACCTGTTTTTCTACAGACAGAATGAGCACAGACCAAAGAGGGAATGCTAAAGAGCCCTCTCAGATACTGTCACATCCGCACTGTGACACATAGACAAATGACACACTCTACCTTTCACCGCTGACTACGAGCAGATTCCCCCGTCCACCGCCCTCCCTCCATGGCTTCCCTCCTACAACAGATCACTACAAGATGTGTGAAGATCCAGGCCATGATTTCCCTCTTTCCCAAACAACGCTGTCTTACCAGCTCCCTTTCTTTCCATTCTCAATGTTTTTTTTACAGGCGGTCAGCTGAAGCAGCCGTCTCAAGATTCCCCTCCAAATGGAACAGCAGCCCACCGTCCACATTAAAGTTTGACTTGCGCCACTGGAAACACCACTGCGTCTTGTTCCGGGAAGGTCCCGCTGGAACTACGTGACCCAGAATTCCACTCTCCACTGTGCTGCTCATGCTGTTCTGAGTGAGAACTTCATAATAGGCCACCCAGTAGACCGTCTCTTTGGTATCAGCATTTGGAGCCTGTGACATTGTGAGAAGGCCAAGGTACAAACACTGCTACTGTCGACCTGGTGGATGGCTATGCCAGACGTTTTGGAGGGACCTGGTCTCCAACACCATCATGACTGAGATTCTACAGCTGACCTGTCATATTTGTTAAAAAAGTATGTATTATGAGGTATGATGTTTTTAGCTCAAACACAAACTAAGTCTACACAGTGTGGCCAACCGTATCATGATGTGTTCTGATTCAATACTAGTAGTTTTTATTATTCTACCTGATTTTTTTCAGAGAGCAGCTGAGACCAGTCACAGAGCAGTTCACAGAGCAGTGGAGGAAAATTATTTTTGGTGTGTGCATGAGAGAATGCGGCACTAAGGAATGTAGCATTTCCACATGTGCATCACTAAATTACATGCAAAGTAACGTTCACAAACTAAAGAGAATGAACCTCAAAGCCTGCTCCACTCACAGGGTCTAAGGGTCATAGAGGTTGAGCTATTAATATCTAAGGTCATGGGGTCATGGCTGGACCTGCTTTAGTAATGGCATATCTTTTGTTTGCTCTCTCTCTCTCTCTCTCTCTCTCTCTCTCTCTCTCTCTCTCTCTCTCTCTCTCTCTCTCTCTCTCTTTCTCTGTCTCTCTCTCTCTGTTCTCTTTCAGCCTTTCCCCAGGATCTGATGACTGTATTCTAAGGGGTGAGTTTGGCCTAGCAATTAATGGCCGTATCAGTCACAGATGGCTTTTGTTTAACATAGAACTGCAGAAGGCTGTGCCTGACAGTGCCCGCCCTCCCTCCCCTTTCCCTTACGCTCCGATCCAGATTGGCTGTGCCGCGCTTACGTCACACCGCTTCCCCTCGCCGATTGGACAGTGCAACTGAAGAAAGTGGCCAGACCCTTCCTGCTCAGGCACCGTCCGACTGGTGTTGGGGGGGGGGCGGCAGGGCCTGAGCGCTGAGCTGAGCTGAGGGATCGGATTGGCCGTCTCGTCTGCGAGTGGGCTGGGGAGTGAGATGCGGATTGGAGAATGTCGGGGGACTGGGATGAAGACCTGTGCAAGAAGGCGTTCATGCTGGTGGAGGAGCTCTGCTTCAGGTCCCCCGAGGGCCGCAGCCAGAGCGAGCACTGCCAGGAGTTCAGCTACATCCTGAGAGGAGGCAGCAGGCAGCTGGATTCAGGTAAGATTAATCCTGGCACAGATTTTTACATGCACACACACACACACACACACACACACACACACACACACACACACACACACACACACACACACACACAAATGTACAAATGCACTTGTGCACAGACACACACACTCTCCACACATACACATGCACTTGCACACAAACACACTCATGCACTCACACATATGCACACATCACACATGCAGAACACACACACTAGCACACACACACTCTCCACACACACACACACACACACACACACACACACACACACACACACCGCATGTACACATGCACTTGCACACGCACAGGCGCACATTTGCACACACACACACACACACACCACATGTACACATGTACTTGTGTACACACATGCATGCATGTGTTCATATGCATGAACACAGACACACACACACAGTACCACACATACACATGCTCATGCTGAATTTGCATTTATTCACTTAGCCACGCAATTTTATCGCAGGAGACTTGCAGAGGGTGAGGAAGGTGAGAATTTCACGGTGATGTGTGGTCCCCGGGCATCGAACCCCTGACCTCGCTGTTGTTAGCAGCCTGTCGTGTAGGAACACATGGTGTGGGGGAGGGGGTGGAGGAGGGTGGGGAGGGGTGGGGTGGGTTGGGTTGGGGTGGGGATATGGAAGGTAGGTACTGTAGGCTGCGATGCCAGAGCCAAACTGGTTTAATAGCTGGCTTCAGCAGATGCTAAAATAGGAAAAAAAAATCTTCCTCACAGTTCACATGCTCACAGCTTTAATGTGTCATTGTCATCACAGGAGCCAAACCAATTCATGGGAATTATTTTACAAGAAAACAGAAAAAGGCCAGAACGAAAGAGAGAGAGAGAGACAGAGAGAGAGAGAGAGAGAAAGAAATAGAGAGCAAGAGAGAGAAAGAAAAAATAGAGAGCGAAAGAGAGGGAAAAGGGAGAGAAGGAGAGAAAGAGAGAGAGAGAGCAAGCTCTAAATTTAGATCCCAGTGGAGGGGCATCTGTCCAGGGGCACGGTACTTTCTTTTGTTGGAGGCGCCTGCTGCTATATCGCTACCCTTGGGAGAGGGATTATAAGTCAAGAAGCCTCATTTTCACATCCACTGAATGTAAGCCACTTCGGGTAAAAAGCGTCCTCAACATGACAAAATGTGTAATGGGCTTAATACCGGCAGATGAAAAAAGAAAAGAAAAGAAAAGAAAAGAGGGCAGTCATTAGAGCAACCCCTCCCCCTAAGTTTTTTCGGTGACAGAAGTGAAGGAAGCGTCCATTAAGTTGCCAGTGGATTGGAAACGTCGGGGAATTATTCGCCGTGAGCGGAGAATTGACAGCGGCAGAATTGGATGCCAGCGCCGCGTGCCACCTCACGCCAACATGTGTCACGCCCGACACGCCGCTCATTTGCCCTCGCCCGCTTGTCCTCCGCTCGCACCATCTTCCTTTCTTTTTTTTTCTTTCTTTCTTTCTTTCTTTCTTTCTTTCTTTCTTTCTTTCTTTCTTTCTTTCTTTCTTTCTCTCCGTTTCTCTGTCTCTCCTATCTGAGAAAGGGGGCTTTTTTAACAATGGCTTCATTTTGGAGCTACTTGGAAAGCCGAATTAAAGTGCAGCCTTACAAAACCGAAGGAGAAATTACAGCATGGGAATGGCAATCATTATTATAGACTCACAGCACAGGCACCCCTGTGCAACAGAAATGGCTGTAATCTATTTGGGAGCCATTTTGTAACCCTTTTCCAGAACAACAAACTGCTATCCATTTTCCTGCTCTTTTTTTGTCAATCTTAGATATTTTTTCTTGTCAAAGATTAATGTCGGTTATTAATTGTACTGAATTGATGAAATACAGCAATTCTTTGTAAGAAAAATAAAATACAGCATGTTTATTAAAGATATAAAACGTTTCACACAGTGTGGGGTAGAAAACAGTCATACAGGTAAACGTTTT
>CM050216.1:18823742-18831242 GCA_027475355.1 Coilia nasus | reverse complement strand
ACACACACACACTCCCTCTCACCCTCCTGCCGGCATTCCTCCTACCCCTTGCTGCTTTCCGTCTTCCTCTTCCCATCTTTCATTCCTCCTCTCTCTCTCCCTCTCTCTCTGTCTCACTCACTCTCTCTCTCTCTCTCTCTCTCTCTCTCTGTCTCACTCACTCTCTCTTTCCATCTGCATCTTGTTCTCTACAGTGACAGATCAATGCCCCACACATCCTCCCCCTCACAACCCCCACAACCTCCACAACCCCGCCCTCCACCACACACCCACACCCCACCCCCCCTGCACTCTCTGATCATATCTTTTGAACAAGTGCTGATTAATGACATACACAGACTAATGAATAATTCACCGAAAGGGAAGGGGCAGTGTGGGAGAAAAACACAGAGCTGAAGAGAAACAGAGAGAGAGAGAGAGAGAGAGAGAGAGAGAGAGAGAGAGAGAGAGAGAGAGAGAGATGGAGACACGATTGATGGAGTGAAAAAGAGAGAGATAGAAAGATAGATATTTGGTGGGTTAAAAAGAGGCATGAGAGACAAGGGTGGACGGGTGGGAGAAAGAGAAAGACAGAAAAGAGAAAAGGGGGGGGGAACAGAATGACATCAGAACGAGGAAGAGGATAGAATCTGGCAGAAAAGCAGACAGGGGACATGGGGGGTGGCGGTGTTGGAGACAGACAAACAGAGATAATAGGAGTAATGTAGAAATGTGCCCCCCAAAAAACACCAGACAGAATACAAACTGACAGACAGAAGTGTAAATTTGAAAGAAAGAGAAAACAAACAAGGGGGAGACGAAAAAAAAGGCACACAACCGATCCCCCCACCCCACCCCACCCCGCCCTCCACCCTCCTACTTTCCACTCCCTTGCATACTGGTGCTGTCTGAAGGTCTGTTGTTCTAAAGGCTCTTGTTGCCTTTCAGATTTGTTCAGTGTGATTGGTTTGCCTTGTTTATTTGTTTGGCTGTGTAATCTCTCATTCGTGAATAAAAGAGGTGCTGTCACAGACCCTTTGTGTCTCCAACGGTTTGGAGAAAAATTATGAGGCAGCACATGAACGTGGCAGACAGAGCGGGAGAAAAAATAGGGATTCGTATTTGTGTGCCTGAAAGCCCTGTTTCTGCCATCGTCAGCCTTACACAGCCTCTGTTTTTTTTTGTGTGAATGGCTGTCATTTTACAGGCAGGGACTCTGACTGGTAAGTGTAGCCATTCTGAACTATGACATTTCCTGACCTTTTTCCCTGACAACAAAATTGTGGCACTGTTGTAAACGTCGACGCTTGGTTGCCGCTTAAAACGATTTGGAGGTCGAATGTGGTCTTTCAAAAGGTTTTGGCGGTGGCTGCCTCAATGTGTTTACCGTTTGAATATAATTTTGTTATCACGGTTCCTCACCTGTTTCATGTTTTGTGGTTTCTGTCAGTAAAATGGGATTTTCTGGCCCTCCGTCTGTACTTGTTGCTGAGCGCCTTCAGGAGAACATTCAGGGGGAAAAAAATCTATGAAGCGAACAAAACCAAATTCCTTACGTTTTCGCAAGCAGCAGAATGTGAATGAGAATCTCTCACGTTTGGGCTCAATTCCTTTGTAGCTCACGTCACAAGCCAGCTTCGCCTGAGCACCAGCCTCAGCTCCACCTTCTTCTCCAGGAGCTGCGGAGTTGTCTGGCATTGTCTATGTAATTACATGATCTGAGATAGATGACAGAGAGACAGACAGCTTGACAGATTGGCCCGTTGTGCCTGGCTGTGATTGGCAGTCCTCCTCTCAGCACCGGGAGAGTAGTGTCGTAAGAGGGAGCGGCTCCGCCTCTCCTCCCCTCGCCTCGGCTCAGCTCGGCTCGGCGGAACGGAATATTTAGCTCCAGTATTCATCGCTGATTCATTTGTGCGTTCCCCCCTCTCGGAAAGTGTCATTAAGTCCTCAGCATGATGGAAGGCCGGGGCAGAGAAAACGGAAGAGGCTTAAATGCCTTTTCAGAGCCATTGTTTGGTGTTATTGTCAGGTTTTTCAACCTCTTCTTTCTACCTCCACTGCCACCCCCTCCAACCCCCCAAGCTCCACCTGACCGCCCCCCCCCCTCCCCAAATAAAAACAACCCCTCCAACACACACACCGAATCCACACACACAATTCCCCTTTGAGAAATAAAGCAATTCCCTCATCATTTTAAACCCTGCTTTTCGACAGTGGCGTGGTGCAAAGCTGTTTGCAAGACAGCATAAATTCGGGGCTCTCTCCAGGGGGGGAAACTCTTTCCCTCGCTTCACATCCCTTCCCACTCTTCCCTTTTGTTCTTTTTTCTCCCTCTGTAAACTGTGTCTTTGCCAACCGTCATTAAGATGTCTCACTGCGTGCCTGTCCCTCACTCATTTACGGCGCAGTTCTCTCTGTGTGCCTCGCCGTGTGTGTTTCTGTCCGTCTATCTTATTGCTTTTACCGGCAACTGGACTACTTGCATTTTCTTTTCCTGTCTGTCTGTCTGTCTGTCTGTCTGTCTGTCTGTCTGTCTGTCTGTCTGACTTTTTTAAATGCAGCACCTGTTAGAGAGAATCTGCATCGTTTTTTGTATTTGTTCGTTGTCTATAAATATAATTTGTCTCGATAGCGACACCGGGAATATAAGCAGGGCCACGTGTGACAGCAGGCCGAGATGTAATAGGCCCCGAAGGAAGCGCTCGTCTTGGGATCGCTCCTTTAACCGCCAAAAAAAAAAAAGGATGTCAGCTCATTCTGTGGGGGCTGATGGTATGGTGCAGTTCGCTCGTGTGTGTGTGTGTGTGTGTGTGTGTGTGTGTGTGTGATGGGGGGATGGGTTAGGGTGACTCCATGCAAACTTAATGAAGATGAGGGTTTGCTTTTACATGTTTAAAGCCTGACAAGGAGGGAAGAGCCCTTTTTAGCTCTCTATTTCTGTATTTAATTTGGATTTTTAAAAAATATTTTCTTGTGGCCATGCAGAATTTTAACCCTGGTGAAATGTGAAGCTGTCGTGGTGAAATGGAGAGCTATTTTGAATCCCTCATCGTGACATTCTGCTTTCATTGTTTGTTCTGAAAGGAAATGCGAGGAAAGAAATGTTCTACGTCTAAAATGTGCCACTCGACTCGCGCTCGGTTTCCAAATCTATCAGTCAGACAGCCAGACAGGCCGAGGCAGAGATTTCCTCACTCCCTCTCGCCCTGAACTCTCACCCCAGGCCCCAGTAGCTCCAACCACTTCATTAGTGAGCTGCCACCTCCACACCCACCACCCTACAGGCAGCCTCAATACGCTAATTACTGGTTCATGCCAATGGGTCTTTCCAAACATGCAATCTCGTCTGACCTCTCCTTCTCGTTTTTCTCATCCCTGTCACACTATCTCTCTCTCTCTTTCTCTTTCTCTCTGTATCTTTCTCTTTCTCTCTTTCTCTCTCTCTCTTTCTCTTTCTCTCTGTATCTTTCTCTGTCTCTGTCTGTCTGTGTCTCTTTCTCCATTTATTTGTGCTGCCTCCTTGCTCTCCTTCTTATCTTTCTTTCTCTTGGATACTGTAATTCAAAGAAGCTTTATTTGCATATACTAAGGAAAAGTGTTGCATCGAAACACTGTCTTCCGCTCTGTCTCTCTGTCTCTCTCTGAAACTCAATTTCAAAGTAACTTTGTTGGCATTGGTGGTCATATTCAGCATATTAAGTATGCCAAATCATATGCATTAAAACATCCTCTCTGTCTGTCTCTCTCTCTCTCTCTCTCTCTGTCTCTCTGTCTCTCTCTCTCTCTCTTAGAGATCTCGGTGAGCCTCCTCTCGGTCATTGTAACCTTCTGCGGCATCGTCCTGCTCTCCGTCTCGCTGTTCGTCTCCTGGAAGCTCTGCTGGTTGCCATGGCGCGACAACGGGGGCCTGAGCCTGACGGCGGGCCTGTTGCCGGGTGGCGGCGGGGCGGGGGGGCTGGGCTGCGGCGGCGGCTCGTCCCTGCTCCCGCCCCTGCTGCAGAGGAAGGACACGCAGTCGTCCTCCTCGCTCTACCCATCCCTGTCGCAGCCCTCCCAGCACCACCCGCACTTCTCCGACCTGATGGGGGTGGAGAGTGGTGGTGGAGGCGGGGGCGGGGGCGGGAGCGGGGCGCTGGTGGTGGGCAGTGTGGTCGGGGGGCCACAGGAGACCCAGGAACACTCCTACCTGGACATGGACTCCTACCCCAACAACGCCGGTGAGTGGGCAACTCCATGTCAAAAGAAAAAAAAAATCCAATACAAGTTCTTTGTTCTGCTGGCCGCCTTAGTTGAAAATGTCACCCGAATTCACAACCTGAATTGAAAATCAAGGGAAAAAATCTTAGTCCAGATCTGAGTTTTGGAAACCTATGCCAAGTGCCCCTACTGATAATGACACCGCGGTGTGCATCTGTACACACATCATGTCTATATATCTTATCAGCAGTGATGGACAACTTGGCTTCATAAGGTGCAGTCCAATACCTCTTATTTGTTCTAGCCATTGACTAATTGATTGGTACTAATTAGCACAGCTGTACAGCCAGGTAGAAGACTGCTATAGTGAAAACCCCTGTCTTAGCTTCACAGGTAGAACTTGTGTGATTTTGTAAAACGTGGATATTGTACTGAATATTGGATTGTTGCATCTAAAGCCAGGTAGCCAACTACACCATATTAGCCATTAAACTATAACATTGAATGCCATTTTGCCATTTAATATTTAATGCCATTTTGTCATTTAATATGCTGGCTCAAGAGTAATTGGAGTAATAAGTAATAGCAAATTATTTTCTGTGTGCTACAATATATTATTAAATATGTAACGAATACATTATTAATTACTTATAGTAGCATGATGTTATATTCATATGCGCAGACAATTATGTTTTAATGCTACTACCAAATCTCTGCTATGGCTAGCTGTTTCTTCAGTTACACAGCATAAAACAGTACAGTACAGCAGAAAACAGTGTGCCACTTTAAAAAGCAGCCAATCTCTATGATCTAATACTACATTACAGCGCCACAGCTGCTGGGTGGAATTGTGTTCCGTCTCCACCAAACAGCATAAATAGTGCATGACGTTATTGTACGGCACTGAGACGCTGGTGCCTACTATCTGTACATTATATTTCACTGCCATCTCTAAATAATTAAGCACTCCATGATTGCTACAATGTATAATGTGGCTGCCATGACAGCAGTGCACATGTGGACGCAGGGCCTTCTCGTATTACAGTTACAACCACAGCCAAAGGAATGTATACAGCATTTAAAACGATGCTACGGCTACCGGGGTAACAGGAAGTAAACTCGCAATTTTGTTTTTAATTTAAAATTACGCATTTGGACTTTTGGCTCAGCCTTTATCATTAGACACATTCCAAACAGCTAAAAAATGTGGGATATCATTCTTTGCACATTCAGCCAACAGTCCATGTAGAGCATTTAAATTAAAAACAAATAGCGAACTCATGTTAGGTGAGTTATGCATGATTTTATGGTAAATAAACAGCACATTTTGAGAGATAGTTTCCATCTATATTCTTTTTAACCTTATACGTCATGATACCACGTCCCACAACCCGGGCCGGTGGGTTGGCGTGTTCACATCAAACCCGCCCTGGCAAAAAGTGTACGGTCCGAGACGGGTCGATTGCGAACCCTGTGTCGGTCAGTGTGAAAGGTACAGGCGCCCCACTAATTTAGGGTTTTTCGACAGTGTGAAAAGGCCTAATGGAATGGCCTAAAGTCTGCCCTGCGGAGTGTCAGACAGCTGAATGGTAGCCATAAATGGAAGTCATTACCAGAGTTCTAATGTGGTCCCATGGATAGGACAGCTGGGTACAGCTGGTAGAGTGCTCCAGTTTTTAGTCCTCACCTCTGTTTCTCGATCTTTCTCTCTATCTGTGTATTTTACTTTCTCTCTCTCTCTCCCTTTCTCTCTCACCATATGTCTCTCTCTCTCTTTCTTTCTCTCTCTCTCTCTCCTTCTCTCTCTCTATCTCTTTTTTCCTCCCCATGCCTTTTCTTGTTGTCCTGTTGTTTTCACTTGGCCTTAATCTCATCTGGCTCTTTCTGCCATCGTCACTTTTAATGTCCTCCCCCGCTCTCTCCTTGTTTCTTGCTCTCTCTCTTCTTCTTTCTCTCTCTCTCTTTCTCTGTCTCTCTCTCTCTCTCTCTCTTTCTCGTTTTCGTTCTCTCGCTCCCAGGGAATCTGAAGTTGAGCACCACGTCTCCGGAGTTGCCCCCCACAGCTGAAGGTGCCCAGCCTCAGAAGGACCTGCCCAATGCCCACTCCCAGCAGCAGGTCGCTGCCAGGTCCGTTCCTCTGAATGCGCCCGTGTGTGTGTGTGTGTGTGTGTGTGTGTTTGTGTCTGTATGTTTGTGTATGTTTCAGGAGAGGAGAAACAGGGAAAAGAGAAAGCTAATGTGTGTCTAGGTCTGTGTGTGTGTGTGTGTGTGTGTGTGTGTGTATGTGTGTGTGCTTCACAATAGGAGAAACAGGTAAAGAAGAAAGCTAATGTGTGTCTAGGTCTGTGTGTGTGTATGTGTGCGTGTGTGTGTATGTATGTATATGTGTGTTTCAGGACAGGAGAATCAGGGAAAAAGACTATTTTGAAAAGACTACTGTGTGTAAGTGTGTATGTGTAGGTGTGTGTGTGTGTGTGTGTGTGTGCGTGTGTTCACAATAGGAGAAACCGGTAAAGGAGAAGCCTAATGTGTGTCTAGATCTGTGTGTGTGTGCGCGTGTGTGTGTATGTATATGTGTGTTTCGTGACAGGAGAATCAGGGAAAAAGACAAAGCTACTATGTGTAAGTGTGTATGTGTAGGTGTGTGTGTATGCGTGTGTATGCTGTCCGTGTGTGTGTGTGTATGTGTGTGTGTCTGTGTGTGTGTGTGTGTGTGCCATCCCACATCATTATCTCTTCCCCTCATCTCTTCAGACCCAAGCCCATGACTCACCAGCTCTCCAGCCCGGATTTCCACGGCGAGGAGAAGAGCGAACAGGTGACGAGCATCGGCCAGATCAAACCGGAACTCTACAGGATGCGACAGGGCGACCAAGGGGACGGCAAACAGGGGAGCACCTGTGGCAAGATTAGCTTCCTCCTCCGCTACGCCTTCAAGTAAGACACTCTCTCTCTCTCCTCTCTCTTTCCTCCTCCCCGTGTACGTCTGTTCCCTGTGCACACACACTCCCCCCCCGTAACTGTAACTCCTGCTGACGAAAACCTCTCCAGCGCCCCCACCAAGTCATCTTCCAATCCGATCAGTGCTGTCGCTCCCTCATCACTTACACTGAGGGAGATCCATACCTCTCCATGCCTCAGTGCTATATAAATAGACCTAGCCCATGTAGACCATAAATGAGAAAGCGCAGGAAACAAAGAGAGATAGATAGACTGATAGATAGAAAGTGAAAGAGGGGAAGAGAGAGACAGATAGAGGGGAGGGAATGAATGTGGGTGGGGGGTGGGGGGTGAGAGGTGGGGGGCTTGGGGGGGGGGGGG
>CM050216.1:18751242-18818742 GCA_027475355.1 Coilia nasus | reverse complement strand
TGAAAGGTTTAAGACTGGTTTAAGACTGGTTTAAGACTGGTTGAAATAAAACCATTTTACTTCTCTAAAGTTCCCTCTTTTGCTTTTCCCCCTTTTCACCTTTTTTTTGCTGCTAAATCCCTTGTTCTTTCCTCCCTCTGTTCTTCCATCGTGTCTTTTTTTCTTTCTCTTTTGCTAAATCCCTTCCCTTCACGGTGTCTGTTCTCCTCGCTATCGCAGGTCCACAGAAAGACCCTGAATCCTGTTTTTAACGAGACATTCCAGTTTGGGGTGCCGCTGGCCGAGCTGCACGCGCGGAAGCTGCACTTCTCCGTCTACGACTTCGACCGATTCTCCCGCCACGACCTCATCGGCCAGGTGGTGGTGGACAACCTGCTGGACTTCAGCGAGGGCAGTGGGGACAAGCCCATCTGGAGGGACATCGTGGAGGGGACGGCGGTGAGGGGACTAACACAAACACACACACACACACTCATATGTGCATATGCAAGCACATGCAAACACATGCATACACATACACACACACACACCCACACACACCCACACACACACACCTACACACACATTAGCTTTCCCTGTTTCTCTTATACTAAAACACATACACACACATGCACACAGTGCGCATGCACACACACACACACACACACACACACACAGCACACATAAAACACACACACAAGCACACAGAAACACACACAGTTTTGTTATTATTCCACAATCAAATACTCATTTACAACTGTGTGCACACACACTCAAGGACACACACACACACACAGTGCCTGCCAATAGTGAATTTGTTAAAGTACACTCATAGTGAAGTGATATTTCGGCCATTCATACAAGTAGGCAGGTAGTTTGAAGGCCATGTCTCTGTTAAAGGGTCTTACTGTATGAGGGGCTGAGGTGAGCTGAAATGACCCATTCCCCTTGCCAGTCCTCGCCTATTTGCACAACAATACAAACTAAAGAAATCCTGATTGTGCATCAGCTCTGTGGACTGTGGAGTTGGGTAACTGTGTGTGTGTTGTGAGGGGCTGGGAAAAGTGACCCATTTCTCGTGCCAGTATGCACGTATGTGCACAACAGTACAAATGAAAGAAATCCCGTTTAGCCATCAGCTCTATGGACTGTGGAGTCGGGTAGCTGTGTGTGTATGACTGTGGGTTGTGACTGTGGGGTGTGTATGACTGTGTGAAATTCAGCTGCCTAGAGGCAAGCCCTGGAGTTGGAAGGACATGTTGGTCATATATGTTTTAAAGGCTCTTACTGTTTGAGGGGTCGAGGTGAGCTAAGGTGACATATTCCTTTTGCCAGTCCTAACCTCTACACACAACAATACCAAATTAAAAACGTCCTGACCGCGCATCAGCTCTGTGGACTGTGGAGCTGGGTATAACTGTATGTGTGTTGTGTGTGTGTGCCGTGACTGTTTGTATGTGTGTTCAGACTATGTGCCATTCAACGGAAGTGATCCTATTATCGGCATAATACCTATTATCAGCCATTACTGTCGCTGTTCCAGTTAAAATGAGGCTTCACCCGGTGAAAAACAAGGTATCCCTGTGAAAACAGACAAATTTAGCTCCTGAAAACTTTTCGCTAATGTCGCTAATACCGGACGGAAACGCATACGCTTAGCGAACGATAGCGGCCTTAGAAGGCAAGCAGCCGACCCGAAGTTTGAAGAACATGCTTACCCTATCTCTATAAAGGAGCTGTATGAGGGGCTGAGGGAAATGATATAATATGTTTGTACGTCAAGCACTTGGGTCAAAGGTGAACACCCTATTTAGGGCACACCTACCACCTATAGGTGCAATCGCCATTACACGCTGAGGAAGGGCTTGGCCCGAAACGTTCGTGGGCGAATAAAATAAGTAAAAATCTGAAGAGTGCTGTCCTATGCTTGATTTCTTCATGGGCTGAGGGGAACGACCCATTCCTCGTGTCAGCTTGCACCTGTGCGCACACAACGGTGCAAATGGAAGTAATCCCGGTCAGCCGTCGGCTCTGTGGACTGTGGAGTTGTGCAGTTGTGACTGCGTGACATTCAGCCGCTTTAGCGAATGAGCAGTGAAGCAAGGGCCTGGAGCTTGAAGGACATGCTGGCCATTTATCATTTAAAGGCTGTTGCTGTATGAGGGGGCTGAGGTGAGCTGAGGTGACTCATTCCTCCTGCCAGTCCTCGCCTCGCCTCTGCGCACAATGATACAAAATTAAAGAAATCCCGATCGGCCATCGGCTCTGTGGACTGTGGAGTTGGGGAACTGCATGTGTGTGTGTGAGTGTGTGTGGGTGCGTGTGTATATGTGTGTGTGTGTGTATGTGTGTGTGTGTGAGAGAGAGAGACAGAGAGAGAGAGAGAGAAAGTGTGTGTGTGTGTGTGTATGTGTGTGTATGTGTATGTGTGTGTGTGAGAGAGAGAGACAGAGAGAGCGCGAGAGAGTGTGTGTGTGTGTGTGTGTGTGTCTGTGTGTGTGTATGTGTGTGTGTGACTGTTTGACATTAAAGAAATCCTGGTGCTCGGGCGTCGGCTCTGTGTGCTGTGTGAGTAGAGAGAGGAGAGCGAACTCCACTATCACATCTCAGAGCAGCCTCTGTAGCCTTTGAAGCTTTATAGCTCCAAGCGATAAAGACACAGGCTTCAAGGTTCTTCCCTCCCTCAAAAAGCAGCCCGCCCAGCCTTGCTCGTCCTTAATCAAAGAGGGTATTCATCCGGTGTGGGGACTGTGCACTCATAAGCACACACTGATACTTACACACACACACACACGTGCACACACACACATACAGACACACACACACACACACGTACACACACACTAGTACATACACACACACACACACACATATACACGTACACACACACTAGTACATACACACACACACACACATACACACATACACACATACACACATATACACACATACACAAACACAAAGACGCACACACACACATACACAAACACAAAGACGCACACACACACACACATACACACAGACACACACACAAACATACACTGACACACACACACACAAACACAAAGACGCACACACATACACACACACACACACACACAAAGACGCACAGACACACACACACACACACACACACACACTCACAGGAAACGAGGCCATGTTCAAAAACGCTGAGTGAGGAGGATGTGGTGTTGGTGGAGACAGAGGTGGGGTGGGGGTAGGGTGCGGTGGGGTGGGGTAGGGTTAGGGGTGGGGTAGGGTGGCGTGGGGTGGGGTGTGAGGAGATTAAATTGAAATGGCTGTCGATGTTTGAAGCTGGAGCTGTGGCATAGTGACAGCCATGCTGTAGTGGGGACATGGCCCTGCCACTGCTGGGCATGTCAGCCGGTTCAGAGGCTAGAGAGCTGGGCACCAATGTGTTTTTGTGTGTGTGTACGTGTGTGTTTGCGTGTGTGTGTGTGGTGTATGTGTAGGTTTAACTGGGTGTGTTATGTGTGTATTTTGTGACAGTGCGTGTGTGCGTGTTTGTGTGTGCATGCGTGCGTGCGTGTTTGTGTGTGTGTGACTATGTGTTTTGAGCGTGTGTGTAACTGTGTGTGTGTGTGTGTGTGCGTGTGTATGTGTAGCTATGTGTGTTTTGAGTAGGTGTGTGTGTGTGTGCATGCGTGCATGCATGTTTGTGTGTGTGTGACTGTGTGTGTGTAACGGTGTGTGTTTTGAGTGTGTGTGTAACTGTGTGTGTGTTGTGTTGTTGTGTATGTATATATGTGTGTATGTGTGTGTGACTATGTGTGTGTGTGTGTGTGTATGTGTAGCTGTGCGTATTTTGAGTGTGTGTGTGTGTGTGTGTGTAAGTGTGTGTGTGTGTGCCCCTGAGATAGGAGGATGAGGACCTGTGTGCACTGGGGCATTAACCAGACACACCAGAGTGCTCTGCCCCGATTACCCTCTGGGCTGTACTGTATGCTAGGCTAGGCTATGTGGAGATGTGATGTACTAGCTGTGTGGAGATGTGATGTCTGACCTCTGCAGAACTGCTATGACTCAGGAAGGAGTAAATATAAATATAACAGTGTTGAAGGATACTGTGTGCTGTGTGCTACTCTCTGACTTATTTTTTGGCTTAATCATGGAGGCTGTGCAGGACTGCTGGATGCTGGATGCTGGCTGCTGGATGTTTGAGGACAAACAGTCTGTGAAATGTTTGCTTATTTATGAGCCATGATGATGGCTGGGCAAAGAGACTGGTTAGGGACTCCAGGGCCCGAAACACATGCATACATGTGTGTGTGCATAAGTCTGTGTGTGTGTGTGTGTGTGTGTGTGTGTGTCTGTGTGTGTGTGTGTGTGTGTGTGTGAGAGAGAGAGAGAGAGAGAGAGAGAGAGAGAGAGAAAGTGAGAGCAAAAGAGAGAAAGACAGAGAGCTTGTAGCTGTGTGTTTGTGTGTGTGTGTCAGAGAAAGATAGTGTGTGTGTGTGTGTGTGTGTGTGTGTGTGTGTGTGTGTGTGTGTGTGTGTGTCTGTGTGTGTGTGAGAGAGAGAGAGAGAGAGAGGGAGATACAGAGAGACAGAAAGAAAGGGAGAGCAAGAGAGACAAAGACAGAGAGAGAGCTTGTAGCTGTGTGTTTGTGTGTGTGTGTGTCAGAGAAAGATAGAGTGTGTGTGTGTGTGTGTGTCAGAGAAAGATAGAGTGTGTGTGTGTGTGTGTGTGTGTGTGTGTGTGTGTGTCAGAGAAAGATAGAGTGTGTGTGTGTGTGTGTGTGTGTGTCAGAGAAAGATAGAGTGTGTGTGTGTGTGTGTGTATGTGCGCGCGGGTGCATACGAATGAGATATGAGGAAGATGATTTGTGTGTACTGAGACAGATGCGTGTTGCAGCTCCTGAGCTAGTGCCTAGCCAGTGGCCTAACCTTGCTCATATACACCTGCTGCCTTTGTATCTCCTTGTACTCTGGCCTTCACTGTGGCGGCCTGCATATAGGCAGTGACACAGACCCATCCATCCACTTACTCACCGTTAAACACTGTTGGCTCTTAAGAGAGCTGAAAACAGCAGAGCAGGGCAAAGTGATGAACTATAGTTGAACGCTAGAAAAAATTGATTTTATTTTTATTTTCTGTTTGCATGTACACATACCATACACACACATACACACATACACACACACACACACATGCACAGACCCACACATGTACAATATGTTCTTTTACCTCCTTGGACCCCCTTAGTGTGTGTGTAGCATGCACACACATACACACACACACACACACACACACACACACACACACACACACACACACACACACACACACACACACACACACACACACATATATATAAACACATACACACACCTAACAATGTGGACATTCTTTCACCTCCTTGAACCACCTTACTGTATGCAGTATTGATTTACCTTAGTATGTGTAGTATTGATTTAAAAGAACAATGCATATGCCAATGGACAACATGGAGGCTAGAAATCTTCATCTAGCTACACTAATTTTCAGTGAAGGATGTCAGGACCACTGCGCCCACCCCTGTTTGACCCTTGACCCTTGACCCTCTCCCTGATGCTTGTGTTCCCCCCCGGCAGGAGAAAGCGGACCTGGGCGAGCTGAACTTCTCACTGTGCTACCTGCCGACTGCCGGGAGGCTCACTGCCACCATCATCAAAGCCACCAACCTCAAAGCCATGGACCTCACCGGCTTCTCAGGTGAGTATCTGTGTGTGTCCCCAGTAGGGTGGGATTACACACATGCACACACACACATACACACACGCACGCGTGTGCACATTACATTACATTACATTACACTTAGCTGACGCTCTTATCCAGAGCGACTTACAGATATTTACTCTTTCAGTTACAGTCCCTGGAGCAGTGTGGGGTTAGATGCCTTGCTCAAGGGCATCTCAACCATGGGTAGCCTAACCACTAGGCCACAGCTGCACATAAATACACACACGCGTGCAGGGACACACACACACACACACTTGTAAATACACACACACACACACTCTAAAACACACACAGACTCCTAACAGCAAGCCCCAGTTGTCAGCAGCTTCAGCACCTCCTGACCACCGAACCACATCGCTTATTAGTGCCGTGGACCCGATTACATTATCCTCCGCGGCCACAAAACGGATTTTCAGCAACACACAGCCCAGGGTGCGCTGCCTCGTCGCTCCGCTACGCCACGGCTAATGATATCTAAGGGGAAGAAAAAAACTGCCCTGCAAGAAGTGTGATTAAGCGGCTGCTTTTTAAAGCAGCCATCCATGTGTGGAAACGCTATAGAGGACACATTTTTTTTCTCTCTCTCCGAAATTTCATTTCATAAAGCTTTTCGGTTAAAAAATGAATAGAACTTGGAGTGAAGGAATAAAAGAATCACAATATCCAGTGAAATGATATGAAAATATCTGATGTCAGGAGCCCCTCTTGAGTTTGATGCTCTAGCATGACAGTGTGATAGACTCCAGCAAAGGCCTGATTTGTGGTGGCTAATTTGATTAACCGGAGCAGGCTGAAGCCTAATTTAAAATGAATCCTCTCTCTGGGTATAATTACATGGCATTATCATGCTGACGGTGCTGATTAAGTGACATTTGAAATGGATAAGAGTGTGCCTGTTATTATTGTAGTTTCAATTACAATCCTCATTAACAGTCGGGTTTAATGCAGGCTTTATTGTGCTGTTAACACTTTATATTATATGGTCTCTTTGTGTTCTGTTTCTCTTTCTCTTTCTTTATCTTTCACACTGTCCATCTGTCAAACAGACCCGTATGTGAAGGCCTCGCTGATTTGTGATGGGCGTCGGCTGAAGAAGAGGAAGACCTCCATCAAGAAGAACACGCTCAACCCCACCTACAACGAGGCCCTGGTCTTTGACATTCCAAATGAAAACATTGAGAATGTTAGCCTGATCATTGCAGTCATGGACTACGACTGGTGAGTCCTAAAGTGTGTGTGTGTGTGTTCGTGTGTGTGTGTGTGTGTGTGTGTGTGTGTGTGTGTGTGTGTGTTTGTGTGTAAATATACCTGTGTGTTTGTCTGTCTGTCTGTCTCTGTGAGTTTGTGTAAGTGTATGTGTGTGCCTGTGTGTGTGTGTGTGTGTGTGTGTGTATGTGTGTGTGCGTGTGTGTGTGTCTGGGTCTGTTTGTGTGTGTGTGTGTTTGTGTTTTATTGTATTTCGAAGATATCCTAATACCTAAAACCCTGCACACTTCAGCTTACAACCCATTTAATACCACTCACCTGGCGCCGGCTCAAAGACTAGGCTGGAATTAGTGAGTTTGCACAATTTTGGGCTGTAGCAATAATGTACAACCACTTATCCATGAAATTTGATGCTGTTGACTAAAGATGTAAATACCTTTGTCCTCATATTGTGTATGTATGTGTGACGGAGCCAAAAAAAAGAGATAGAAGGGTAGAGAGAGAGAGAAAGAGAAAGAGAGAGAAAAGAGAGGATAAGAAAGAGCAAGTGAGAGAGAAAGACAAAGAGATATATATATATATAGAGAGAGAGAGAAAGAGTGTGACAGATAGAAGGGTAGAGAGGGAGGGAGAGAGAGAGAGAAATAGAAAGAGAGAGAAAAGAGAGGGTAAGAAAGAGCAAGTGAGAGAGAAAGACAAAGAGAGAGAGAGATATATATAGAGAGAAAGAGTGTGAGAGATAGAAGGGTAGAGAGAGGGAGAGAGAGAGAGAGAGAGAGAGAAATAGAAAGAGAGAGAAAAGAGAGGGTAAGAAAGAGCAAGTGAGAGAGAAAGAGAAAGAGATATATATATATAGAGAGAGAAAGAGTGTAAGAGATAGACAGAGAACTACAGAGGGTGAGAACACGGCGAGCAGAGACTGTAGGGTGTTACCCAGTCCCTAATGGCAGAGTAATGGGGCTATTTTCTCTTCATGCATTGCTATTGATTCCGGGCACCAGAGGGTATGAAGTATATCTCCTCAGATGCTTGTGGCTGGGAGACAGACTAATAGTCCTTTCCTTAATGGCACTCCAAGCCCATTGCTCCTTCGCACAGGCACTGGTTAGCACACCGCTCACCTTTTGTTTTCCCACCGCCAGAGCAGAAGGGTGCCTTGTTGCTGAGAATGTTCCAGAAACAATGGCTCCAAGGTCCCTTATCACCAGTACGCCGTCTGTTGTTATTTTTTGTGTTCCCATCCTCTCTCTTCGTCCTTGTCGTCGTCGTCGTCCTCCTCCTCCTCTCTCTTGTCTTCATCTCTCCTGCCCAGAACCTTTGCTTTCATTAGGACTTAATGCTTGACACGCTCGGGATGTGAGTAGTACTAATATGACTAATTGCCATTGTGTGCGTGAGAATCAGGCCATTAATAGAGAGCAGTGACAGTGCGATTATGGGCGCAGCTGTGCTGGAGGTCGTTCTAAAGTCGTCATTAATGGCACACTGGCGTCTGGCGTGTTACTTTTGCTTGGCGAGAGAGGTGCCGGTCTGTTGAACACCCCCCCCCCCCCCCCCCGAGGGAGTCTGTCTGTGCCCCACAGCCACCACATCCTCAGCACCAAACCCCCACACCCCGACCCCACCCCACTCTCCCACTCGCCCTTCTCTGGTGCACGTCTCATTCCGTTTTACATGGAGGTTGGGGTCTCATGAATAAACATGGTGTATGGAAATGTCAATAGAAATCAGTGTCTGGTGGTAAAGGTGTGACGCATCCCTGCCAATGTTTTTGCTGTCTGGCTCGCCTACCTCGTGCTGCTACACCATGTGTGTGTGTGTGTGTGTGACACCATGTGTGTGTATGACACCATGTGTGTTTGTGTGTGTCTGTGTATCTGTGCGGGCGTGCGTGTTTGCAACACATACAGGTGTTATGCATATGTTTGCAACATATGGTTCATGAAAATGATGGTTCATATGGTTCATTAAAAAAAACAGAACCTAATATCTACATTCAAACCTAATTTCAAACTTAGTCTTTTTCACTTGTTGTGCTGCCATAGCCCTACATTATCATTTTCATTAACAGAAAATATGGGAATTTATGTCACAGACCAGAAATATTTTCTCATAACTCACTTGCTATTTTTCTTATTTATATTTGGAACTGGGAGAGCAATGTCCTGCCTGTGGTCAAAGCACTAGATCATTCATGTTTTGAGTAATGATTTATTTAGAAGAAAAGTTTGTTATTTCAAAGAAACAGAACAAAATCAACCCCGAACAACATTAAACGTACAATTCCAAGAGTGCCGTAGTGGCAGATACCTAACAAAATGCCTTCCAGAGGGATTGTTTAACATCTGTGGCTCTCAATCTTGATCATGTGCATTTCCTTGTTTCTTGTGTTTATTTCTTTGTTTGCTTGTTTGTTTGTGGGCGAGGTGGGCTTCAGACTGGCTACAAATGCTAGATGTTGATTAAGGGGCGCCCTCAGGCTGTGTGGAGAAATTTCTACGCTGATCAGAATAAATGCTAGCTTGAGCAGGAAAATGGCTTCTCTGCTCCTGTCTCAGTGTCGCTAGCTACGGTGTGCCATAGAGTTTTTAGCCTCACACTGGGCCTAGGGATGCTCTCAGGAAACACCAGACGACACTGCACCTGCTCACAGTTTTTAAAGTCACTGATGATGAGTCATACAAGGCAGTGTGTGTGTGTGTGTGTGTGTGTGTGTGTGTGTGTGTGTGTCTGTGTGTGTCTCTCTCTCTCTGTCTTTCTCCCTCTCGCTCTCTTTGTCTATGTGTGTGTGTGTGTCTGTCTGTGTGTGTGTGTGTGTGTGTGTCTGTGTGTCTGTCTGTCTGTCTCTTTCTCCCTCTCGCTCTCTTTGTCTATGTGTGTGTGTGTGTCTGTGTGTGTGTGTGTGTGTCTGTCTGTCTCTCTCTTTCTCCCTCTCGTTCTCTCTGTCTATGTGTGTGTGTATCTGTGTGTTGTGTTAGTGTGTGTGCGTCAGTGTGTGTCTTTGTGTTTTGTTAGTGTATGTGTGTGTGTGTCTTTGTGCTTTCTTAGTGTGTGCGCGTGGGTGTGCCTATCGTTGTGTTTTGTTTCTTTGTGTGTGTGTGTGTGTGTGTGTGTGTGCATTAGTGTCTGTATGTGTGTGTGTATTTATATGTCCTTTCTGATATTTCCACCTGCCCTCTTATCTCTCTCTCTCTCTCTCTCTCTCTCTCTCTCTCTCTCTCTCTCTCTCTCTCTCTCTCTCTCTCTCTCTCTCTCTCTCTCTCTCTCCTGCCTTTCCGACAAATTGTGACTTCTTTCAGTGGTCTTGAGGTTGAGACAGTAATTACAGTACATGGCGGAGATGCTTTAAAGACGAGCCTGTCTCTCCTCTCCCCTCTCTCCCGCATTCATCTGCGTAATTCTGTAATTGGGATATACCTCTGTCTCTCTTTGGTTGCCTCGCTCTGTAATTATGTCGGCCTCATTTTCTCTCTCGTTTTCTCTCTCCCTCTGTTCTTCTGTTCTCTTTCTCTGCTCCCCCTCCCTCCTCCTTCTCTCTCTGTCTCTCTCTCTTTCCCTCATTTTCTCTCTCTCCGTGCTCCTCTGTTCCTCTATAATTATGCGACTGTGAGGGAACAGATTGTTTATGTTTGCTTTTCTCTTCTCCTCTCCTCCTTTCGTCTTGCGTGTGTGCTTGTGTGCTGGTGTGTGTGTGTGTGTATGCACTTGTGTGTGTGTGTGCTTGTGTGTGTGTGTGTGCGCTTGTGTGTGTGTGTGTGTGTGTGTGTGTGTACAGTATTGGGCATAATGAGGTCATCGGGATGTGTCGCGTGGGAAGCGACGCAGAGGGCCCTGGGCGAGAACACTGGTCGGCCATGCTGGCGAACCCCCGCAAGCCCATCGAACACTGGCACCAGCTGGTTGAGGTAAGAAGCTTCTGACACGGTAGTGCAGGTGTATGTCTGCAGCGTCTATTTATCGGCTCACGTTTGATCCTATCTCTCCTTCTCTCTACCTCCACCCATCTTCTCTCTCTCTCTCTCTCTCTCTCTCTCTCTCTCTCTCTCTCTCTTCTGTTGTTCTCTCTCTATCTCACTCTGTTGTGTTTTGTCCCTTTCCTCATCTCTCTCTCCATTTTCCTCTCTCTCTCTCTCTGCATCTCTTTCTCATCCTCTCTTTACTACTATGTCCCTTTCTCCCACCCGTCTACCTGTCTCTTGCACTCCACCTCCCCCCTCTTTCCTCATCTCTCTCTCTCTCTCTCTCTCTCTCTCTCTCTCTCATCCTCTATTTACCACTCTGTCTCTTTCTCCCACCCCTCTCTCCCAACCCTGTCTCTTGCTCTCCACCTCCCCCCTCTTTCCTCATCTCTCTCTCTCTCATCCTCTATTTACCACTCTGTCCCTTTCTTCCACCCCTCTCTCCCAACCCTGTATTTTTCTCTCTCCCCCTCTCTCTGTCTCTCACCCTCTGATTGTTTTTCCCTCTCCAGGAGAAGGCCATGACCACATTTGTATCAAAGAGTGCCACAGCTTCCCCTAAGCCTCACATTGTGGTGGATAGCCCTCACTCTGAATAGTCCTGTGAGTATTCACACACACACAAACACACACACGCACGCACGCACGCACGCATGCACACAAACGCACACACACGCACACACACACAAACACACACACACACACACACAGGCACACCAGCAACTTAAACACACATACAAGCACACGCACAGACATACACACACACACACACACACACACACACAAACAGGCACACCAATGCACTTAACCACACACACACATACACACACATACACACACACACACACAGCCACACCAATGCACTTAAGCACACACTCTCTCAAACACAAACACACAGCCCAGCCGTGGCTAGCCGGGGCAGATTACGTGCCTCCATTGACTGCGGTGCCGGCCGTGCTGTGCTGTGCTGTACTGAAGGATGTTTGGATGCGTTCATTCATGCAGTGGTCCGCTGGCCCAGGCCAAGAGCATAGGCATCTGTTACAGCCTGCTGCTAGAGCTTACGTAATGCCCTCCCCTCCCCTCCCCTCCCCTCCCCTCCCCTCCCCTCCCTCCTCGATGCTCACTGTTGTTTTTACACTGTATTTTTCCCCTCTCCCTTCCTCACACAGTATCTCTCTCTGTCTCTTTTTCCCTCCTCTCTCTCTCTCTCTCTCTCTTTCTCTCACTTTTTATATATTTACACTCTACGCTCTCTCTGGGCCTCTGCTTTCTTCTCTCTTTTTCTCTCCTTTCTCTCTATCTCTCTCTCTCTCTCTCTCTCTTTCTCTCACTTTTTATATATTTACACTCTACTCTCTCTCTCTCTGGGCCTCTGCTTTCTTCTCTCTTTTTCTCTCCTCTCTCTCTCTCTCTCTCTCTCTCTCTCTCTCTCTCTCTCTCTCTCTCTCTCTCTCTCTTTCTCTCACTTTTTATATATTTACACTCTACTCTGTCTCTCTCTGGGCCTCTGCTTTCTTCTCTCTTTTTTCTCTCCCTACTGTTTTCTGTGTCCAGGTCAGCATTATATTTCAAGAAATCCAGACTTTCATTCTTTCTCTCATCATCTGTGAATACTTCTGTCCATCAAACGAAAGGAAGGAAGAACGAGAGACTGAAAGAGAAGAGGCACTACTGCCCATGCCAGTTGGTCGCCACTGGCAACGCTGGAGACAGACACCAACACCCTCTACAGAGATGTCACAATGTTAACTGGACACTCAAGGCTCTCTCTTGATCACATGCATTGACTACACACACACACACACACACACACACACACACACATGCATGAGCACACACACACACACACACACACATACATACACACACACACACACACACACACACACATACGTACACACTCGCATACACATTCACACTCATACACACACACACACAAACATACACTAATGAGGACCTGGTCGACTGGTCAGTATTGATCAGTATTTGTGGGAATGATTTACGACCTCCTGCATTTAAAAAAAAAAAAAAACAGGTTCCATTATTTTGTTCCTTAACACAGGGCACATGAATTGACTTTGTTGGATCTTAAATATGTCAGTGTGTTGGTGTATCTAACTGTGTGTATTAAGGGGAGGGTCTTAAAATCTCTGTAGTGTTCTTTCCAGTGTGACATGTACTGTGTTCGTAGAGAAGGACTTTTGGATGCCTTGAACTTCTCGTCTGAAAATCCAGGACTTTGTTGCAAATTTCTCTCGAGCGAAGGAACTGTCTTGACTGTCTCGACTTGTGTCAGAGGAGCTGGAGGAAAAGGACGGACCCTTTGGCCAAAGCATGTTGTGCGACATTGAAACGTGTCCCTCTGCCTCATACAGTTCTCTCACCTTTCTTGGAGCTCATTGAGATTTTATGTGTAGGTTTTATTTTTATATGAGTTGCTTAATTTTTTGGAATTATTTATATTACTGACCATTATCGTAGAGCCATACTTGATTTTTATTTTGTATTTTTGGTTGGTGGTGGATCATCACAGAGGAGAGGTCTTTAACCAAGGGACCTGGAGCAGGTTGAGTGCGCCATGGATACACACACTGCCCTCTCTCATTGGCCACCCTGACAGACTTTAAACCCCTGGAGAACTTTCTAGATGACTCAGATTGAACAAAAAAATATATAATATATATAAATATATATATATATATAAATATATATGAATCGCCAGAGGACCCTATCTAGGACGGACCTGTTTGGTTTCGCGTGCACTTACTGAGAACCTATCCTTCAGGGAAAGGAAATTCACCATATTACTTTATTTTTGTACCATCCTGTTTCTTCTTCTGTTCTATTTATCGTCGTAGGTTCTCTCAGAGACATCTTTTCCTTTTTTGAGTTTAAAAGAAAAAAATAATAATACGGAGGAAGTGTCTGCTCACTCATCACCTCTGCGATGGGACAAGGACTACTGAAGGACACGCGCCGCTGTGTCGCTCGTTTTCTTTCTTTCTGTGTGTAGACCTACGTGTTCGTGGGTGTGTGCTTTACTTTTTTTGTAATTGCTATGCGTTGCTGTGTGTGCGTGTACGTATGCCTGTGCGTGTCTGTGTGTGTCGCCGTGACTTTGTGTATGACACGTTTCTGCTGCCGATGCAAACCCCCTTCACCCCCCTCCCCCTTTCTCCTCCCCCCTTTTTCCCCTTCTCTCTCTCTCTCTCTCTTCCTCCATTTATCCCCCTCTCTCCCACCAGACCTTTCCTCTGACTCAAGAAAAAAAAAAAGAAAACAAAAAGAAAAACAAACAAACAAACAAACAAAGAAACAAACAATCCTTGTGTCTGCTGTCCCGTGTCTTAGACAAAAATCATTCTTTTTTGGTGTAGGATCTGTTGCACTTGCTAGAGAGTGGGGTAGGGTTACTTGTTCTTAGTCCCCCACCCGGTTGATGAGCTGTAATAGCACAGGCGTTAGCGTGTACCGACCGTCTATGTTGTTTCTCTGGAACCAGCTGTTGTGTTTACTCTAAAGTGCTCCTGGCCTGATCAGTGTTACTGTTGTAGGGTGTTTAGTTCTTTCCGCATAAATGTGTTCTGTCTTTCCGAAAGGTGAGAGAGAGAGAGAGAGAGATAGAGAGAGAGAGAGAGAAAGGGAAGAAGATCACACTGTAGGTCACGGCATTTGCAGAACTAAGAAGGCGTATGTGTATGTGTGTGTGTGTTTTCCTCGAGGGGGAGAGATTACAAGGACCATACCAACTATAGCTGATCCACAAGAGAGGTCGATATCGCCATGGTCGAGTCTGATGGTCTCTTAAGGTCAAACAACATTCCCTTCCCACTTTGGGGGACGAAACTAGGAGCTGCCAGCATCAACACCCTCACCATCCTCCCTCTCGCCGGTTGCTCTGAGGGTGGACAAAGTGAAAAAAATAAACACATACAAAAAAAACTAAAATAAATGAAAATAGAAAAAAGAAAAAAAGGACAAGCTGCAGTCCTTGCATGTCCTGTGTAGTGTACCAAACTGCCACCTCAGGCAACCGCTAACAGCAGCCCAGAGTGTAGAGCACACACACTCTCTCTCTCAGTCAACCCAAACAGCCACAGTGGCACCCCGCATCTCTATGTCTCACCATCACACGCACCTTGCACCTAAACCAGTAGGATTAGTATCAGTGCTGTTGTGCCTCTCTGACCACCTCCCACACAGCCTTGGAAACTTGTCCTGTTTTTTTTAACTACTAGTGCCATTAACAGCCGCTGCCAGACTCGTCACGGTCACTCTGTCCCCTTCTTGCCGAGTACACTTCTCCGCACAGCTAGTCCTCCCTACTTCTCCCTAACAGCCTATGTGTGTGTGTGTGTGTGTTCTTTTTCTGTACAGCACTGCTGGCTTTTTTTGGGTGAAGTGCCATAGTGAAAACACTCAAGTGCTGTGTGGGAACCCCCCCCCCCCCCTCCCCCGCCCCCTACCTGAAGCACACTGGCTCACAGTGGCTGGCTCACCCCCAGACTTCCCCGAGAACCCAGTGACTTGTTTCTGTCGTGTGACATTGTGTGCTCGTCGTGTCTGTCCGTTTTCGCATGCAGAACGTTCCTGCAACACTCTTGGCACATGCGTGGGGAACGTGTCATAATGTTTGCTTCTATTGTGGGAGCAAGAGCACCCACCACCCCCCACCCCCAACCCCCCAACCCATCGATTCCCCAGCTTGCATCGCCATGTGTTTTGTCCTTGTCTCTTTCTTGCAGTAATGTCTTCCTGCTCGATCGCATTGTGAACGTTTCTTTTTTTTTTTTTTGGGTTTATTTTTGTTCTGTGTTTTTTTTCCCTGGTTCTTCCGAGTGCTTATTTATTTTCGTGTGTTTGCTTTTGCTTGCTTCTGGGCGCCATGGTCTGACCCAGGAATCTGTGGGTCAGGCTGCAGCCACAGATTTTCTCTCTGTCTCTCTCTCTCAATGCAACTTGTTAGTGTGCTTCCCTTCCCCTACACAAACCTGCCACCCCGCATCCTCCCATCCCCCCATCGCCCACCTCCCACTTCTCTTTTCTCTGCTCCTTGTCTCTCTCTCTTTTCTTTTCTTCACAGTTTCCCTCTTTCACATTTTCACTTCACTGCTCTCCGTGATGACCGGTCATCTTTTGAGAAACTGGGACAAACATCACAATTCCTACTGCTCCCTTTCTCCAACCATTACTTTGTAATTGCTTATGCTCTCTCTCTTTTGCTCTCTCTCTCTCTGTTTCTCTCTCTTTCACTCCACCTCTTTCTCTCCATTACTGGATATGCCCCATTTCTCTCTCTGTTTGCACCGGGTTACCAGCCATCCTCTCTTTCTTTCTCTCTGTCTGTCTGTCTGCCTGTCTGTCTGTATTTCTCTCTTTCTCTGTCTCTCTCTGTCTTTCTTGCTTTCTCTCGATTTCTTTCTCTGCCTCACTGTCAATCTGTTAAACTCTCAGCACTGTTTTCTTTTTCTAGTCTCCCATGTTTCTCTGCCTGTTCGAGTCCCTCTCTCTCTCCTCCCGACTCCCTCGATGTCAGTTCAGTGCTGAATGAACTTGGGGAAACGTGTTTGCATGCTTATATTATCATGGATGATGTCAACTAGATGCAATGAAAATTAAACAAGTGATGCTCAAGAAGCAAAAAACTGGCAATGAACTTGATACTAATATTACTAATATGACAAACAACAAGGAGACAAAACTGCAATTCTAGACCTGTGTGATCCAAACCAGTGAAGATGAAGAACACTGTTAATATTGTAAATCTTCCTTCAGTGGATACTCTGTTTTTTTTTTATTTTCATTTATTAGTTCTGTTCATTTTGTTTCTTACAGGTTTACTTTTTCCTATGAGTTCTATGAGACGATCCTGAAATTGGAAAAATAGGGCAAAGGTAGTGTTTTCCTGGTCAGGTTGGCCGTTTTAGACAGGAATTATAAAAAAAAAAAACAAATAAAATAAAAAATACTGTGAAGAAAGCGATGTACGGGTGATGGCGAGGCTGCAGCAGTGTGGAAGCTGAAGCTGAATGTTGGCTAAAATAAAGGATATGTATCAAACAAGTGCAGCGGTGTGGTTGCTTCAATACCCCTAGCTAAGAAGCAGATTAAGGTGTGTGTACTGTATAGTATGTATACTGTGTCTGTGTCTAAATCTGTCCCCTTCCTCTCCCTCTGTCGTCTCTCTTTCTGTCCTTCCATCTCTTGCCGTGCATTAAGTTGTGTGTAATTATTTAGCTACTTCGTCATAAATTCTTTATTGAAGGCGCACTTTATCTAAATGCAGAGTAGAGCAGAGCTGTGCAAATGCAGCATAGTGCCTGTTTCCTTGTGTGAGTGGGCGCGTGTATGTGTGTGTGTGTGTGTGTGTGTGTGCATGTGTGCTTGTGCACGCGTGTGTGTCTGTGTGCGTGTGTGCGCATGTGTGAGTGTGTGTGTAAGAGAGTGCCTCTTTTTTCCATCATACGCTCTACCTACTTTCTTCCATACCTCTCTCTGAGTCTATCTCCCCCACTCACCTCTGCCTATTCCCTATGCAAGCTCACCTTTAACCTCTTTAATCTCCTGAAAGCGCCACGGTTTTTATGGAACACACTTAAGGCTGTTTGGGAAACATGCTGTGCTTTTCATAGTATTGCCTTTATTTATTTATTTATTTATTTATGTATGTATGTATTTATTTGTTTGTTTGCTTGTTTATTTGTGTATGTCTGTATGTATCACATCTATCTCTGGCTGACGAGGACACTGAATCCAGTGAATGCTTGGGTGTGGTGATTAGGCATGGTTAAACCGAGCATGGCATTGTGCACTGATTCAGTGTCTGCTCTCAGTGTGTGTGTGTGTGTGTGTGTGTGTGTGTGTGTGTGTGTGTGTGTGTGTGTACTGTATGTGTTTGTGCGCACGCGTGTCTGTGTGTGTGTGTGTGTGTGTGTGTATGTGAGAGTGTGTCTGTGTGTGCGTGTATGTGTGTGTGTGTGTCTGTGGGGGTTGGGAACTAGGCGACTGTGGAATGGCCTGAGTCTAAAGTCAAGACCACAAAAGTGAAAATGAGGGGGAAAAAGAGCTGGGAATTGTGTGATGTGCCTGTGTCTGTGTGAGAGCGACTGATAACAATAGAGGGAATCCAGCCACTGTATTTTGTGTACCGTGTGCTTATATGTGTGTGTGTGTGTGTGTGTGTGTTAGAGGATGAAAGTGTTCAGGGGAAGAGGGGAGAAAAAGGTATAAAAGCCTTTTTACATGAAGCAAGAGAGAGAGAGCGAGAGAGAGAGAGAGAGAGAGAGAGAGAGAAAAGAGGAGGGCTGGAATTAGAGAGAGCTGTCGTGCATGCACACACAGCATGAGCGGGCGAGCGTATGCGGGCGAGAGATAGCAGAAGAGAGATGGGAAGAAGAAGAGGAACGAAGGAGAAGAGAAGAAGGAGGAGGAGTGAGGAGGGGAAAGATTGAGAAGCCACGGCAGCAGGAGGACAGCGGAGAGCAGGAGGAGGAGGAGGAGGGAGAGGGAGAAAGACAGGTCCGTATATAGACACGCTCTTTGCGGGTGGGGAAAGCACCTGCAGTGTGTCACCACAGCGAGCAGCGTGAGACTTGCTCAGGGATGGATGGAAAAAAAAAAGAACGAGGGGGAAGAAAGAAGGAGAGGGAAAGAGAGACGGCGACGAGGTGCCGACACGGCGGTTAGAAACCGTTACGCCACTGAAGGAGGCGGGGACCCGGGGGTGGGGTTGGGGGGGATGTCTCCATGGCAACGTTCCCACAGTGCAAAAAAAAAATCATTTAGTTGGAAAGACATTTCACTCAGTTCACTGAGCTGAGAGGGATAGAGAGAGGGAGAGAAAGACAGAAAACGACACGAGAGAGGGAGAGACTGAGGAGGAGGGTAGCTGTTATGTGTGTGTGCGAGAGAGAGAGAGAGAGAGAGAGAGAGAGAGAGAGATGAGGAGTGGTTTCTATTGCATTGGAGGGAGCTTGGCCCAGCTGCTAGCCTAATATAATTAACATTATGGCTAAACATTTTTCTCAAAATCCATCGTGCAGCAGAGGGCTTACGACCAGTGCTGTTACAATCTCACTGGCTGAAAAGAAAAATAAAGGCCATAATACAATCATTCCCCTATTTTCTACCATCATACAATGTAGACATGTTGATGAAAGGGCACCATTACCTGGATGTGGTGCATATGGTCCATGTTTTGCCTATGTTTTGCCTATGTTGACCCAACGTTTGGTGCAGTGTGTTAGCTCTAGTGACCCAATTATTGATGTGAATGTATGGGTGTGTTCCCGCTGATTACCTGCTGCGCCAGGTCCAGATGGCCTGTGTCTGCGCTGGACGGCACTGAGTACATTTGAGGAAACGCCACCTGGAGCAGTTCTCCTGGGATCAGCAAATCGTGTGTTTATAAGCAAGCATTGAAAGAGCACGCGCACACACACACACACACACACACACGCATGCACACATGCACACACACACAATGCTTGCTCTCTCTTTCTTTCCCTCTCTTTCTCTCTCACAAACACACACACACACACAATGTAATCTCTCTCTCTCTCTCTCTCTCTCTTTCTCTCTCACAAACACACACATACACACAATTCTCTCTCTCTCTCTCTTTCTTTCCCTCTCTTTCTCTTTCACAAACACACACACACAATCAATGCTCTCTCTCTCTCTTTCTTGCTTTCCCTGTCTTTCTCCCACCCACCCACACACACACACACACACACACACACCTTAATCCCTTCTTACTGTAACAAAGTGATGAGCACCACATGCTGGGTGTTGGACACCGCTATTTTTCCATCTTACTGAGCATCAGTACAAGCTCATTCATTTTGGAAATCTTGTCAACACATGTTTTTTGTTTACCTACTCTGTAGTTTTAGAGTATACAATCAAGATTAGCATTTGCCCAACAAAGTGTTTGTTGTCATACCATTCACCATCCTTTTTGTAATTATAAGCCGCAGAGCCTGTTTTTCTTACAATAAATCTCGGACCCTGTAGACCCTGTAGAATGTTATCCTGCCTCTCTCAAACCCATTAAGTGTGGACACCGCATTAAAAACATTCTGCTTTATCTTATCTGATCCTTGGCTTTGGTAGTAGTTTTCCAAGTGCTGTTCTGAGTCACTGTCAGCATGACCAGACCACCATTATGAAGTGCTGAGGTCATCACAGCACAAAAACCTCACCCTGTGACTGTTTATTCACATCACCTCTGATGAAGGAAATTTTATAAAAGCTATTTTACAAAACGTTGTTCCAAGTCACTGTGCACATTAACAGACCACCATTACAACACTGAGGTCATGAAAACACAAGGGAGCTCACCCTGTGTTTATTCATCCGAATCACCTACAACAAAGGGAGGGGGGAAGCATGTCACATGAAAAACAAACAAACAAACACAGTCTGTGCGTCACTGAACACGGATTTGCACAGCTAAAAAACATGACTGAGACTGAGGCGTTTCCAGAATTAGCATGGCCTCAGACTAAACTCCCAGTGACTGTGGTGCTTTGGGAGGCACAGGCTGGCTGTTGAGGTCTTAATGCAGTTAGTGAAATAATTATGAGGCTACTCCCCCACCACCAGCAGGTAAAAACCGTGAGCTAACCAGACCGTATTCATTTAAAAGATGCCAGTAAAACAGCACTGGCATTACTACCCCACGACTTGATTAAGAAAGGAAATTGTAATATTCTGGCTATGATTAGACAAATAGCCATACTGTTACTTTACCAGTATCTGGGTCATTAAGCATACTGTAGTCCTGGTATATGAGGCATACATGGTTTCATTTCTCCTCTACTCTCTACTCTATTTAATTGATGTTACATCAAATTAAGATAGGAATTTGAGAGCATTTATTAATACGCAATACCCACTTACATATTCTGACTTCAGTGTTTTCCACTGCCAGCTCCGTAATGATAGTGCACACTGGAACCGAGCCATCAGACCACTGAGCGACAGCTTGTAATTGAAAGTGAGATGATAGCACTGTTGTCCAGCTCAAAGCTGACAGTGCTGATCAGATGGAAGATACACGACCAACTAATTTAGAGCCAGTCAATAGCTTTCATTAAATTTACTTGAGGGTATATGGCCAGTCGTGGCTGATCTGTGTTGTTCATAGATAGCTGTATCTGTACACAGGGGGAAAATAGATATCTGCCGTAAGTCACAGAGGTTGTAATCGCTGAAACAGAACAAAAAGAGAACATCCACAAATCAGTTTATCTTTTTTTATGTGTTCACGTATGTCACAATACAAATAACAGCTTACAAAGACACTATGCAGAATGATGAGAGAGAGAGACAGAGAGAGAAAGAGAGAGAGATGATAACATTCTTTTGCAATATCTCCTCAGCATCAGCAGAGAGAGAGAGTGATTGTTTGTGTGTGTGTGTGTGTGTGTGTGTGTGTGTGTGTGTGTGTGTGTGTGTGTGTGTGTGTGTGTGTGTGTGTGTGTGTATGTGTGTGTGCTTGTGTGTGTGTATGTGTGTGTGTGCACATGTTTGTATTTCAGTCAACCATATAAATCACAGGAAATCTCTCCCATACTGTATGTAAATCATGCCTGAAGCAAAAATGCTCTCATGCAAGCAATTTTAAAGTGGAATATAAAAAGCAAGAGGAAGCGGGAAAATGGTTAGAATTGCAATTCTTGGCCTTGGTAGTGCTTAAAGAGAACAAGGACAGACAATCCAGTGAACTTTAAAGGCAGCTGCAGCGGCACGCTACAGTGAAATTAGGTTTGTACTGTACACTGATCAGTGCACAAGTACACAACTTGTTTGATGTTATATTATGAAAATCAAGCATATGGTTGCCACCTGCATCATAAACCCCCCATTGTGAAAACATATGTATGTGAGCGTGAGAGATAAAGAGTAAGGTGGACAAAGAGGAACAAAAAGAGTGAGTGATGTTTTATCGGGAACGCTCACTTAGTGTACAATTCTCTCAAGTCTTTCTGTTGCCTCTTAATCTTGAGCCCAGGGGGAAGCTCCTCTCAGCTCTACACGATCACAAACCTTGGCTGGGTTTTCCTGAGGGAGGTGGACTGTTGACTGACAAAATATTAGCAAGGGGCCGGCGTTAGCCAACCCGTGTAGCGTACGAGCAGAGGCCTAATAAAGAGCCTTAAATTGGGTTAAACTGAGTGCAGTGCATCCTTTTTTCCGTGGGTGGTTTTGAGTGTGATGAGCTGTGATGCTCTTTGCTGTGCACTGAGGCTCAGGGTTGCCATGGGGGAATTGATTCTATTGTTGGAACGAGACAAAACATCACAGCACGAACTCTGGACCGACAGCAGGTTAGCTCTCACTGCAGGCTACCCAGATTCGGAATCAAGATGGGCCAGACTCAGAAGAGCCCCAGTTATTATGCACCATCATGATAATGAAAAACTTTTTTTCTTCTTTCTTTTTTTAATAAAGTATAATGAGGTGAAGGAAATGAGAATATGTGACAAAGGAGTTTGCATTCTTTTTTTGCCTCTGGATCAATTTTACAAATTGTATTACAGAGCCATTGCAACAATGGGGGCTAAACATAGACTTCCCTGCCTGCATCACCTGAAATGAATCCGGGGGACAGGAGTGACAGGGAGAAAACCCTTAAAGGGTAAGCCCCTCAGGGGAAGACAGAGTGAACTTGTAACAACCTGCCTACAATGAGGTTAATGTGATGCGTGATAGCTTTTGACATTACTCTTTCTATCCAAGGACAACTTGGTGACTTGCCAGACCCGTAGCATACAGCTTCATTAGCTCCGCCAAGGAGGTTATGCTCTCTGTACCGTTCGTCCACCAGTGGGATTTCTCTGAAATTATACTGGCCAGATTTTCATTAAGGTTTAAATTGTATAGGTGAGGCATAGGCAAGGATTAACCCTGTTCATTTCGGTGCTGATTTGCATGAAATGAGAAGCTGTTGTGTCACAGGGCATACTGGCATTGGTGAAAATCTGTGTTTCAAAAGCATTCTTCTTATTTTAACAATGAAACTACACATAAAACAGTATACCAATACCTAACAGTAACAAAACAACAATAGAGCATTTTTTTCTCCTTTAGCTAAATTATGCAGTTAATGCCAACCATTTTTTTTCCTACAAATTTAAAAATAAATAAATCAACACACAGAAACGTATGAGTCTGCAGCTTAATTTAGACAAAAACATCAAAAATGTGACACTCTCTCTTTCGCTGTTGCTCAAGGGCACAGACTAGGCTAAGTTACAGTTTTGGCCTGATAACTCAGCACTCTTACCACAATATTCATGCTTTTTCTTTAATGTATTATAATTTATTCTGATCCACTGAGAGAGCATGGCTTCACAAGTAGCCAGCCACAGGGATAAATGATGCACTCTCATTCTGAAAAGTGTCCCATGCTGTTCACATCAGCCGTGTGCATTCATTTTCAGATGACTGATAGCTCTGTCTGCACAGCATAAGTCATTTCTTCACAACTATTTGCTGAATTTCAAATCAGCTTCTGATCTGAGAGGAAGCACCGGCTGAGTGCTGCCCAGTGGTGACTGGGAGAAACTTTGAATGGCTCAGAGAAACGGATGTAGCATTGTAGTATAGTTTGAAGCTGATTGTGTATAGCTGTATTACTTAACATGGCAACACTACACATAACAGTCACATGAATGAATCAAGGAATTTTTAGTCGTTTAGTCCTTGTAATATCCATCGACCATATGTTAAGGCAGGGTGGCAGAAAAAGATGAGTATTGTGAGTTTTATAAAAGGAAATTTCACGGGTATTATGCTGTTTATTTAAGAGTTAGATGTCGTTATAGGCACCATGAGGTGAAAAAAAGCTAGGAATTCCCAATGGCCTTGCACTCGTGAGGGCCTCATAACCAACATGATTATTTTCATATGTCCAGAAAAGCTAAACCAAGAAATGATTGTTCAGATCCCTGTGAAAGATGTACGAGTAAAATTATTCTTCGTGCATTTGCATGTGGTTGGGAATAGCAGGCATTCTGCGTAGATTCTGCAACTACAGCACAGCAGGTCCAAAGCATTTAGATCAGGGAAGCCTTGTCAAGTACGCCAGCCCTTAAAGATATTGGGTCTACTTTGCTGACATCTAGTGTTTGAGAATATCATTGCATTCTAATGCGGCAATCATTTTGGCACTCAAACGACTGGCTGTTCATGCCATTTAGACGTAGCTATTTTTTTTTTACTGTGACTACAATGATAGAATAGCTAGAATGAGAACAGAAATGAGTCGATGTGCTGTTAAAATAGGCTACACTTCGTACAGCATACACAGACACGCACGCACGTACGCATATGCGAATAAATGAGCAATTTTGCAATGAGCAGTATATAAAATAGGCTTTGGACTGAGACAATAAATTATTTTATTTTGTTACTTTAGCATAAAACCCGAGGTAGGCCTATTCTAAATGTTGGGGCCAACAACATTTGGTAAGCCACGACTTTAATAAATATATTCGGAAATATCGCCAAACGTAGTCTTGACGAATGCATAGAATAACGAACACATAGAATAAAGTTAAAGAATACATATACATAGTTAAATTGCACCATGTAGACAAAAACACATGAACAAAATGATTCACACAGACATCATTGAGTGCGTCAATCGAGAAACTTTCGATTAATCATCCTTGTTGAATCTTTGCAGTAGGCCAGATGTGTAGATAACCGAGGGGAAGTTAGAGATTATTTGTCAACACGCATTCCTTGAAAAGCCGCTGTACCGCCACTAACGTCTACCTAAATGCACAGATTCAAGCAATAGTAAAACCGTGGAGTGTATACCTTTTCCAACAACGAAGTACCTCTCAGAATACTGAGCATTACGTTTTTCTCTAGGCACGGGAATAAAAACGCCAGGTAAGAAGCCCTTTTGATAACCAGCTAACTAGCTAGCTTGGCTAATCAATTGAATGAGTGAAATGCCAATTCTCGTACTGAATATCATTTTTAAAGTGATATACTGTTTGTTGGATTTAACAAGTGGTAGCGCCATGAAACTTCTCCGCTCTTTGAAGCTTTTAGGCCAGATGGTTTGAGAATAGTTTCATTTTTCGAGGCTTGATGATGCAAGGGACACCTACTGGTGAATAAAAATACAATGAAAGAAAAGTATTGTGGCTCACCGCTATATGTAGTACTCAAACGTATGGTCAATTAGCCACTTCTTGGTGCAGTGGACTTAAACTAGAAATCAAACGTCACCCGTGACTGATTTGACAGTGCTTGCAGTCTCTATGCATAGCACCGACAGGAAGTGCTAGTCGTCCTCGGTAGTCAACACTGACTTGAAAGCATCGGTGTTACTTGTAATAACACTAGTCCACTTTTATAATCATGTACTCAGAGTCAGACAAGGTAATCATCAATAGATATTCGTAGGTATTCACTTATTTACGTTGGTAGCCAGGAGATTTGCTGTCTGCAAGCCTATCAGGAAATATCCAAGTACTGTTTTAAAAACTAATTTATCTTGCTATGTGAAACTAATACATTTGTGAAATAATTTGAAGTTATAGTAATTGTATAACATTGGATAACTGAATAGCTATGGTTAACTGTAGGGTAATCTTTAATGACAGCATGGTCATGCCTCTCTCTTAGCATGATTTTACTCGTATGTCAAGTAACTTTGTGTCAAGGAGATCATCACTAATAGTCAGAACTGGCCCTAGCCCTTCAAGTGAAGGCTTCTCCACCTTATTTCATATCGTACTATGTTGCAAGTGGCATCTTACTGTTAACTATGCCCCCTCTTATAAGAGGGAAAGCAGTGGTGGTAGAGAGAAAGAATGCTGGCTGACTGTGAGTCGCCTGTAAGCCTTGGTCTGTTATGGACATGCCTCTGACAGGTTCACAGCTTTTGTTAGACAGCAGTTTTATCACAACACAAGTGACCTCATAGAAATCCTTAGGAGTTGTAGCTGCTACATTAGTGATTTGCAGAGACTCCCCCATCTGAACATGTCCTGCACACTTACTAAGAGGCTTTGCTGAATAATCGTCTCCTGTTGTTGTTCCTGAACAGACCCATGGTGGCCGGCTCTACTCACATGGAGCCACCCTCCAAACCTGGGGCCAACCAGGTGGCGGACGTGGTCTTTGTAATAGAGGGAACGGCGAACTTAGGACCCTACTTTGAGTCCCTCAGGAAGAATTATATTTTACCTGCCATTGAGTAAGTAGGGCTATACGTTTTCCCAGCCCAGTGCAAAAATGTTGACTGTTTCTGTACACATGCTGTGGTAAGTTGTGTCCAAATGAACTCATTCTCTTAAATGATAGGTATTTCAATGGTGGCCCACCAGCTGAGACAGACTTCGGGGGGGATGTAAGTAGCTGTTCGTAATCTACACAGTATGACTTTCTAGCTTTTGTTTGTTATGGTAACTGTTATGTTATTTCATGGCAAGTCTTTTGTGAAGTAATGGGTACAGGCTATTGAATTTCCCTGCATTAGACAGACAGTCAAAGATCAATGGTTAATGGATGAATGGTATTCTCTTTCTTTTCTAGTATGGCGGCACACAATATGGACTTGTGGTGTTCAACACAGTGGACTGTGCTCCAGAGTCTTATGTTCAGTGCCACGCTCCCACCAGCTCAGCTTTTGAGTTTGTCTCTTGGATCGACAGCATCCAGTAAGATCTTCCTCATACTATACTAAAAGTAAAAGGGGTTGCCACATCTTGTAGCACTGCAAATTTGACTCTGTTACAAATTCAAAAGACTGAAATGGCGCAATAAATGCAGTATTTTAATCAAATAACGTTTCCTTGGATTTGTAATTTCATAATTATATTTACGGGTATGTACAGTAATGTGCAAGAGTTTTAGGCAGGTGTGAAAAAAGTCTGTCAACTTGGAATGCCTTTAAAAATGGAAGTGTTAATCATTTATGTTCGTCAGTTAACAAAATGCAGTGACTGAACAAAAGAGAAACCTAAATCAAATCAATATTTGGTGTGACCACCCTTTGCCTTCAAAAGAGCATCACTTCTTCTAGGTATACTTGCATAGAGTTTTTGAAGGAACTTGGCTGGTAGCTTGCGCCAAACATCTTGAAGAACTAACCACAGATCTTCTGGGGATGTAGGCTTCCTGACATATACAACCAATTTGTTGTAATTGGTTGATCATACACCTGACTATAATCCTGCAAAATCCCCGACTGTGTGTACCCTGTGTGTGTACCCTGTGTGTGTACCCTGTGTGTGTACCCTGTGTGTGTACCCTGTGTGTGTACACTTTGTGTGTACACTTTGTGTGCACCTGCCTGAAACTTGTCAAAAAACAACTTATGCCCATCAAGTCCTGTCAGCCTTATGAGTGTTTTAACATTATACATGTGGCTGGCTAAAAAGATTCAGTACTGTGCAAAGATTTAGGCAGGTGCCTTCAAACCAGCATCAATTCACACACAGGGGTACATGATCTATTTTTGAAGGCATTCCTAGTTGACATTTGGATGTGTGGCATTGCCTCATCAAGTCAATTGACATAAACACATAGTCCATTATTTCTAAAGCTGATGTAGCAAATTTCTGCTCTTATGGAGTACCACTTATCAAGTCTTTTGGTTTGGCGGTAACTAACTGCAGTGTAAGTGCATGTCATGTTCGAAGGGATTGTGGGTTTGATGTAACTTTGGACAGAGGCCAGTTCCACAACAGTAAGCACTGCATACTACTATGTAAGCACCTGCATTCATTAAAATGTATATTAATACCTAATACTTGTACTTATTTTTTTGTAACCAAGCCTTGACAAAGCTTGGTATAATTTAAATGTATTATCCATCCATCCAAAAATGGTCCCAAACGTCTCATTTGTACTGTTGGGAGGCGAATATCATGCGCAGTCAGAATCTCGCTCTCACCCATTAGAGATACCACTGCATGCATTTGCTGTGCATTCGCAGAATTTGTTGAGCCTGCAAATCTCTTCGCCGACATCTCTAAATAAGGCCATTTTGACGGGGGGTGCGAAGCTGCCTGAGCGCACCGTCTTCTCCCAGAGACGGCTGGTGTGGACGGTTGTGTGAGAGCGGGCTGTGTGTTGAGGTGTGTGTGTGTAGTCCCTGCTGAGGTCTGGTCTGCTTGGTTGTGTGAGAGCGGGCTGGGTGTTGAGGTGTGTGTGTGTGTAGTCCTTGCTGATGTCTGGTCTGCTCGGTTGTGTGAGAGCGGGCTGGGTGTTGAGGTGTGTGTGTGTAGTCCTTGCTGATGTCTGGTCTGCTCGGTTGTGTGAGAGCGGGCTGTGTGTTGAGGTGTGTGTGTGTAGTCCCTTCTGATGTCTGGTCTGGTCTCCTCTGTGTGGCAGGTTCATGGGTGGCGGTGCGGAGAGCTGCAGTCTCATAGCAGAGGGCCTCTCAGTCGCCCTGCAGCTCTTTGACGACTTCAAGAAGATGAGAGAACAGATGTGAGTCACCGGGGATCGCAGATAAGACTGGACATGTCGTTTAGTCTTAGAGACACAGACACACACTCATGGACACACTCATTCACAGACACAGACACACACACAGACGCACACACACACACACACACACACAAACGTAGAGACTAAGGCTGCTCGATTATGAAAAATCTGAATCACGATTATTCAAAAGATTATTTTGTTTTCCTCAGTAACATGCTTCATTTATTGAAAATGTATTCAAAAACATTTCAAAAAAACATTCTTGTACCTTCGGATTTTCCCTAATACCTTTCTTCGTAAACATTAGTAAGTCTCCTTTGATGTCTAATGTACAAACAGTAGAAATTTCTAATGTAATCTAATGTACAGTACAAACAGTAGAAAATAATTAGGACAAAAACATTGTTGCCCTTGATTTTATTTGTTTTGAGATCGTTTGGCCCTGAAATCATTATCACGATTAGAATTCGATTAATTGAGCAGCCCTAGTAGAGACACTACTGTCTTTCGTTTTCTTTTACACCACCCACTTCGTCATAACAAGGCCAGTGACCTGCTAAGCATTTTATATGCAATGACAATCATTTGCACACAAACCTGTACTCACTTGCACTTGTGTGGTTAGTGGTTGTAAATACATGCCGAAATGTCTTTGTGTGTTTTCTAGTGGACCAACCCATAAGGTGTGTGTGTTGCTCTGTAATTCTCCGCCTTACCTGTTGCCTGCCGTGGAGAGTGTCAGCTACACTGGCTGCACCGCCGACAACCTCGTCCAGATCATCAGAGATGTAAGTGGGCACCTCACTCACTCACTCACTCACTCACTCACTCACTCACTCACTCACTCACTCACTCACTCACTCACTCACTCACTCACTCACTCACTCACTCACTCACTCACACACTCACTCACACACTCACTCACACACTCACTCACACACTCACTCACTCACTCACTCACTCACTCACTCACTCACTCACTCACTCACTCACTCACTCACTCACTCACTCACTCACTCACTCACTCACTCACTCACTCACTCACTCACTCACTCACTCACACACACACACACACACACACACACACACACACACACACACACACACACACACACACACACACACACACACACACACACGGGGCAAATAATAGTCTTTTCTCTTGGGTGATGTAGCCCCTATGCATTGCTTTTAATCTCAGAGAGTGTGGGAGGAGGAGTAAACTCTTTGTTTGAAAGAAAAATCAATCTCTGAAATGGGCCGAGTACTGTTTGTTTATATTACGCTATGAACTTTGTGGAAATGCCATCTTAACTCAGGATGTACATTATTTTTCGGAAACCCATAAATCTATCCAGTGGTGCAACGAACTTGTAGGTTTCTGAGAAAATGTTTCTTGATTACTAGTTGTTCATCATGTAGTCTGAGTGTACATTAGAATTTTTGCATTGAGCGTTCTTCTTTTAATACCCTCGTCTGGAGATTCTCCAAAAACCCTATTGAGTGCTGTTACAAAGGATGTTTGGCCAAAGTTGATTATTTACAGAGCTAGCCAGCCAGCACTGATGTCTTGATTGACAGAGGCTGGGTAGCTTTCGTTTGCTAATCATGTCTGGCTCCCTGCTACAGAAAGGAATCCATTTCTCAGTGGTGGCGCCAAGGAAGCTTCCGGCCCTGAGGTCACTCTTCGAGCGGGCATCGCCGGTGGGTGGGCCCCCGGAGTCATCCCTGCCCGATTACTGCCAGGACCCCTTCCACATGGTGCTGGTGCGGGGCATCGCACTGCCAGGTGAGGATACACATGGGTCACCTCACCTTTGCTAACCAGCTAAGTGCTCCTCCAGGCCCTCTGGCTGTTGATTCAGTGGCTATGTCAGGGATAATGTTCTGCAAGGCGGTCATTCTTGTACAATAAGCCCCATTGTCCCACTTATTTTATAGCTACTTGCTAAAAAAAATACTAATCGAGAGTTAGACACTTCTAACAATGTTATATTTTAAATACTTTGTTGCTGCTTCATGACCTCCACTGCTAAATATAGTTCATCAAGGAAATAAATGTATGAGTGTTGTGTAGCAGCGTCCAGCTGCTAAATAACTTGTTGCAGCTTATTGTTGATATTCCGTTATGATAAGTAAAAGAACTATTTGCGAAGGGATCTGAAAGAAGCACAAAACCCATTGTCGTTGACAGCAGTCATTATACTTTTTCAGTGGTCATTACACAAAAATATTTGACCTCCAAACGTAGAAGTGGCGCATTCAAAGTCAATGGGATGTTCGTCAGCATTTTAAACAGCCGTATAATAAGTTCAAGGAACTGATGAACACACAGAGCTCTGGTTCCTTAAATAGAAAATAAACATAATGGCACAGACATCATGATGGCAACATGAATCATTAACATTCCCAGGCAAAAAAAAAAAAGTGTGTTTCATGAGAATGCGAGGGAAGTGTAATTCATTTGCTGTTTAACTGAAACATCAAAAACTTATGTAAAATCAAAACAGTAAGGAGTTGGGGTTACAAAACTAGCATATCTACTTTAAAATCACAGTCACCCAACGAGCAGTTGGCTCTGACAAAGCAGGCTATCTGTCATGGTGATATCTATCTTTTTCCATCTCATGTCTCAGTAATATAGTTGACAGTGTCATGCTTTCAAAGTTATTCTGTCTTCAGAATAAGTAGTCTGCAGAAGTAAGTTTGCTGTCTTAGACTATGTGTTTTCAAACGGATGTCTAATTGCATTTGCCTCACAATTGAATTCTGTTTGTTTTACAAATCTAGTAATGTATTCAAAATGTGGTAGTCACTGTTCACACTGCTGTGATATTAATGATCAATCTTCACAAACACACAGCCTTAATGAAGCAGTGCTCAACCTGATGTCAGCCAGCTTGGCTAGTTGGCATGAAGAGATGCTGCATGCTGTCGTTTGTCACATTGCGTTTGTATAAGTGAATGTTGAGACGCGGATGCATGCATTGCCCTAGGCTGTCATTTTTGGCACACACACTGCTAATCGCCTGTCCATACAGCACAGATTTACATCTGCTTGGGTGATTCAAGCTTGTTCGTTGGTGTCTGATTAACATTAAAATATCCATCATGTAGAAACCAGCTCTAGTCAAGTCAGGTAGGTTTTGTTGTCATTTCAGCCACATACATACACACGTACATAGTGAGACCAAGCAACGTTTCACCAGGAACAGTTGGTGATACAACTGTTAAAACACAGTGGTGAGAAGACAGATACAGTCCGGGCTGTATAACCAAAATAACCAGATGGACAACATCTAATTATTTTATTATTACTTTTTTATTATTATTACATTACACTTAGCTGACGCTCTTATCCAGAGCAGCTTACAGATATTTACAGGGTTTCAGTTACAGTCCCTGAAGCAGTGTGGGGTTAGATGTCTTGCTCTAGGGCATCTCAACCATGGGCAGGATTCGGACCGGCAACTTTCCGATTGCAAGACCAACGCCCTAACCACTAGGCCGAGGCTGCCTTATGTGCACTATATGTTTTTAACAGTCAGAATTGCAGAATTGTTTGACGTGCTGTCTCCACCCTCTCTAGTTGCCCCTGGAGGAAGTGCCGGGGCCGTGTCCCTGAAGCCAGTGTTGCCTCCGCAGCCCATGCCTGGCAGTCAGCCTCCCATCGGTGTGAGCTCGCAGGCCCCGCAGCAAATCAACCCAAATCACCCGTGCCAGGTACTGAGTGGATCTATAGTGTAACGGATCGCGTTTGCCCTGCGCCGGCCTAATAAATGTATTTGGGTGTTTCCGGCTGAGGAGGCAGACAGGTTATAAATGCCTTTTATGGCTTAAGTGAGTGAGGGACGAGGACTAAGCGATGTAGCTTGTTTTGTGGATGGCTTCATTTGTTCGAGTGGAGAGGTATGTGACCATTATTTTGTGTAATGCATGGCTAATCGTACCCCGCTCCCTTTTCTTTGGTTCCGCCCCCCACCCTCCGGGTGCCAACCCCCTCCCCCAGGCTCCTCCCTCACTCAATGCTGCTGCTGCTGCCGCCGCCATGGCTGTGGAGATCGCCCACAACCAGAAGAACCGCTGTAAGTGTCTCTTTCTCTCTCTCTCTCTCTCTCTCTCTCTCTCTCTCTCTCTCTCTCTCTGGCTCTCTCATTCTCTTTTGGCTCCCTCTCTCACTTTTTTTCCTCTATCTCTGTAACTCACTCTATCACTCTCTCTTTCAGAGACTCACTCACTTTCTCTTTCTCTCTCTCGCTGTCTCTGACTCACTCGCTGTCTCTCTCTCTGTCACTCTCTCTCTCTGTCTCTCTCTCTCATAGACTTACTCTGTCTCTCTTTTTTTCAATTTCTCCCTCTCTCTGTCTCTCTCTCTCTCTCTCTCTCTCTCTCTCTCGGTCTCTCTATCTCAGCAACAGCAACTCTTTGTCTCTGTCTTGCTCACAGGTTTTCACTTTGGCTCTGTCTCTCTTTGCCTGATTGGCTCTGCTCTCCTCTCTCTTCAGAGTTCTTTTTCTTCTTTAATTACCTTGGTGTTGTGCCCTTACCTCTTCTCTTTCGCACACACACACACACACACACACACACACACACACACACACACACACACACACACACACACACACACACACACAAATGTATGCACTCAAGCACACACATACATACACTCACACACACACACACACACACACACAGATACACAAACAGACACGCTCAAACACACACACACACTCACTCTCCCTGTCCAGGATACCACATGAATTAACTGCCTTAAAGTTTTTTCACCTGCCCTGTTTCTGAAATGACCCTATATGGTCCTGTCTCTGTCTTTTCCCCCTGTGATTCCTGGGTTGTGTAACATGTATGTTAATGCACACTATATGTCCCTTGTTACACACTGTATGACCCTATGTTGTGTAGGGTGTATCATTATGCTAACTTCTTACTACACATCATCCAAAATGCTGCAGCCCACCTCTTAACTACAACACGTAGGCGGGAGCATATTATACCTCTCCTTGCAGCCCTTCTGTAGCGAAGGGGAGGAGAAGTCACCCCACCCGGCTCCGAACCCAGGTCTCCGGGATACTAAACGTGGGCTCTGATCGCAACGCCAAAGAGCCAGGCTTGTTGGGATGGCAGTCAGAGCACACCCACAACTCTAGTGATGGTCACTCCATCACACTGCCTTCCCCTTCAGGTTGCGGTCAGAGCCCGGCTCTCTCTCTGCGGTCAGAGCCCCTGTTTGGTACCCCAGAGGCCCGGGTTCAAAGCCGGGTGGGGTGACTTCTCCTCTCCTTCGCTACACCTTACTGCCTCCCTGTTCGTTACAGGATAGACTTCAAAATTCTTTTTATTAGTTTTGAAATCTCTAAGATTTAAAATCTCTCATGGTCTGGCACCTTCTTAAATTTTAGGTCTTCTAAAAGTTCACACACCCTCTAGGGCTCTTAGGTCAGCTGACAAACTCCGCCTAGTTTTTCCTCCCTTCGGGCTAAACAGCAGGGGTGACCGGGCCTTTGGGGTACCTGCTCCCAAGTTCTGAAATGAGTTGCCTCTTCACATACACTTGGGTCCTTTTTTGACTGCTTTTAAAGGAGTACTTCCACGAGAAACCGTTTAGTACTTGCTCTTTTGAAATATGACAAGTCATTCCGAGTTGCATGTGCATGCTGCATGTGAAAATGTTCTTCTAACCCAATTGCCTCCATTAGTCAGGGAAAGAAAGTAGGCGGAAAAACAAGTGAATAAGAAAAAGGCTAACAAAGTGACGTAGGTTTGTAAATTAGAAAAAGCTATGCCACAGTTGTGATTACTGGAGAAGTTTTATTGCAGCACACATTCACTTAGCGAAATATAGGTAAGTATGTGTGTTTGTGTAGAACGTTTAGATCTTCTATTTGGTTCGCTATGACTAATGGGCTTCGAATGATTGTAGCCTGTGACTAGCTTAGCTGAGAACCTGTCATTCTCCATGCTCAATCTCCTCCACCAAACTAGAACAGCCTGAAACAGAAACACTAAAGCATTTTTTTCACCAAAACCGGCTCCCAGGCTTTCATTAGAGACCACCACAAAATTAATGAAAACACGATGGAAGTACACCTTTAAAACCCATTTTTATGCCCGGGCGTTCAATACAACATGAATATTTTATTGTTTTATCGTATTGCTTTATATATATTTATCTGCTTGTCCAGCACTTTGGTCAGCTGCTGTTGTTGTTTTTAAAGTGCTTTATAAATAAACTTGACTTGACTCTTAATTACTGCTGTGCTAAAAAAAATCGATACAGCGATATGTATCAATATTTTTAAAAACAATATAATATCGATATTCTGGCTTTTAATATCGATACACCCGCCAGTAGCTACTGCACAGAGAGATGTACTATTGATTCTAAACCAAAATGTAGTAAATGCACCTTGTTCAGTACAAATGTACATTAGCCATATTGTATTCTTTTTCACAAATAGTTTTTAGTAGTTTACTACAGGTACCTAGTGAGACTGGGCACCTTTTCTGTGACATTAAAAAAAATGCACTTTATTTTCCTGTTCAATAAATTGAACATAAAAATAATATTTGTGTGGTTGTTGAGTGAATGACATTGAGTAATAATTATGAAGTAATATATATCGATATCGGAATCGAATTGAATTGCACTGTATCGAAAATCGTATCGTATCGTGAGCCCTGTATCGAAAATCGTATCGAATCACCATGTCCTAGATGATACCCAGCCCTACTCTTAATGCTGACCTCTTTATGTATGCAGTCTCCGGGATGATGAACACCGGCCCCCCCTTCGGCAACCAGCCCACGCTTCCATCGGTTGGCGGAGTCAAACTGTCCACGTCCAGCCAGCCCAGCCTGGCCACCGTCACCACCGTGTCCACGCCGCTGTTGCCCCAGCAACAGGCTCCGCCTCCACAGCAGCAGCAGCCACCGCAGGTCCCGCCCCCTGGGCAGCCCAATCAGCAGGCCCAGCCACCTCCCCAGCAGCAGCCGGGAGCCAATCAGCAGACTCCTCCTTCCTCTCAGCCTGGCATGGTAGGAGCCATGAGCATGGTCAGTGTCAAACTCTCCTCACGCCCTCACTCACCTACTCACTCACTCACTCACGCACTCACACACTCGCATATCCCTTTGGTAGGACCAAACACTGGAAACTGTCGTTGCCTTCATCCTAATTTTCTTCTGTCTGTCTTTGCCCCTCTCTACCCCACCTTTCTTCGTGTGTGTGTGTGTGTGTGTGTGTGTGCTTTTGCGTGCTTGTGTGTGTGTGTACGTGTTTGTCTGTCATTCTCTCAGCCGGGTGTGGCTGCTTCTCAGCCTGGCAACAATCCCATTGGCCAGCAGCAAGTAGTGGCCAATAAGATCGTAGCATGGAGCGGGGTGCTGGAGTGGCAGGAGGTGAGCGATCCTTCCGTGTACCTACATCAGTTTATCCCCTCTGAGTCTTTGAAAACCGACACCACTAAGCACCTTTTCCACTGCAGGAAGTTGTGTATGGCTTTTTTTTTTTCTTTTTCTTTTTTTTCTTTTTTCTTTTAACCGGAATGGAAGGAATTTACAGGTATGGCCCACTGCCCGGCTGCTTTTTTGTCTTAGTCCGCAGCACAGGGACCATAGGTCCTGTACATGACCACCGTTGCGCCTGCTTTGCTGCGTCAGTTCTGTTCTCAGCACTGGAAAATGACTATATATTTCTTCCATTGGCAGCCCCAGAGTTGAGTCAGCAGCCAGCGGGGATAGACTAGAAGTCTGAACTTTGCTTTTACACAGTCGGTCGCTACCGCTTGATTAAATGGCCTCGTGGCAGCTGTAATTATTTCAGTCACGAAGGTGCCAGTACCATGATATCCCGAGTCCCATATATGACCCAATGTTGTTGTCCTCAATATGCTGCATGTAGCACATCAAATCTAGTTAAAGCAAAAATCTACTTTAAAAAAAAAAAGTCCTCTTCGTGTAGTGTGCAGGGGAAGTAAGGGTCAGCTTATCACTGTAAGCCCTGCACAGCAGTTTCAGGACTGCGCGGAAGTATCTTCCTGAGAGCAGGAACATATTTCTCCCGTAATAATGGCCCCTAAAACCAGGTCCTGCAGGGGTTGTTTTTATGGTGGACACTCACACAAAGGTGCGAACCATCCTAAAACACTTCGCCAGTTCCTGCAGTGTGAGAAAAAAAAACATCTACTGTCAGTTCCCTGTGAAGTATGTGGCTATTTTTACATAGTTGACTTATATCCTCCTCCAGCTCTTTTTACGTACATTCTAAGTGGTGGTGTACTATTTAATCCAGTTTATCAACTTGGAAAATTGCGTCTTAATTTGTTTTTGCAAAATGAGATCAATGCAGTTGATTGACGGGGTTCTGATTAAGCCTGCCAGCGGCATTATTAGTTTGAAAGGGAGAGCCGGTTGGGGGATGTCTCGGTGTGTGTACCTGCTGATGAACGACCCCCGGCCTCCTGAAGAGGCCCGGGGTTGGAAATTCACTAAAACGGATTGCCTCATTGACTCCAGGCGGTTATCCGGTGATTTATGTCAGTAGGATTCATGGGAATCTCATTGATTTCCAGGGTGGAAGGGGGGGGGGTGCTGTGGAGACCCAAGGGCATCTCAGGCCACACCTGCTGTGTTTGTGCAAACACTTGCCCTCCCTCCCTCCCTCCCTTCCCAAATGGTTTGGATGGTGCCCCCCACCCCCTCCCAAACGTGGTGCTGCTGTTTTAACTGGGGGTTTTACTGCTTCATTTCCACTCAGGGGGAGCCAGCTTTGTATCGGATTTCTGCAGCCTTAATGAAATTCTGAAATTAATTTGGATGGTTAAAGTTATTTCACTCCTAGGCTTTGTCCCAAATGGGAAGCTAGTGACTTGCTGCCTTGCTGCCTTCACTGTCTAACACGTCACGCACCTTAAGCAGGCATCAAGGTGCCGATTAAAACCCTCGCTTCGAATAGCCTGGCTAGAGAGCAACACAGAGCGCTGTTATGCCATAACACCAACAGCTGACTTTATAGTTCGATAGAATGTTGGACGTTGAAGGCAGCATAAAAGAAGCATCTATGCTTCCTTCAAAATTGAGCAAAACCAAGGTACCTTTAAAGGCAGCGTTTCATGCATTTATTCGATTCGGACAGCCATGATGCCTTGCTGACACCAAACACTCTCTTTAAAGGCAGGATTTTTTTCTGTTTCGGGACACAGCCCTAGTCTTAAAGTTCTCCAACAACGATACCAACAACATGTTGGACTGGGCATTATGACGACTTTAAAGGCCATTTTCTCAGTTTCAATGTTCACGTAGTTGCTACACTTTGCCTTTGTAAGGCAGTATGTGTTGCTTTTGTGTCATATATTTCTTTAATGAAGGCAGGCACGTAGACTGTAAATTCAGCCTTCCTTGAGGGGCTGCATTTTCGTGGGCTTGGTGGCGATCAATCAGGTATTGATCCATTATCAATCTGCCATCGACGGGCGAGAAGATGAACAAGGTCAGTTTATTTTCCCATAGGCTGATGGTCTATCGACCTCCTCCGCACCACTGCGCCAGGCTGTTGCCAGGGCGATTGCTCATGTTCCGGAACCCCCCACCAAGGCATAAATCACACGAGTCCATAAGCACCTCAGGGATCAGCGCGGAGGTCACCTCTATGTATTATAATGCTAACCTCTTCATGCCTCTCTCTTGACACCAATCCCCCCACCCTCCAACACCACCCACATCACCACCACCACAACCACCTCCTGGGACTCCATCTCTTCATCCCACCTCGCAGAAGCCCAAGGCCTCCTCCATGGACTCCAACACCAAGCTCACTCGCTCCCTCCCCTGCCAGGTGCAAGTCAATCAGGGGGAAAACCTGTGAGTGCACGACCACCTGCTCTATGCTCTGATGCCAGTTTGGTCTGGCCATTTCTTGTCTGTCTTTTTTTTTTTTTTTTTTTTTTTTTTGCTTTAGCCAAATGCCCAAGGTGACCTGCTCTCTTGCTCTCCTCTTTGTGCTTTTGTTTGTTTTTCTCCCCTTATCCAGGAACACAGACCAGTGGCCACAGAAACTCATCATGCAGCTCATCCCGCAGCAGCTACTGGTAAAAGTCAAACTAATAACAGGAACGCAAAATGGCTCTTTCTTAAAAAAAAAAAAAAGAAACGGCTGTTGTTCTCTGTGAAAACTCTTGTTTAATGGTGAAAACTGATAAACTGGTAAAACTGGTAAAACTGAAATTATAGAAACGCAAAGTGACGCATGGGGCTATTTCTTTGAAAACATGAGCCTTCTCTGTGAACACTCATGTTTAATGTTTCTGTGGTAGTGTTGGCTTCATCATCTATATGCTACTACGTGTGGATTTAAGCCTACACCCCCACACCTCCGTCTGTTTACTCTTTCTTTCTGTCTTTCTTTCTTTCTTTCTGTCTGTCTTTCTGTCTTTCTTTCTTTCTTTCTTTCTTTCTTTCCTTCTTTCTTTCTGTCCTTCTTTCTTTCTTTCCTTATTGAGAAAAAAAAAATCAATCAGACTCACTGTGCAGAGAATTAGACTGGAGGTGATAACGATTTCTGACCAGACATTCCAAGCCATTGTTTGTCAGTAGCCAAGAAACCTTGAACTCCTTCCATTAGGCCAGAAGAAGTGATTGTGGTCATGGCACTAAAAAAGACGTCTTAAAGATTGAAAGCCATTGGAGGACGCAAAAGAAATGCTGTTATTAGTGGAGTATTTACATGATTTTGAAAAACACTGAATAGCTGCCAAATAAGTGTGGACCTTAAGGTAAATCAAGCAGGTTTTTTTTTTTTGTTTAAATCACAATCCAGTTTTTTTTTTTCCCATTGCATCCACTTTGCATTATTTGATGCTGAAGGGATTGAAGAGTTTGCACTGTGTTGTGGTAATTTTAGAGCGTCACACTGAATAAAGATTACAGGTGTGAGTCTGATACCCTGAATAGGCCTTGTTTTGCTGCATCGGTGCAGCATGCTATTTGGGGCAGTGATTATGGGTGTAGCAGAGACTTACCCACACATTAGCTTGCTCTGCCCCTCTGTGTACCTGTCAGTGACACCCTTACACAGCCTTTCTCATCACACTGTCCCTTTATTTCTCTCTTTCTCTTTCTCTTCCTCTGTCTCTCTCGCGCTCTGTCTCTCTCTCTTCCTCTCACTCTTTCTCTTATTTTCTCTCTGTCTTTTTTTCTTTCTTTCCCGCTCTCTCCTTGACAGACGACATTGGGGCCGCTGTTCAGGAACTCGCGCATGGTGCAGTTTCTATTTACCAGCAAAGACGTGGAGTCCCTGAAAGGCCTGTATCGCATTATGACCAGTGGCTTTGTGAGTACAGCCTCTCCTGGCCACCTCCACACACACACACACACACACGCACACACACACACACACACACAGGTTTCTTAAATGACCCATCTAATAATACCTTACGGGGCCTATGTTTAATGTTTAGATGGCATTATGACCAGTGGCTTTGTGAGTACAGCCTCTCCTGGCCACCTCCACACACACACACACACACACACACAGGTTTCTTAAATGACCCACCTAATAATACCTTACGAAGCAGGATGGCAAGCACATCTTTTGAGGGGCCTATGTTTAATGTGTAGACATGGAGTCCCTGAAAGGCCAGTATCGCATTATGACCAGTCACTTTGTGAGTACACCATCTCCTGGCCACCTCCATGTACACACACACACACACACACACACACACACACACACACACACACACACACACACACACACACACACACACACACACACACACACACACACACACACACACACACACACACACACACACACACACACACACACACACACACACACACACACACACACAGGTTTCTAAAATGACCACCTAATAATACCTTACAGAGCAGGATGGCAAGCACATCTTTTGAAGGGCCTATGTTTGATGTTTGATGACTGTAGCTCATCTACTTGTTCCGTCTGCTGTGAGCTGTTTTGCATGAACATATGAAACAGCTGTGGTCACAAGAGGGTGTAACATATGGTTGAGATCAGACAAGTTTTTTTTTTCTTCATGTGTGTAAGCGTATCTAAAGATGAAGGTGAACCAACTGTGCTGTTTATCGCCTGATCAGTGGCCCAGTGTAGCTGGGTATCCAGGGGAAGAAACCGGTTTCTGCTCGCTCTCAGTTCTGCTCCCCCCTCCACACGATACCAGTAAAGGGTGAAGGCTTTATTTAGGGCTGCCGTTGAAGTTGCATGCACTCCCCTGCTGTGGCTGAGAATTTACAATTTAGCTGCTATGGGCCAAACTGGCCACCAGGGGGAGCAAGTCGTCAAAATTAGTGGGTTCAGTAAACATGGCAAAATGGCTTTGGATTGGCAACCCCTTAATGATCTTTGGTGTGGTTTAGGGTATAGCAATTGTGTGAATTTGTTTGTTCATGCAGTCAATGCAAGGATTGACTGCGAATCTGGACAGGTTTCAGAGCACATACATTTTTGTGCTGCTGTTCAGGTTGGAAAGACAACAACGTTAAGTTATGAGGTAAATTACCTTGGTGATATCCTGCGTTTTTACACATTTTGACTAGATGCTGTTATTAATGTGATTTAATGTAGAAATAGCAGTGTGAAAAACAAAAGTACACCATTCTATTGTGAACATATTAGCTAACAGGTCAACATTTGACAGCTACCCGCAGCGATTAGACACACGGTCAACCAGCTTTTGACTTGACTGGATGCGCAAGAAGAAGCTTAATTTACCTGTAAGCCACTCAGTTGAACTGAACGTAATGCCATTGCCACGGCCAAAGACTGGAAGTAATTTGGGCCAGGTCCAGTAGCTAGCGGAACTTGTAGTTGACTGAACATTTTAATGAGCACCCTGGCACCAGCAGTGTGATTTTTTTAAACAAAGCAACAAATACACTTTCCAAGTGAAAATATGAAATCAACATTAAATGTGTTTTTTTTTTAAGAAAAGTACTATTTTCTATCTATTTGATTATCTCTAAACAAATTCATAAACAAATAATTGGACCCACATACTGTACATACAGACATACACACGCACACACACACACACACATGCATCTCATGTGGTGCATTACATACATAAATCTTCAGCGGTCTCACAGCTGTGGATGCTTTTTATTGTGAGCAGTGAAAAGCTGCAAATTGATAAATTGGGTAAATAAATACAAGATAATGTGTTTGTTTACCATCTACTTCAGGCATTTCAACAAGGATCAGCGATTGTAGTAGCATTAGCCTTGACGTAGGTAGCCCAGGAATATTTCCCTCAGCAAAAGATGGCTCCAGATAGACTGCGCATTAGGTGTGACATTTTTGATATGTCACAGTCAATTTGCAGACTTCCTCCACAAATGTCTACACCTCTAAGAGACTTGTGCGTTTCCCAGATTATATTTTTCTGAAAGGATTTCATCAGTGCGTTTCCCTAATAGATATGTGCAATAAATGTCACAAGGTACTTACCCTGTAGCCTTGCACGCATTTGCACAGAACGTCCTGCGTCCATGCAAAGGTTGTGATTCCCATGGGGACATTTGATGATTGTGTGTGTGTTTGTCTGTGTGTGTGTCTCTGTGTGTGTGTACATGTGTGTGTGTGTGTGTGTGTTTGTGTCTGTGTGTGTGTTTGTGTCTGTGTGTGTCTGTGTGTGTGTGTACATGCACGTGTGTCTCTGTGTGTGTGTTTGTGTGTGTGTATGTGTATGTGTGTGTGTGTGTGTGTGTGTGTGTGTGCAGGCGGGCTGCGTGCATTTCCCCCACAGTGCTCCGTGTGAGGTGCGGGTGCTGATGCTGCTGTTCTCCTCCAAGAAGCGCATCTTCATGGGCCTCATACCCAACGACCAGAGCGGCTTCGTCAACGGCATCAGACAGGTCATCACCAACCACAAGAACCACCAGCAGCAGCAGCAGCAAAGAGCAGTAAGAAACCAGGCACACACACACATATGCGCACACACATATATATGCACACATACCCACATGTGCATATATGCACACACACATACAGACATACAGACACACACTCTTTCTCTCTCTCGCACTAATGCACTAACAAAACACAAAGACACACACTGACGCACACACACACTAGCACAACACACAGACACACACACACACATAGACAGAGAGAATGAGAGGGAGAAAGAGAGACACAGAGAAACAGACAGACAGACAGACACACACACACACACAGACTCACACATACACAGACAAGTTCATTTGTTTTTAACTGTAAATGATAATCAAAAAAATTCAGCTCTCATATTTTTGTGCGGACAGAAAATCTTAAGTAGTTGCACTCTTCACAGAATAATATGATCACGGTACATAAACGGCATCTGAAATCTACACAAACACACACACACACACCCAGGTACAGAGTTGAGCATTGTGGTTGTCTCTGTAGCAGGGCATGGCTCCGGCAGGTCAGATGCAGCAGGGCCAGGTGCCCCCCAACCAGAACTTCCTCAACCGAGCTCCTCTCCAGGGGGCCCACGGCACCGTCCAGCAGGTATCAAAAACACCACCCCTCACCACACACACACACACACACACTCATATATACACATACACATACTCTGTCATACACACATGCTCTCTGTCATACACACACACACACACACACACTGTTTTACACACAGACACACACACACTCTCAGTCATACACACACATGCACACACTGTCATACACGCAGAGAGATGCATGCACACACGCTCTGTTTTACACACACACACACACACACACACACACACACACACACACACACACACACACACACACACTCTCAAAACATGTCCTGCTCGGCTCCACTGTTCTCTCACACCCTCCCTCTCTCCCGGCCGTTCTTGAGTCGTCCACAGTTGCGCTGTGTTTTTTCCTCCTCGCGTTCCTGGGCGCTCTGAAGTCCTCCCCTCCTCCCTGTCGCGGCGCGCTGCACTCCTTCACTGACCGCCCCGGAAAGCTCACGCCTCATCTGCCCCTGTTTTTCTTCTTCTTTTTGTTGTTGTTGTTTTTGTTTTTGTTTTGGTTTGTCTTCCTATCCTTTATCCTGAATGGAATGTGCATGCCTTTTGTTAATCCTCCACTCTGCATCTCTTTCTTTTCTTCCTCTCTTTCTTTCCTCCTCTCTTTCTTTCTTTCCTCCTTTTTCTCCTTGGCACCCCCCACCCCCACCCCCACCTCTTCCGCCTCTCCTCTCCTCTCCTCTCCTCTCCTCTCCTCTCCTGTCGTCTCCTCTGCCTCCCTCTCTCTCTCTCTCCCGTTGTGTGGTGCCCCAGTCTGTGGTGGTGGGCATGCCTCCTGTTAGTCAGGTCACTATGATGGACGACCAGCAGAGGCAGAACAACATGGTGAGAGAGTGTGAACTCACACACACACACACACACACACACACACATACACTTACACACACACACGCACACACTTACATGCACACACTTACACGCACAAGCACAAGTAGACACACAAGTACACACATACACATACATGCAAGCAAACACTCACACAACCAAACACCTAAGGACTTACACAAACACACACACACACACCCTTAGACACACACACAAACACACACACACACACTGTCTCACATTAACCATGTGCCCAGTATGTGCCCGCACAAAAACGTGTTAGTAGTAGTACAATGGGCATAGATGTTGGCATATTCACTAGGACAAAAGCATGAAGAAGCACACACACTCGTGCTCACAAACAATAATGTCGTTATTTATTCGTATAGTTCAAGTTTAATAAGCATATATAATTCTGTTTATGGCTTATGAATTGATGTGCATCTTGCAACAGTGAGTGACCGATGCTATTGGCACAGAATTCATTGGCTTCTCTGCACATGTGCTGCTGTTGCGGTCCATTACAGCTAAGACGGAGACGTACTTTGTTAGCTGTTATTCTGAGTTGTTCATTAACTCTGCATTCTTCCATTAAAACTAGATCTAAATGAGACTATATTTGATTATTATCATCAAGTGTGTAGCCCGTCTGCGCAAGTGAAGTGTAATACGCACATCCGGCTACAGTGACAGGGGCTGTGTTGGAGGATGTTAGTCAGCACCTTGCTTAAAGCAATACCTGCTTAAAGACCACCATGTCCCCCTACACACACACACAAACACACACTTTCTCTCATACATACACACAGAAATACACACTTTCTCTCTCATACACACATACTCAAACACACATACACACACACAGACGCGTGTGTGTGTGTGTGTGTGTGTGTGTGTGTAAAATGCATTAACGCTGATGCTCTTAGTCTCTCTAATAAACGCCGCCGTGCCCTGATGCGCGTACCCTGTCTCCCACTCCTTGATTTCCATACTGCCTCAGGTTAACTGACCAGTGGCCTTTCATGGATATTTATACACAGAACACACACACACACACACACACACACACACACACACACACACACACAGTGAACATTGTAAAAAGACAGACACCATAGTCATTCTCACTAAGACGTAACTAACACACACATATGTGTGTGTACACACACACACTGTGAGCATTGTAAAAAGACTGACACCATAGTCATTCTCACTAAGAAGTAACTGACACACACACGTGCGTGTATACACACGCACGCACGCACGCACGCACGCACGCACGCACGTGCACACACACACACACAAACAAGGAAGAAAGTTTGCTGTGCTTAAAAGAACACGCCACCTTTTTGGAGTAGAAGTTGTTGTTATTAGATGTTTGGAAGGAAAGCACTGCTCAATTGCGTACACTAGCATTGTTTGCCAACAACAACACAGTCAGTAAAAGAGAGGTAGGTAGCAGTGCTTTGCCAACACAAGAATGTAGTTTAGAATATCTGTTATATCTGCTGTGTCTCGTGTTACATTGTTATTTCTGCCCCTGGTAAATGCACAAGTTTCAAAATGGAAATGAGTTGTTTTTTGAGTTGCAGGCTACATGTTTTATGCTAGCAGTAAGCTAGGCTAATGATGGGGGGTCGGGCTTGATCACTGCATGAACGCGGACAAGAAGAGTGTGCAGCCTCGTATTTAACTCTGAGGTAGACAGCAAATAAGCTAATTCCATAAAGCAAAAGGTGGCATGTTGCTTTAAATGTGTTGTCTTATAGTCCAACCGACAGTCATATGTAAAAAAAAATAAAAAAATAAAAATAACTACACACGTGAGCTTTTCATGTGCGTATATTAGGGTGCATCATTTGCCCAACTTTTTGAAAAATCTTGTAAAATCAATCTGTACCTAGTATCATTTTTTTACACTTGCCAAAGTAAACTTCCATGAGAATTTTCATGAAATTCTATTGCTGTCTACTGGGTCCACCAAGCCTCTCAAGTTTAGAGCCTGTGGACGTCTTAAATCTGAGCTGAAAAATCAGTTTTTCTATTAAAAACATAAAAAATAATGAATTTAGCCCTATAGTATCAATGGAAGTTGAATATAAATATGGACATTGCGCATCTTTTGGTACCAGTTTTATGTCTCTATCATCATTAGTTTCCGAGAGACAGCAAACGTTTCATTACTGTGGGACTTCAAGGACTTTAATAAGCAATAAGCATCTTCTTCTCTCTCAGGTTTGGTGTGTCCTTTCTGTCTGCTTCAACCACCTGCAGAACATTCTGATAATGGTCTTCTCCTCTTGCAGAGCTGATGTAGTCTGTGCTTAGCTTGACATTACGTTCTGCACTGTCATGTATAACATTCAGGCATTCTAATGTGATCAGGGCTTCCTGGTAGGCTTGGTGAGCAGGCCAGGTTGAAACATCAGTGGTGAGGAAAGTAGGGTCCAGCTGCAGAAGATGAAAGATGTACCATGAATCAGGCCCCACCAGGTCCGTCAGTGTTGTTTCCTGGGTTATTCTTTCTGGAAACTTGGGTTTACCAAACTCTGAGCCATACCTCTCATTAGGATGTGTCAAGGGCAGCCGTGGCCTAGTGGTTAGGGAGTTGGTCTTGCAATCAGAAGGTTGCTGGTTCGAATCCTGCCCTACCCTTGGGCAAAGCATCTAACCCCACAGGGACTGTAACTGAAACCCTGTAAAATATCTGTAAGTCGCTCTGGATAAGAGCGTCAGCTAAGTGTAATGTAATGCAGGAGCCAGCTGGCTTTACAGCTAGCAAACTAGAGTTGTGGGGCAGTCGTGGGCTAGCGGTTAAGGAGTTGGACTTGTGGCCACAGGTGGGAGTGAATGACCATACATGGCACACATTGACCAGCTGTGGTCTAGTGGTTAGGGAGTTGGTCTTGGGACCAGAGAGTTGCAGGTTTGAATCCCTGGTCTGAAATTATCTTGATTGCAGGTTCAAATGCTGGGGTCACTGAGGTATCACCCGTTGTCATGGCTGCCCCCTGCTCATGCGTGTGATGGGTTAAATGAGATGCAGAGGTGAATTTTGCTGTGTGCTGTGCATGTCATCACAATGACAAAAATGGGATGTCTTGTGCTACTGGTACCTTACTGCTGGACACATTCACAACACTGTTACATACTGTATCACTTCTGACAAACAGGAAAGTAAATTCTTGAACTGCAGGTCATTCCATGGTGCATCAACTGCCACTGAGCATTCATCCACCAAGCTGAGTAGAGGAGTGCCACAAATGTGACAAAGTTTTCTAGTACACACTCTTTGTCTCTCATCTCATCTTTGGCCTTTGTGGATATCACTCCAGCCAGCCAGGTTAGGTTGACCTGGTGGTGGCTATTGGATAATTAAAAAATACTCAAAATCTTGGAAAGTTATAAAGATACAGCTATAAGACTGGTGCCAAAATATGCGCAATAGTGACATTTATATTCAACTTTCATTGACAGTATAGCTCTAAATGCATTATTTTTAAAGTTATTTGAGAAAAACAGATTTTTCTGACAGGGCCAGGGACCTAACTTAAGAGACTTGGTGGACCCAGGAAATATTATTCAATAGAGCTAATATTCCTCAGATTTTCTTTTAATTGGTATTGTAACATTTTAAAATTAGGTACAAGTTGAATTTCTGACACTGGGGCAAATGATGCACCCTAGTGTATTTAATTCCTCTTAGAAGGGTAAAGTCTTGGCACAGGTTCACAATAACACTCCAATACGTCAGGGATAACGACCATCGAGGTTACCAGTTTCGTGAAAATCATGGCGAGGGGCAGGCAAAGAACTCTGTGGTGCGAAGCGGAGTGGAATTACCTCCGGCGAGTCTTATCGCATCCGTTAGGAAGACATAGAGCAAGGAATAGACAGTCATTTAAACTTTAGTTTGACTACTAGAGTTGTTATGACTACCATTTATAAGTGCATTGATATGGAACGATGATTCAGATGTTTGAAATCTACTTCAAAGTCTAGCCTGGTAAACCAGCCTCTCGTACTTCATTTCATTTTGTTCATTTTACTCAATCTGGTCGTCACGTATGCAATTAGCCTACCTACGCACTACAATTCAAATGTAGCACACAGAGTCAATGTCATGGCTCCTGAACACTCCCTCTGTTTGCTGATTGGTTGCTTGGTTCTCATACATGAATTTCAGCGGCCTCGACTTCAGACCCTCTGTACAAAATGAAATGAAGTACAAGGGGCTGGTTTACCAGGCTACTTCAAAGGTAGCCAATTATAGAAAGGTAATGCCCACCTCATCAGCCAATCACAAGAGAGAATGCCATTGTAAAGGGAGATAAGTGTGTATATGGGAATACAGTTGCATGCAGTGCGTAGCTGCCGGCTTACCTTCTCATCTTGGTCTCGGCCCCAGTGCTGCCTCCATCGCCTCTTGGGCGGCTTGCATGTCAGACATCCCTCCTCCCACTCCGCAAATGCTTATCGTGCATTTGAAATGCATCCTCACCGCGTCATTCTATTTCAGCTACCTTATGTTTCTCGCACGCCACTCTTTTGGAATTAAATTCTGTCTCTCTCTCTCTCTCCTTTCTCACTTTCTCCCATAACTCCCCCTCCCCCTTCCCCAAAGCTGACCATGCGACCTGCTGCCACGGCCAATCAGCAACCCCCCGTCAGCGGCGCTCCGCCCAACCAGGTGGCTCAGGGACAAGCCCAGTCGGCCGCTATGCTCCGCCTTCCCAACCCGGGAGCCAATCCGCAGCTCCGGAGCCTCCTGCTCAGCCAACAGCAGCCGGTAAGCACTCTTCTACTGACCGCACGGGTGCCGGCGTCTTTTATGCAGCGGGTCCAGATCCAGGGTACTGATTTGAGTCGACTCGGCACGGCTCGTCAGAAGAGATCTGGGGGAAAAGGGAGCATGTCTAGACACAGAGAGACAGAGAAAGAAACAGAGAAAAAAAGGAAGATGGAGGAAGGTATAGGGGAGTATTTTCATCTAAGTTTCACGTGTTAGGAAAACGTCAGCGCGGGCCGGGATAAATGTGGCGAGAAGTGCGAGCCGGCTCGTATTTATGTTCCAGCGTCATGAGCTGTGTCGGAGTCTGGGGAGCGGCACATGGGGAGAAATTGACACATTTAAGGATCTGAAATCACACTCTCCCTTTTTTTCCCTCTCTCTTTTTCTCATGCTCTATATTTAAACCATCTTGCCTTCTCTGTCCTCCTCCACCCCTGTACCCCTCTCTCGCTCTTTCCCTTTCTTTTTTCTCTCTGCCTTTCTACGCTCACTTTTTTTTCTCTTTTGCCTTGTTTGCCTTACTTCTCTCCTTCTCGCTTGCTCTCTTTTTCTCTCTTTCCTCTGCTCTCTCTCTCTGTCTCTCTTTCTCTCTCTCTCTCTCTCTTTATGTTCATCTTCCCTCTCTTCTTTCGCTTCCTCCGCTCTCTCTCTCTTTCTCTCTCTCTCTCTCTCTCTCTCTCTCTCTCTCTCTCTATCTCTCTCTCTCTCTCTCTCTCCTTTTTGTACATGCTTTTTTTTGCTGCTCTCTCCCCTCTCCTGCTCTGCAGCAGCCTGGAGTGGGTCACATGCAGAGCATGCTGCCGGGCCTGCCAGGCCTGGGACAGCAGATGGTCCACCCCACACCAGGAGGGGGCGCTCCCATGCAGGCCCAGTGGAGACAGCCACTGTCGGGTAAATTTACCATATTTCATATAATATCATATATATACATACACACGCACACACACACACACACACATGCACATGTGTGCACTCTGAGACATGCACAAAGGCACACATGCAGTCAGACCAGCAGCTTGCGGTGTCTGACCTCTATATCAGCACCTGCTTCTCCCAGCTCCAGCCCAAGGCCCCTCTTTAGCACAGTGCTGATGGAAAAGCCCCTCCAGTGCCAGAAACAGACCCTGAATCAGATCCAGGGCCAGTTTAGCTCAGTTCAGTCCAGATTGGACTCTGCCAGCAGTAGATTAAGTGCTCTGATCTGGATGATGGCCTGATCTGAGAACTGGGATTAGGCTGTCTTAGGCACTCTGAAATTAGCCGAGGAGACCATCGGCAAGGCCTCACTGACAAAACTGACCACGCTTGTATTGTTTAATACATTTGATATTTTCATGCCACCTAGTTTGCAATACTCGAGGATACTGGAGAGGCCCTAAGTTTATATACACCTTTACCATTGCCCTTTCAAACATTCATGTTACCATAATAAATATTTTTGGCAAGTCAGAATGTTTGCTTTGTGCACAACAAAAGCACTGTCAATCAGAGACAGATTTATTACACTTTTAATTCAACATTTTAAATTCAGGAGTTCAGGAATTTCAGACACCAAGTTCCCTGTAACTAGACACTGCCTGAAAATTTCCAGGAACCAATGGCGGTGTTTTTTTTTAAAACATTCTTTTGCAACTTGGGCAAATCCAAAATGTTCATTCATTCATTATGTAGTTAATTTACCTTATGTAACTTAGATGCTATGTAGTGCCCTACTGTATATAGAGAACACGTATAGTGTCCCGCGTGTCATTGTGTGGTCAACAATGTTGAAAAAGAAGAATAGATCCTCAAAGGTCTGGTGTCTTCATGGGAACATTTTCCCTGTGTTTGGAGGTTCCACATTCATCTGTGTGAGAAATATACAAATACAAACCTCACAGGACCACACAGACATTTTGGGAAGGAGAGTAGCACTGAGACGGGCTGGGATTAACGTGTGTGTATGTGTATGTAGGAGGGTGTTTGAGTGCTTGAGTGTGTACGAGAGTGTAAGAGATTCAGTGCGCATGTGCACATGTGGGTGTGTGTGTGTGTATATATACACAGGCATGGACATGTGTGACAGATTCAGCATGTGTGTGCATTGCTGTGTATGTGTGTGTGCATCCATGCGTGCGTACAGAAGGCCGAACAGCAGCCAAACGTTTTGGCATAGAGAGCTCTATGTCATCACAGCCTGCAACACTGGTCCCCAAGGAGGAAGCCACTGTGACAGAACTGGCATAAAGAAACTGAAGTTTGCAGATCAGCAGTAGAGACAATCATCCAGACGTTTAATAGTGGCAAGTCACAAAGCCCCTAGTCTCAATCTGATATTAAAATGTGTGGGCTCAACTGGAAAAGCAGATTTATGCAAGGAGGCCCAGGAACCTGATTGGGTTGCACACGTTTCTGCCAGGAGGATTTGGGCCAGAATTCCTGCAGTGTTGTGCAAAGCCTAGTGAAAGGCCAGCCAGAGTGCTTGGTTTAAGTTACACAGTTTCAAAGCCATGTCACTGAATACACCAAATATTGACAAAATAATGTTTAACTTTTGACTCTCTGAGAAAGTGATGAACTGAACAACTGAACTGAACTGAACTGAACTGAGCAGTGACCTCGAATGTTTGGGAATGTGTAGAAGTGATAAAATATTAACAAACACTGAGTTTGAATAGTTTTGTTTGTATTTTGCCAAGGGTATAAGCATCTGACCTCAGCTCAACTCTGTAGAAGGAAACATTCCAGAAAACTTCTCCTCGCTGAAATATTTCTGCTCGCTTTTTTCAACTATTTATGTCTTTTTTTTTTTTTTCCACCCCAGGTCAAATGCTGATGGCGACAGGACCTCGCGGGCCAGTCCCACAGGGGCCTGGTATCCCACCAGTGTCCAGCTCCATGGAGGATGAGATTCTCATGGACCTTATCTAACGCTGCTAATGCCAGCGCAAACATGATGGACCACAATGGCGACCGGGCCATTTTTTGAAGATAGTTTCTCTATCCTTCTTTTTTAACAACAAACAAAAAAACAAACCAGGATGCATTTTTGCTCTCTTCTCTTCATCAGTAAAACAGAACACACACACGCACACACACACACACGCACACAGGACTGAAGCGTACTTTCCTTCACGCACCCGACAGCACTGTCTCATAGTGCTATTAAATGATGAGCTTGTGACAGGACGAACCATCAAGGGGAAATGCACAGCAGACTGAGAGATACAGCTGGCACCACCTGGAGAGTCATGTTCAGAATGACATCTGTTTTGATCAGTGCAGTGTTCTGATGACTGTTCACATTAGTCCACTCATGTTATTTTTAAGGTAACCTAAGTTGTAAACTAGGTATAATAAAGTCAAACCATTTAGATACTTGCCTGTGTTTCAGTGTGCACAGATTTTCCATCTTTGTTTTTGGAGTATCGTTTTTCACACTTTCAGAAACGCATTCGATCAGGTCTTCTTCATTTTCACACATATTGAGCAACTAAGCATAAAAAGACAGAGCGATATAATGGGAGATAAAGTAAGACAGAATGAAGCATTGGTATGACCGAGAGAGAGAGAGAGAGAGAGAGACCGACCATAATTGAATATATCTGTCACTGGATGGGCTTTGTTGCCGATGAAGGTGTCGTTTCCTCGACCCAACCGTCGTTGATGGGTTACTGAAATAGAAGGAGCAGTGGGTTGTTTAATGCCCGTTTCTGCCAAATGGTGTCAGCGTGTTAATTTTAACTACTCCAATATGTCGTGGAACCATACAGTGCCCCCCGGTGCCAAGTAGTCCTACCAGATGGCATCGCTTGGCCACGTTTTCCCTGGCACCGTAAGAAGCGGGAGCGGGGCAGCGCACACACATGCGCATAGCGCCATGCTGCTCGCATATGCGGCCGCAGTCGTAAACGCAAATTGGACGTGCACTTGTGCGTCGTAATAAGCCCGGTCCTCGGAAATCCATCCGTCTGAAGTGTTTAACTAACAGCCTGATTCCCACATGTATCGTGGTGGGCACTGAATTGGTCCAAAAGCACGACGGCCACACGGTTGAACTCAAAACAAGCAGGTAAGCATTTTTGCTGGTGAGATTACCCAGCCCACTGCAACGCTAGTGCAATCAACTGAAACAGGACAAAAGCAAACAAACAAACAATCGTTCCCATTATAAACAGCAGGGTAAAGCAAACCGTTATGAGTTCAAACGTATGTTTGGCATGCTTCCTCGTTAGTCTTAGAAAAACACACACACAACCACACACCTGACTCAGTAAGCAGACTCACATTCTCACACACAGAGAGGAAGTGATGTTATTCCCTGTCGCCAGGGAGACAGAGACGGTTGCTAAGATACCATGACACCGGGATCTGAATCTAAGCCTTTTTTCCCCCTCCATCTCAGCCTCACACATGCAGTCACACACACACAGACGCTTCTGTGTTGGCGTGCGAGCATTCGTTGGTTCCCCTCGGATCCAGCTTCACCTCGACAACATTTGGACAACTGTAAGCCGCTTGCTCTTTTCCTTCTCTTTCTCCCCACCCTCCACCTCTCTCTCTCTCTCTCTCTTTCTGTCTCTCTCTCTCTCTCACACACACACACACACACACACACAATGTGTACTGTTTTACAGGTCAGAACACTGCATCCTCCTCTGCTTCATTGCTCTTTAAGATGGACACATTACCCTGTAATGTAATGACTCTCCGCTGCGGTGGAGGACTTATAGAAATAGGCTCATTTATATAATGTCCCGTTGGCTGGCCAGTGATTACGAGGCTGATGTGGGATAATAATTAGAGGCTGTGCATCAAACACGGCCATTACAAGTTATAGAGCACGGCTTGCTCACTCCCTTCATCTTGAGAGTATTGATGGCTCTCTAGGTGCCTTTAATCTAAGTGTGGCAGTCCTGCAGTTGGGGGTGTCTGGGTTTGATGATAAGTGGGTCACAGAAAAGTCACCATGTTTCCTCTTGTGATGGTGATAATTTTAGGAGGGCTTTGCTAGAATCACTGTAAAATATAATGTCTCAGAGGGGAGTGTGTGGCTGGTCTGCTGTAAAAAGCTCTGGAAGGTTTTTCTTAATCTTTAAGAGGCCACTGATTAAGTTATGCTGGCTCTGTATGCATATCTTTATTTCATGATAAAGACTGAATATAAAAGAGAGTAAAGGGACTGTCTTGACTGAAAAAATTATGGACTATTCTTAACTTTCTCTCGGCCTCTCCATAAAAGAGCTAGATCAATAGAGCTTTGCATTTAAATGTCCCATATTGTGTTTTTTTTTTTTTTTTAGATTTTTTCTTGTCTTGTGATGTGTTATTCAGTCCTAGAATTTGTAATACATTGTAAGGAATGTTTGAAATGCTGACAAAGCCACTTTTTTAAAAGTATGAAATGTCTTGCTGAGGTTGGTGCTGTTACTTCTGGGGAAGTCTAAGGTCACTAATCCCCTGTGCAGCTTTGATTGGCCAATATTTGCAACCTGAACATGCCCAGTGCAAAGTTGTTGAGAGAGACTAGGCTGGTGCTAACTCAGGTTTTTGGATTCATGTGGGTGAATATGATGGCAATCGCAGCACACAGGCCTTTGACTGGCCAGCTTTGGGGAAGGGAGAGCCACAACAAAGCATGCATGAATAGGGTACATGTACAAGTTCTACAATGGTAGAAAAATAATGCATTTGAAACATGTTAATCTATTTTAGTGGACACAACAAATGAAATTATAAATACTAAAAAGTGTCATAAAGGTGGATCTTTAAAGATGGTTAGTGAATACCTCGATGTGGCCCTAAAAAAAAGAGCTAGTAGTGTCAATGCACCAACTAACAATGGAGAAAAACTAGTGTGGTACTGTAGCAAGCTGCCAATGTATAGCTGGATGTTGACAGCCATTACACATAATTGCACAGTGCAGAAGACCCCCCCCCCCCCCCACACACACACACACACACACACACACTCCTCCATCTTGTCACGATGTTCATCCTGACCTGTCAGACACGAGTGCAGAGGCTACCGCTCGCGTGGGGCAGAGAGGGGGGAAAGAGGGTTGCTCTGCCAGCCAGGCGCACGGTGGTGTTTGAGTGGGGAGACAGAGAAGGCATGGGCTGCTGAGACCTGCGCTGTCTCCCTGTCAGCTGATGAGCACACGCCTTCTCTGCAGGGCTCGGAGGCCCAGCGGTACATTTTGTGCAGAGGTGAGCCAAGCAAAGCAGGTGCAGAAGGGGCCGCCGAGAGAGAGAGAGAGAACAGGGAGAGAGCAGTTGTGGAGAGAGAGAGAGAGAGAGAGGGAAAGCAGGGAAAATGAGGTGAAGAATCAGGTGAGAGTTAATCTGTTTTTCAGCACACCTCCAGCTTACCTGAGCGGGATGGGTAGGAGTCTTGACCTACTCCTGCACTGATGACCTAAATCACAGCGAAAAGAACAAGAAACATCTGTGAGGGCGGCATAGTGAACAAAAGTCCACAGACAAACGGTGTGGAGGCTCATAAAAGTAATAAAATTACTTTTAAGTTGAATTTGGAGACTCAGTCAGCCTAGTGGTTTCGAATCAAGTACAAGGTTTATTCTTAACATTAAGGACATCACAGACAGACAGATAGAACGACATACACACAGGACAGGGACACGACAAGACAAGACTAGACAAGACTAACTCAAACAGTGGTTATTCTGACCTTAAATGTCTGTAGACAGCCAATGGCTGGACCCAAGGTTACACCCAAAATGCATATGCAATGTCTTTGTTGAGTACTACAGTCTTTTCCTAATCAGATCAGAGGTGCCAAATGGTCTGTATGTTAATCCACCAGACAGGGACAGTTATTCAGAATGGTTAAGGAAGCCAGTTATTCACACCTCATAGCTCAGCCAGAGACACATACAAAGCTTTTGATCTTAATACAAGAGTTCCAAAAACCAACCAAGGTATTTGAAATAATAATAAAATGTTTAAACATTAAAATGCTATTTACAAGATTATTATTATTACTCAAATACCATCAGTCCCCCTTTTCAAGTCTAACTGACTTGACACACAATCATAAAAACAAAAGGTATTTGAAATAATAATAAAAATGTTGAAACATTTAAAATGTTATTTACAAGATTATTACTTTTACTCAAATACCATCACTCAAAAGGTTGTTTGTCACATTGAGACTTTTGTTATACTATTTGTTCTTCCCAAAAAGGCAATTTGAAAGATGATTCATCGGTTAAAGATGGCTGACGATAATGATGTTTAGATAAAAAATAATGTATGGGATCGCATGTCGTGTTAATAAAAGGTGCACAAGCGGAACCAGGACATATTTGACTGCTGGTGACAGCTGGTGTTCATAGACCTAAAAGTCTCCTTGACCAGCGGAGCATCAGAGACAGCTCCCAAGGTCACCTGTAGTAGTTTGTGCTCTGATGACACTGCAGTATCGTTGTGTGTCTTACATGCAGCAGTCAACTGTGATCCTCTCTCATTTTTTACTCTTTTAAATGTGCAATTACACTGTTTTTTGTGTTTTTTGTCCCCAACAACAGATTTGTGTAAACATGAGAGTTGGGATTTGTATCAGGGTAAAAGCACAGCACAGCAATAAAAATTGCACAGCAATTTGCTTCAGCCTGAATAAATTTGTTGACCCACAGTTGGTCCACAAGCCTGTACGATTAGAAGCATTTGCTCATTAGCATAGTTTACTTGTTGTCTTTCTTTGAAGGTGCATGGTCCATACACATGAAACAGATAACATTAAAAAGGTACCTCTAAAACAAGCTGCCAACAACATGGGTTTTATTAAAGTAGTTGTTTTTAAGGTAGCCTGGCTGTCGCACCAAGCTTGTAGACAGAACTTGGTCTGGCAAACCTCCACCATAGACAGAAAGTTCTGGGGGTGGGATCAATGGGCATCTTTCAAATGCCTATGTGTACTACTGGACAGAGCTACAACCAATCAGACCACCACAATAGGCAGGTTGGCCAGACTGACTTGAATGTGAAATTCAGTGTAGCGTCACAGGCAGTATAGGTGGACCCAGGCTAGTTTTTAGGTTTTCTTAAATAAGACTTTATTAAATTAGTTGAACCACAGTTGGTCAGCAAACCTCTAAGATACAACAATTGGTCATTACCATAGTTTACTTGTTTCTTTAACGTGTATGCCATACACATGAAAGAGACAACGTTACAGTAAAAACTTACTCAACAGGTAACAGGTCGCTAACAACATAGATTTTATTCTTTATTGGCATACACAGCATGCGGTACATGTACACTCTTCACAAACTACACCAGTTTTTATGGACAGACCTCTGCCAAATGAATAACTGATGGACAAGTAATTGGAGGAGGAAAGTAATACTCACCCAGCCACCGCAGATTCATCTGCAAAATATGCAACACCAATTTTTATGCCTCTGAGCTGGGGACCGCAGTTACCAAAAGAACTATATTTTTGTACATTAGACTGTACCGACATGTTTTTATATCTCAAGAACAGCTTGAGGGAATTTCTTCGCATTTGGTCCACTTAAACTTAAAGAAGACTAAAGGTTGGGGGTGAAAGGTTAGGGTCACTCTGACCCCATGCATGTCCCATTCTCTTAAATGTGATATCTTATATTACGCCTTAAGGGCAGTTCTTTTCATCATGTAAATGTTTACTTCGACTCAAAGATGAACTAATTAGAATTTGGTGGTTATCGATTAATCTGACTTCATGATGTTCTTGTGAGTGCAATGGGTCAGGATTGCCTGAAGGAAATGTCTTATAATTTAGCACATTCACTCAGACTGGAGATCCTAATTAATGACAGTATGCTGGTCAAAGATGAAGGATGCTGTGACCTTACAAAACATTTTTCACCTTTTTTCACCAGATATTTCTATAAACTGAAATGACAAGAATATGTACTGCCAATGACAAATAAAATTGTAAAATATTAACATTATACAATATCATATCATATACAGTATATTAGTACTACTACTACTATTACCTCTAAATGTGTAATGCACTGTAAGGAATACTTTCCCTTAAAAGCATGACATGCCTTACTGAGGCAGGGACTCTTTCAGGTTACTTTCAGGTAAGTCTGAGGTCACTAATGCCCTGTGCAGCTGTGATTGGTTAATATGTGCAACCTGGACATGCTCAGTTTCTGGAGTCATGTGGGTGAACATGATGGCAATCTCAGCACACAGGCCTTTGATTGGCCAGCTTTAGGGAAGGGAGAGCCACAACAAAGCATTTCAATCGCCGCTCGAATAGGGTAAACTAGAAGTTCTACAATGTAAGAAAAGTAATGCTTTTAAAACATGTGAATCTATCTTTTGGACACAACAAATGAAACACTTGAAACAGTCATAATGGTGGATCTTTATAGACAGATAGCAGGTACCTCGATGGGGCCCTTAAAAAACAGCTAGTAGTAGCAGTAATGATAGCAGTGCCGTGTAATAATAATATGTTATAAGATAGTGTAAGTTATACTACAGACCAAATAATATTGCAGTTATATGATATAAAAATTAGGCACTGGTATAATACAGCCTATGTGTATCACATATGGTACAGTAGTATGTAAAAGAAGAAGAGCTAGGAGAAATCAAAGAGATAACAGGGCTACAAATGAAAGGTGATGGGTGTCAATGTTGACTGTAACACATCTGTCTTGTAAATAAGCTGATGCTTGTCTACAGTGTAGCAGAATGGTTACCTGAAATAAATGGTGCCCAAATCCTCTCAATCACAAGCTGAATGCTTTTGCCCTTATTCGGCTTCAGGTGACAAACGTTTCTGTCAAGTCTTCTGTATACCTCTGTTAAAAAAAAGTCGTTTAACGGAAGACAGCACAGTTTCTCACTGGAAATTATTCAGTGGGATCATACATGCAGCATACCTCCATACCTCACATCTCTACAGAAATACACATCATACCTTTAATTAATTTCCTTAATACCTAACAGTACATTAATTATATGAGACAAAATTAAAATACATGTAAGCAATAAAAAACTGAACTGGTTTGTGCAGCAGGCATACAGCCACAAGACCATAATTCTAGTTCATTTAGCCTTTGCCTAGAGACTTGGCCAGCAGGTAATAACACCACACACAATCCCCAGGTGAGTTGTTACTCATGGTTTTTCCAAATCTAGAGCCTCCAGCAAAAATGTTGTTCACATGATGAATACTAATACTTATCATTAAAACACATCCATTTTTAAACCTCGCTGCTGATGTTAGCACTGAGGATAGCATGAGTTGTACCAGTGTGCTCTTTTCACAGTGGTGTGTCACTGTATATGTTGGTGTGTGTGTGTGTGTGTGTGTGTGTGTGTGTGTGTGTGTGTGTGTGTGTGTGTGTGTGTGTGTGTGTGTGTGTGTGTGTGTGTGTGTGTGTGTGTGTGTGTGTGTGTGGAGGGGGGTGGCAAAGAAAAAGAGAAAGAGTGTGTGTGTGTGTGTCAGAGTCAGAGAGAGAGACCGGCATAGACAGTGTGTGTGTGGTGTGTATGTGTGTGTGTGAAAGAGAATGACAGAGACAAAGACTGTGTGTGGTGTGTGTGTGAGAGACAGACAGACAGACAGACAGACAGAGAGAGGATGTTATGTCTGCGGTTTGCTGAAAAGTGACATCTTCACAGGTTGCTTCTCCGTATCAAGTTTTAGAGTTCTGCTCAAATGCCTCTGTCAGTTGATACGCAGCAGAGCTGTATGATTAACTTTTTTGTGTCCGCTGTTATCACAGTCCTCCCCTCACTCTCTAGCAGCGCCCTAAATATACTTCTGTGAGGCTAAGTTATCAGCGGGAGTCTTTGTCAGGCAGTTGTACATCTGGAGAGCGACAAAAGAGCATTTCCAGCACAGTTGATGTTGCACACACTATCTCATGAGCAAGCAGTTCTAAAAGAAAGACCTATTTTCCCATGGGGCTGAATTTCTACTAGCAATATAAGTATTTTTCTCTCCTGTAGTACACATGAAAAGATATCCAAGCATGCGTTAGTTGGTTGGTTGATCGAGCTCAGCAAACGTGCAAATATTGCAATCTGAATAGAGCATGAGAATCATCCCGGGAGGGCCACACAGCGCGCCAACTCGAGCTGATCACGAGCCGAGAGGTGTAACAACACTACCACGCTCGCACAGCAAAACAGCAACAGCATGGTGTGCAACAGAGGTGAATATCCTGGCTTCAAAAAGTGAAATAACCCTGCTGTGTATTATTTCTGCCCGTGTTTTTAACAGGTGATATCCCCTAATTAGATCATCTACCTCTCTGATGATTATTGCGCTCATTAGGATCAGCTGGTTTAGACAATAGTTGGATTAGAAGTGTGGCAGGCTTTCTCCACCTTTTTTGTGTGAGCACCAGGGGTGGAAATTCGCACCAACCAAATGCTGGTAAAACATGAAAGTGGCTGGTAAATTTTGGACACAAAATAATTCTTTACTGTTGAGTGGCTTATTTGTGAGTGGCTGGTATAGGTTCACATGTCGCAAAGTAAATTTCCACCCCTTGGTGAGCACTGTAAACTCCTACAACCCTGAGCCCTGCGGGTTTCTTTATGTCGTGCTGGACCACGCTGGACACCGTGCCAGTGTCCTGGAGCAGAACAGCGACCCAAAGGACAGCGTGCCTCTGCCACTGAGCTGCTATTGCTGTTGCCACTGAGCTGCGCTGGCTGGACCGGACTGGAGCGGCGCTGGCTGGAACGGACTCGCGCGGTCGACTCGCACGGCACGCACGGCCGGGTGGGGAACGAGCACCTGCTCTCTGTGGCCACGAGCGGCTCGGGCAGCATACTAACCCTGACAAGCAGAGCTGCTGCCAAAACTGATAACCCTATCACAGCTGAGGAGGACACTCTTGCTCTCTCTCTCTCTCTCTCTCCCTCTCTCTCTGTCTCTAGCTCTCTCTCTCTCTTTTTCTGTCTTTCTCTTTCTCTCTGACTCTCTTTTTCTCTCTTGCTATTTTTCTCTTTTTCCCTCCCTCTCATTCTCTCTCACTATCTCCCTCCCTCCCTCCCTCCCTCTCATTCTCTCTCACTATCTCCCTCCCTTCCCCCCTCTCTCTCTCTCTCTCTCTCTCTCTCTCTCTATGTCTGTTTGGGTGAACGGTGAGGGGGTGGGGTGGGGGGTGTGGGCGGATAATAATGCACAACACATCGGTGACCTGTAGCGCAACACAGGCTAGAGGAGGGAGGAACAAGAACGAGAGACAGAGAGAGCGAGAGGGAGAGAGAGAGAAAGAAAGAGAGACACACTAGACGCACACACATGCTCTCTATCTCCATCATACGAGCAGCACTAATCTTCCCCTAGCGACTCACATCACTATTCATTTACTGGCCCGTGGTGGCCATTCAATCAGTCTCTCGCAGGCTGCAGCCTGACGTCCAGCGAGCCACCAGGGCGAGAGACACAGGCAGAGAGAGAGAGAGAGAGAGGAGAGGCAAGGAGAGGGGCTGCCGGCAGCCGAGGCTGCCACTGCAGCACTGGGACACTGGGGCTGCAGAGGGGTGGGAGGGGTGGGAGGGGAGGCAGGGGAGGCAGAGGGGGGGGTGTAGCCGGAGGCTGTGGAGGAGCATACAAGGATCTTTTGAATGGGGGTCACAGAGGATGGTGTGTGTGCATGTGTATGTGAGTGTGACTGTGCATGTGTATGTGTGTGTGTGTGAAAGAGAGAGAGAATGTGTGTGAGTAAGTGTGACTGTGTATCTGTGTGTGTGTTGGGAGGTGGGTTAAATTAGTAGGAAGGACCGTAGGTGAAGAGGTTTCATCCCTACCACACGAGACTGAAGAGTTGAAGATTGAAAGGGGGGAAAGAGGAAGGAGAGGAGACATGGGAGAGATAGGGAAATGATGAAGAGGTCCATGACGACTTCAACATTCAGGGGGTATTGGTGAGAAAGACAGAGAGAGACACAGAGAGAGGGAGAAAGAGAGAGGAGGGAGAGAGTGAGAGAGGGAGGGACGGGATGTTGTGCGGTGTTTGTGTGTTCCTGTGAGTGTGTGTGTGTGTGTGTGTGTTTGAGCGGGAGAGAGAGATGGAGGGAGAGCGAGAGGGAGGGAGGGAGGGAGGGATATCCACTGCACTGTTGTGTGACTGGAAATTTAATAGAGAGAGAGAGGGGGGAGGAGAGGGAGGAGAGGGAGAGAGGGAGGGAGGGAGGGGCGCAGGGAGGGAAGGAAGGAGGCGGAGGGGAGCCGGCGAGTGAGGCAGGATGCAAAAGCAAAGAGAGAGTGCGCCCACTGGTATAGAATTCCTGGGGAGCGCTATAGGCTTTGAACAATGCTCCTCCACTACTGCATAGCAAGGGGTGGGGGAATAGGGGGGTCTAAGTGGCAAGGGGGTTGGATGGGTAGGAGGGGTGCGGGGGGCAGGGGGGTAGAAGAGGAAGAAAGAAGAAGACGACGAGAGAGAGAGAGAGAGAGAGAGAGAGAGAGAGAGAGAGAGAAAGAAGAAGACAACGAGAGAGAGAGAGAGAGAAAGAAAGCAAGGGGACTTCATCTTACAGATGTAATGCTGCTTGAGTAAAGGGTCTGTTGTGTGATGCGGGGATGGGGGTGGGGGGGGTGGGGGGGTTGAGGGAGACACAGGAAGAAAGAGGAGGGAATGAGGGGAGGTGGAGAAGAAGGAGGAGGAGGAGAAGGAGAAGGAGGAGGATGAGGAAGAAGGGTGGTAGTGGGAAATGTAGTGGTGCTGGGGTGCTCTCAGACATGACTTGAGGGCTTAGAGTGGTCACTGGACCATGCCCAGGGCCCCGTGAGGTAGCATCAAGTCACAGTCAAACGTGAACTCCATACCATACAGCCTGTGCTCTCCAGTGGTGGAGGGAGGGGCAATAAAGAGAGATGCTGACACTACATGTGTTTACTCATGTGTTGTCATCCACTACAGAGGATAATGGGCAGTCCAGCACACAACGGTATTTTGAAGAGGTCTACACCTTCCATCGACCAGTTGCTTTATGTCTGTAAGAAATGTGGAACACGGAGTCTGTTTTGTAGGTGTGTGCGAGTGTATGCACACACACACACCCACAAGTATGAGAGAGACAGCTAGAGAATCTCTGATTCCCTTGGTCAGAATACATGTTACCTCTCACTACCAGAACTAAGAGTCTTTGACAGTCCTCTCCCTGTCTCCTTCACTTTCTCTCTCAAACGCACACTTGTACAGTGCTGACCCTTAATCCGCCAATCACAGCACCCTCCCACCACACTCCAACCCTTCTCCATCTCACTGTGGACTCAGCGCAATGTGTCCGTGAAAATTAGAGTGAACTGGGGGGAGACATATTTGTCAGGGGCGTTTGAGAGTCAGATGTGTGAAGTAAGCCTGCTCTTGCTAGCGTGCTCCAGGGTGGCTTCTGCTGCTGCCGTATGTGCCTGAGCGTTGCTAAGGGAACCAAATAGAGCCTACCTTCCAAACCTGCACGCGCTATTGCTTTACTGTCTTTCACACAAGCAAACACACATATGCACACATATGCAAAGAGGGATGGGAAGAAAAGAGACTGCGGTTAATGGTCAATGCTTCCTATCAAGCAAATTAAATTGCGTTTAGAGCACCGCCTCTCTCCCAGTGAGGCACTGTCGATAGAGTGACATGTGTCTCGGATGAGTGGACATGTGACGTGCGGGATGTACCCAACTCACCCACGCCACACCTCACCGGGTATGACTCCACATGCCATCGACCATGAAATGTCGGGCACTCACTCTGAAAATGAACCGGGAGATTCATCAATTAATGTGCTTTCACACCACTGTCCTAAATTCGTGGGTAACCTACTTCCACTGTTGCCTCCAACACTTGCTTTTCATACCAAAAATCACAAATCTATAGCTAGGAAATCAGTGAACCCAGTTCTCTGCAGAACTCTGTTTAGGTCTCTGTTGCTGCTAGGTAGGCTACTATTTATTGTAATGCCCCTCCCCTGCCACCTGTCAATACGGCTATAGGTATTGTGTGGACATTATCAGAGGGAAAAATGCACCCAGCAACAGACAGAAACAAAAAAAAACCCAATGTCTGTGCCATTTCAGCTAGAAACGAATGCATAAATGTTATTAGCATCTCATTTATAATTTCACATCTCCTTCTCTCTATGTGTCTTTCTGTCGGATTCTGAGCGCGTACATGTGGAGCGATCTGTATTGGAGCGGGTATTCCAGGGAATGTTATCCTAATTTCCTTTCACGTACATTTGGATGAGGCGTCTTCTTGATATTCGCCTTTCCTCCCTCGTGTCAGCATGTTCTTCCAACTGACCTGCCACTACACACGGTCTGCCAGCGTTTTCTCGTGGTGGGCAGTCGGTAGATAGAACTGTGTTTGCTCTCAACGTTGCGAGGAGGTGAATCAATTTGAGGGGGAGAGAGAGCGGGAGAGAAAGAGAGAGGAGGGAGAGAGAGAGAGAGAGAGAGAGGGCGGGTTGCCGAGGAAGAGCAAGGGAGAAGGAGAGAGACAGGGGCGAGAACACATCGACTCTACACCGCTGCCGTTTGGGGATATATTTCTGCGGGCAAAAGGTAGGAAAATGAAAATGATATGACTTATTTTGGCAAAAGCGACACGTTGTAGTTCATATGTGCAGTATTGTGTAGATACAGGACTACAGAACTGATCTAATTGGCTTTGATGTATAATTTGCTAATTGTAACTGCGGTCATAGTGTCTTGTGTGTCATTCTTTATCTTGGGTATTGTGTCAGTCGATAGAACAGAATTAATGCGGCAGCTGGTGTGTATGAGGGTGAGTGTTTGTGTGCGTATGGCTCTATGTGTGCGCGCGCGTGTGGTTCGGGCGTGCGCGCGATGGCGCGCATCCTTGTAAACTAATGAATTTGTATAGCTATGATAATGTCGCAGAAACGAGATGAAACCATAGAAAATCCAAAAGACTGTAGCTCGTGGAATCAGCGCTTTGTCTGTATTAACAATTTATGACAATGTTGATAGATTAGAGTCACACAGGGAGTTTTTAAGGGTTTCAGACAAGACAAAATAGAATTGTTGAATGCATAATTGGACACGAAAGGGGAAAGTCATATACGTTATGTTAATCTATGGAAAGTTTCCACATGATCAGCTGTCTGTTAGTCTTTAAAGAGGACAGTGAGCTAAATATCTTTAAATAAAATATTTTGAAGTGTTGTCTTTCATAATTCATGCAGTAGTTATATCGATGCTTGCAGTGTTGTCGAGCGATTTACTTGTAGGCTAACTACTGATTTTGGTTTAAGTGTGACGTGGTCTGTAACTGTGGAGATTTATTTTGTCAGGTTGTTCTCTATTCTGGCTTTTAGACAGATATTTACTATTTGCTATCTACCTTTTTTATCTTAGGTATGTTTACGCACTTGGCCTATAAACAAATTACTGATTCATGCGGGTTAAGTCTTGCGGAGCACTAAAGGCGAGTAGCTCTGCTGATGAACAAGGAGCTGATAGATTAAGTCCTGTGAATAAAGATCTAGTGAGGGCTATCTTTGACACAATGCCGCTGAAAGGATTTAAATGCTAATGTGAGCTGCAGTGTTTCAGTTCTTCTAGAATTAGCACGAAGAGTCGCCGAAAGTGCTAAGTGAAAAGGTTGCCACGGCATGAAGGATGTCAGCCTGCTATTATCGCTTTTGGACAGTACAAGTGGGCCACTGGGGCACTTTTCAAACCCGAGGCAGCAATCTTAAGCCGTGCCTACTTCAACTGGGCATTGCTAACAGAGAATGTGCCTTTGAGCGCTAGGCCTTGGCCAGCATTGCCTTTCAGCACACAGTAGTGTCATGATGAGACAGGAACAGGAGAGATGATTTTCAGACATTTTCTCAAAAAGAAATAGAGAAATGATTTTGAGGGCCATTTCTGCCGGGATCAAGTGGTGGCTCAGGGGTGATTCCTACAAGAGCTTGTTGGCCATGAGAACAGAGGGGCTGACTTGGCTTGTGTGGTTTTCATGGGGGCTTCAATGCAGGACTTTTTTCAGCTTGCATGTGTCTGCTGTCATTCTAACTTGTTTATGTAGTTTCACAAGTTAAAGTTCAAGATGAGGTTCAGTCTCTCTCTCTCTCCCTCTCTCTGTCTGTGTGTGTGTGGGGGGGGGGTGTGCAAATATGTTTTTTCTGATGGACATTTTTTGTCATAATAGCTAATCTGAAGCGATATCAACAGCATCATGTTGGTATATTTAAATATGTATTTGGCTTGATTTTAGCTTTTTTTCCCCCGTATTTTAACACGGTGGATTAGCTGTGAAATGCAGTACTTGTGGAAGTTGAGGGAGAAGTTGTGTAAACGGTTCTCTCTTGCACTGGACCAGGGAGATGAGCAACAACATCTGTTTTCCTCCACGTCCGTTCCCCCGACGGGGGAGAGGGGGCTTTAAACAGCCCCCCCCCCCCCCCGCATCGCATACATTCATTCAACAAACACTCACTCTCGCTTACCGCAGCTGCAGGCCCCATCACCAGCTCCTGTGTACGCAGTCCTATAGGAAGGAAGGAAAGGAGGACCTGTATCTCTCCCTCCTCCTGCAGGTAAACAAGGTTGTGTGGAGGAAAAGCAATTAAGATCCAAGCACTCCTCTCTTCAGAGCCCCGGCGTTTCTGGCGGGAGCTATGGTCCTCCCATCACCACATACAGTGGCTGATAAGAGCGTCGGAGATGCTATCGGCTGCTGCTTTTTTTTGCCTCCAAAGCAGAGTCAGGGAGGTGTATTCATAAAAACCAAGTACCATGTTAGATTTAACGCCTCTTAATAACTCTGTAATGTTTTAGCAATGGCCTGAAGAGTCTAATTTATCAACTGAAGATGCTGGCGTGTGAGTTTTAGTTAAGAACACAGGAGTAAAAATTTAAGGCAATGGTGAGTTTTATGAACACTGGTTTCTTTTAATGCCTTCCTCAAGCACGTTTGTGCTCTGTCTCTGCCACTTTCGCTTTCTCTCTCTCTCTCTCTCTGTCTCTCTCTCTCTCTCTTTCTCTTTCTTTTTCTGGAATGGGGAAAGAAATGAAAGGCGGAATGAAAGGTTGTGAGTGTTTGGAGGGATTTTGCGCATGTAAGCTTCAAGTCAGTCAGAACATTCTGACATTCTGTAAAAAATAAGTAGGCAGTGAATTCCCAGTCATATAGTCAAGTCATCATATTACTTTAATATTTATGTGTTGTGAGGCAGTGTGCATGTGTAGTGGAGTGGAGTGTATTTTTTTCTTCTTTGGTTATGCAGTGACTCTTTATATGAATTTGGTATTAATGTATTTAGGCAAGCAGAAACAAATTGCGTCATTTTATGTATTACTGAACCACAAGCAGGTTTCTGGATAAAAAATACCGCCCCCACCTCCAACCACCGTGTCAACACGCTTTACCTCTGGTGTGGTGTTGATGGCGTGTCCTGCCATCCTCTCTCATGTGCAATGGAGAAAGTGTGGGGTGAAGTGACTTCTAACTTGACTGGGTCAGAGCGGTGACAGGGGAGGCCTCACGTGCTCCGTGCGCTAGCCGCAGGGAGGATTTCACACAACATCTCCTGTTTGTCATGTTGAGCTTAATGGATGGGATGGCAGCCCTCCCCCAAGCACCCACCCCCACCCCCACCCCCCACCCGAGCACCTCCAACAACACCACCACTGCACCTATTTCACACCATTATAGGGGGGGGGGTTGGATAGATGACTGCATCCTAATAATGTTGCTTTCAGGCAACTGGGCAAACTTTGTGCAAAAGTGTGCTGGGGTTATGTTTGTAACAGTACTGCCGCTTTCATGGTGTTGTTACAATGTTACAAGTGTGTTGTAACACATGTTTTGAAGGACTTTCCCATGTTCATACAAATCCATAAATGTCATAATAGAAGGATTATCAGTAAATCAAGGGCATTAGTGGTTGATTTATAGTGAAAAAGTCAGCTACGAAAGTTTTGGATTTGTTAAAGAATGGCAGGTTGTTTTCTCATATATTTTCCTT
>CM050216.1:18741242-18746242 GCA_027475355.1 Coilia nasus | reverse complement strand
ATCGCAGCAAATTTACTGACGGCTTTATCTGCGAACTGTAAAAAAAAAAAAAAAAAAAAAAAAAATCAAAATCTCAGCAGCGGGTACAAAATTAACTCTGGTCTCTGGTGTCGAAGCCTTCAGACACAATGAGTAGCATGTGTGTGTGTGTGTTGGTTTATGAATGCGTAGCATTTATTATACATAAGGCTGGGATTTGAACAAGAAGACTCAATCTCACTGCAGTGGCGTACAGATGCTGCTACTTGGACATCAGATGTGACACATTCTGTGCCTGGGACTTCAGGCCACTGTCAAGACACCGCTGGCTTTATCCGCGTCACATAGCGCCATGTTCAGAGGGAAAATATTAGGCAGCCTTGACTTCTTTTTTTTAATAAAAGAGAAAGCTGTCAGGGCATATTTCAATCACATGTGCGCTAGAAGTAAGCATGGCCTGCTTCGACATATGGAAATTTTTGGAACGGCTCCATGCATATTGAAGCTGAAGTGTGGTGCTATGTGCCGACAGTCAGATAGATCAAGTATGTATAATACACTCGTGGCCAATGGGAATCAGTCGATTCCGATATGTGTGAATCAAACCAGAGCGCACCCACTCAGTGTAAATAATGGCCATTAAGGACCATAGGCCACAGCCAAAGCAGTGGTGCAAAGCAAGCAACTCAACGGGGGGCTCGCAGAAATGTAATGAGGGTAACAGGCTAAAGGCTTGTTTAAGGTCCTAAAAATACTACAGTAGGTGAGAGGAGGAGGTTCAGTCAACTGGCCAGTTGTAAAAAGATGGCTCCTTGGGTGGGTAAGGCTGTGCTGTGTGTCTGATCCGAATCGGGGTGGGCGAGAAAGAGCATCGGGGGGTCCGAAGCGGCCGCCGTCGGCTTCCTCCCTTCATGCGTGGCGGTGTCACGCTCAACCGACAGAAGTCAAAATGTGCTTCAATCATGTGTGAAGAAACCGCAGGGCTGCTGAGCAAAGGGAAGGGGGGTAGTGTGTGTGTGTGTGTGTGTGTGTGTGTGTGTGTGTGTGTGAGTATGTGTGTGAGTATGTGTGTGTATGTGTGTGGTGGTGGTGATAGTGTTTGTGTGTGTGTGTGTGGTGATAATGGTATGTGTGTGTGTGTGTGTGGACGCGTGATGGTGGTGTGTTTGTGTTTACGTGTGATGTGTGTGTGTGTGTGTGCGTGTGTGTGGGCGCATGGTGGTGGTGGTGGTGTGTGTGTGTTTGCGTGTGATTGTGTGTGTGTGTGTGTGTGGTGATGTGTGTGTGGGGTGTGTGTGTGTGGGCGCGTGGTGGTGGTGTGTGTGTGTGTATGTGGTGGTGTGTGTGTGCGGTGTGTGTGCAAAGGGCTGGGTGTTGTGGAAGGGTAGTGGTCAGACTACAGGTCGATCATGTGTGACTAAAGAATACTGGGGGGGTGATGGAGGCTGTCCTGCCTCAGAGGATGTGCATGCTACAACTGCCACTGCTGCCGCTGATGCTGTCATCAGATGAGATGCATGAGATCTATGCAATGAGATCAGACCCTGGACTAGGTGATTTGGATGATGCACACAGTCAGGCCATGGAGTCCCAGGGTGCACTCTACAGTGTGTGTGTGTGTGTGTGTGGGGGGGGTGATCTGGGTCACCACTCAGTTGAGAGTAATGTGTCCCCCCTTGCACACACACACACACACACACACACACACACACACACACACACACACACACACACACACACAACTGTGTGGAAGCACTTCAAGGGGAATGACTGCATGTGGGTGTGTGTGTGTGTGTGTGTGAGTGTGTGTACACATGTGCTTGTGTGGGGTAGCGAATGAGCGAGTGTATATGTGGTAGCCAGTGCATCTATAGAGCTGTGTTGTTTACTGCGTGACTTTGTCATGTGTCACATGTGGTCCTATGAGGATGACAGTGCCTGACCGAGATCTCCCAAGACAGTTCCCGGCGTCACGTTTTCGCTGACGCCTTAGTGTGAGTCTGAGGCCTGAGAGTTGATTAAACGTGAAACAGTTTTAGCACCAGCACTGTCGAGGGCATCTGCTAAAATGGAGAAGTCTACTCAAGGGATGATTTATGGTCAATGAACCACATGCCAAAAAAAATTATAAATCACGCAGCAGGAAAAAAAATTGACAGCTTAATTAATCAACACCAACCTGAAACAAGAGTCTCCACAGTAATGCTGATAGATCACACTGGACACAGATGTCTGAAGCAGCATTGACACAAATAATGTCCGTACATTTGTTCAGTAAATACGTACATATTTGTTTTGTTTTCTGCCCTGTTAAACTTTAATTTTATTTCATTTGAAAGAACAGAGGGGAATTGGGTAACACTTCCTCCCTATAAATCATGTATAAATGTATTTGTTAACTATTAATTAACAGTTTGTTTATTATTTGTTTATCATTACTGTCACATTATTTCTCATCAATAAATCATTTATAAACATATTTATATTCTGCCTGCTTGTCTGTTGGCTGTCTGTCGGTAGAAAAGAAGAAAAGAGATGTGGAATTGTTACACAGTTATAGTGTCAGTCCAGTCAAAGCAAAAGTCTAACCCAGGGCCATGTGAAGCCGTGTATGGGGTGAAGCTCTGCACATTATGTGGGCACCATTAAGTGTGTATGCCAGAGTAGCATGTAGCAATGGCACGTTATGGGGGCATAGGGGTCGATGGCTATTTGTGCTCTCGTCATGCTAAAGGTGTTTTCATTAGTGTGTGTGTGTGTGTGTGTGTGTGTGTGTGTGTGTGTGTGGGATTGTATGTGTTTATGTCTGTGTGTGTGTGTTGGTGACAGTATGTGTTTATGTGTGTGTGTATGTGTGCGTGTAATTGTATGTGTTAATGTGTGTGCACGTGTGTGTGTATGTGAGTATGTGTTTATGTCTGCATGTGTGTGTATGTAATTGTATGTGTTGCGTGTGTGTGTGTGTGTGTGTGTGTGTGTGTGTGTGTGTGTGTGTGTGTGTGTGTGTGTGTGTGGGGGCATGCTTGGGTGAGGGCATTGCAGCATCAGGGCAAAATAGATTCATTGTGCCATGAACAGAGATGGAGGGAGGGGTGGGGGTGTCCCTAGGCAGTGACCCAAAAGGCCTTGAGAGAGAAGGGGTTTATGTGTGTGTGTGTGTGTGTGTGTGTAGAGGCCAAGGGGCTTGATGTTGGGAAGAGGGGCGAGCAGTCGCCATGACATCAGAGGTTATTACTGCGATAAATCAGCGATTCTGCCGCATGGTTAGGATTATTATCCAGACTGCCATCACGCACACGTGCCTCACTTAAAAGGCCATTCGTTCTTGTGCAAGGAGTCATGGTAAACATTTGTTTTCACTGGCAGCCATTTTGCGTGTGAATTTATGCCTGTCCACTCTCTCAGGAGAGGGGGGGCCTTGGTAGTGACAAAACAGATTGTGTGTTTGTGTGTGTGTGTGTGTGTGTGTGCGTGTGTGTGTGGGGGATATTGTGATGTGCTGTGTTGAGTTGGGGGTCATGCAAAGTGGTTAGTTACATGGCTCTGAAAGTATCTAATTTCATATGTGTGTGCAAGTCTGTAGGCATTGGTTAGCAGTTAGCTAATTAGCTAATATCCTAATATTTCTCCTCCTCTCTGTCTCTCTCTCTCTCTGTCTCTCTCTCTCTCTCTTTCAATATGGTGGCCACAGCTCCGTGCAGCAGTGAGCGTCGTGTTAAGAGAGAAAGAGCGAGAGAGAGAGAGAGGGAGGGAGGAAGACAGCGAGCTCAGGCCGTACCTCTGTCCAGTGCTCCGAGTCCAGCGATGGAGCTGCCCCATCTCTCCAGCCGCAGAGTCAGGAGCCCAGCGCACCACGCAGCCCCTGCCGACACCATGGGAACACGCAAGATGGTGAGTGAGCCTGTTACCGTGGCAACCTCGGCCTCGCGGAGAGCGCACTTCCATTTCGCACAGCGTGGGAGCGAGAGCGAGAGAGAGAGAAAGAGCGGGAGAGAGAGCGGGAGTGAGAGAGAGAGAGTGACAGCGGGAGAGAGAGAGAGCGAGAGAGAGTGAGAGTAAAGGGGTGGATGAAACCTAACGAGAGACAGAGAGTGAGAGCGAGAGAGGGAGTGAGAGGGAGTGTGTGTGTGTGTGAGAGAGAGAGAGAGTGAGAGAAAGAAAAAGGGAGTGAGAAAAGGGTGGGGTAAAGCTCAACAGAGGGCAGAGAGAGACAGAAAAGAAAAGAAAAAAGAAAGAAAGAAAGAAAGAAAGAAAGAAAGAAAGAAAGAAAGAAAGGAAGAAAGGAAGAAAGACAGATAGAAAGAAATGGGAAAATGGAGTCAGGTAGTAAAGGGTTGGATAAGGCCTGACGAAGAAAACCTTTATTTTAAAAAGAGCAAATAAGAACCATTGAAATGCCACTGATAATTGTTTAGTTTTTCCAGTTGAAGGTGAGTCTTCCAGTGGTAACCAAAATGGGTTGTACACCTCTTGATTGGGCTACTGTCAGGAGTGAGAGACAGCCAGGTGAGAGACAGAGAAGAAGGGACAGAGAAGGGATGGAGGGATGGATGAGGCCCAGCGTGGAGTAGGAGACATAGAGAGAGAGAGAGAGAGAGAGAGAGAGAGAGGGAGGGAGACAGTGAGAGAGAGAGAGAGAGAGAGGGAGAGAGAGAGAGAGACAGAGAGAGGAAGGGTAATAGTGAAGAGGTGTGTGAAGAGAATCAAGGGATGGAGGGATGGATGAAGCCCAGCGTGGAGTAGGAGACAGAGAGAAAGAGTGTGAGAGAGACACTGAGAGAAAGAGAGAGAGAGACAGAGAGAGAGAGAGAGAGAGGGTAAAAATGAAGAGGTGTGTGAAGAGAATAATGGGATGGAGGGATGATAAAGCCCAGCGTGGAGTAGGAGACAGAGAGAAAGAGTGAGACAGAGAGAGAGGATGATCAAGAGAGAGAGAGAGAGAGATGGACAGAGAGATAGAGAGAGAGAGAGGGACAGAGGGACAGAGAGATAGAGAAAGAGAGGGAGAGAGGGTAATAGTG
>CM050216.1:18711242-18736242 GCA_027475355.1 Coilia nasus | reverse complement strand
AGTGTGACGGGTGTGTGTGTGTGTGTGTGTGTATGACAGGTGTGTGTATGTGTATGTGTGTGTATGACGGGTGTGTGTGTGTGTGAGTGTGACGGGTGTGTGTATGTGTGTGTGTGATGGGTGTGTGTGTGTGTGTGTGACGGGTGTGTGTGTGTGTGTGTGTGTGTGTGTGTGTGTGTGTGTATGACGGGTGTGTGTATGTGTGTGTGCGTGTGTGTGTGTGTGTATGACGGGTGTGTGTGCGTGCGTGTGTGTGAGACGCGTGTGTGTGTGTGTGAGTGTGACGGGTGTGTGTATGTGTGTGTGTGTGACGGGTGTGTGTGTGTGTGTGTGTGTGACGGGTGTGTGTGTATGTGTGACGGGTGTGTGTGCGTGCGTGTGTGTGTGAGTGTGACGCGTGTGTGTGTGTGTGTGTGTGTGATGTGTGTGTGTGTGTGTGTGTGTGTGTGTGTGTGTGTGTGCGTGTGTGACGGGTGTGTGCGAGTAAGGTGTGTGTGTGAGTGTGACGGGTGTGTGTATGTGTGTGTGTGTGACGGGTGTGTGTGCGTGTGTGACGGGTGTGTGCGAGTAAGGTGTGTGTGAAGGGTGGCAGTGATGGGTTGGAGATGGTGGCAGGCGACAGAGAAGAGACTGCTATCTGTGGGAATAGAATAGAAGACAAAAGTGAGAGAGAGAGAGAGAGAGAGAGAGAGAGGGAGAAAATATGTGTGTGTGTGTGAGAGAGAGAGAGAGAGAGAGAGAGAATTTGTCTGTGTGTGTGAAAACGTCTCTTTGGTGCCTGCATATCTAAGAGGCAGTGGCAGTCATATTTATGTTGTGTGTCTCACTATAACACCACATGCATCTTTCATAGACAAGTATGTGTGTTTACTCTGTACGTGTATGTCTGTAAATGTTTATTTCTGTGTGTGTGTGTGTGTGTTTGTGTGTGTATCTGTGTATCTGTGTGTGTGTTTACGTACGTCCTATGTGTTTCTATTGTTTTCAGGTCAGTGTGTATCTGAGTGAATGTGTGTGTGTATGTATGTGTATATTTTATGTGTGTTTCCCTTTGCTGTCTTGCACGAGAGCATTGTGTGAAGTGAGGACTCCTGAGTATGGCCTCCTGTGTTTAAGTGTGTGTCAACACACATCAGTGGCAACACTGTGTGTGTGTGTGTGTGTGTGTGTGTTGGGAGGGGGGGGGTGGGGTCTCTGCCAGCTGCAAGAGGGGCTGTATCATGGCAAATTGCTCTTCATGCCGTCCGCACAGTAACGCTCACTGCCATCTTCAATACATTCGTAAAGGGCCCGCTCTTAAAGTTTTATGACACATGAAAGCTCAAGATGTCTGCATTGGCCCCCCTGTGCTAAGCCCCTTCCCTTCACGTCCTCCCTCTATCCCTCTAATCTCATCCCTTGTTTCTTTTTCTTTTCCTTTTTTCCCCTCTTACAGTACACACACTCTGGGACAGATGTACGTACATTTGCGAACGCAACGTTATTTTACGCCCTCTTCCGTTTAGCAGTAACGTAAGCAGGAAGTTGTTTGCCCTGATTTTGCGTCCCGTAATCAGCGCTTACCTTGGCATCTAGCGTTATTAGCTGTGCTTAACAAGACGCAATTGAGTGGCTGTTTGTGTGGTCATCATGGAACGGAAAAGGGAGCAAAGTTTAGAAAAATCAAGCTCCTTGTACATGAGTCTTCCATTTAGATAGCCTACAATACAGAGACGTAATTCAACCCCAACACAAAATGTATTTGGGTGAGTGTCCATTACCAACAAAATGAATGTGTTGTCATCAGATTTGTCATTGACAGTTGCAGACCTTTAACAGTTTGTTTATTAATTTCATTAATCAAAAACTGGCATGATTTTAATGTGTGTGTGTGTTTGTGCGTAGTGTCTGTAGTGTAAAACTGGGTCTTCCCGAGCGTAAATATCTAATATTAATATATAATAATAAACAGCTATCAAAATACCTGGTGGCCAACATAACTACAAAGTATGCCATTTAAAACTGAACAAGCCATCTTTAGATTTTTGAACTTGGACTTATCTTTGACAGATTTGTTATATACGTTGATGGGGGTGTATTTCTGTAACCCTGTGTGTGCAAGCTGGCCAATTTTGCCTTCATTTAGGTTTAGCTTTTCCTTGTTTGTTTTTTAAGCAAGTACATTGCTGGATTTGGGCCCATTTTATCTGTCAATCATTCCTGTCATGTGTGAGGCAGCACCGACAGAATTATCTCAGCTTCCTGCATCATCTTAGCCCCCTACATTATCTCAGCCCTCCCTCCATTCCCAACCAGAGAATGAACGTGGATGAAATTAATGAAAATGCCTTTCATAATCTTTCAACAATTTCAGACAATATGCACATACACACACACACACACACACACACACACACACACACACACACACACACACACACACACACACACACACACACACACACAAACACACTCACACACACTTGTGTGTGTGTATTATGTGTATATTTTAATGCATAATATATTTTATGCATAATGCAATATAAGAAATGGATCAACATGTAAATGACTACATTTGTTGCTGGCACATTGGTAAAATGTAATGTAATGTGATATGCACACTCATTTATGCATTTGCTATTTAGAGCCTGGGGAGTCGGGAGTGACAATCATGTGTTCTTTTTTCTCCAACTCTGCTTAACATGAAAGCCAAACAGAGGATGGGGGATGTGAGGCTCAAAGAGGAGTCTGTTTAAACGCAGGAAATAAATCCACTAAACTTCACTCAGAGCCAGCTCGATGTAGAATGTGCAACAGCTTTTTGATAGAGTGTGTTCAGCTAATTAAACAAAAGACAAAAGACCCAACCAATGCACTGTATTTTTTTGATCTGTTTTACCGTCAGTAAACTCACTGCCGTCAGTAAAAACTCTCACCACCACTTCTATGTTGTATCATAATTACAACATAGAAATACCCAAAGGTTCAAATGCTTTGCGCTGTGATGTCAAAGTGATAAAGATCTGCCCATCTCCAAGGGAACGAGTGTAAGATGTATCTCTCTATGTGGAATATCACTCCCTGTGATGCATTAATGCACCCAAAGATCTTAAACGCTGTCACTGCAACCAGAGCTCAGATCTTGGCATGCACAGAGTATACGACGGAGAAATGATTACAAGTACATCATTGTACCACTGTGTACCATTTTAAAAGCCCCTGTTGCACCCAAATACATCTCATTACATAGGCAGCAGTTATTCCTAAGTAATGCATTTATTCCTGCAAAAACATAAATACAAATGCAGAAGTTTATTCTAGGCTGATGTTGCATGATGATGCGTATATGTCACTTTACGACAGCCACTTGTAAATAAGACTATAAATCTACTAAGTGATTCAAAAGTTTGCCATGCGTTTATGTCTATACAGTATGTTGTATATTTGGGTGGTAAAATATTCTGGTGTCTTCAAAGGACCACAGGATTGAGGCATTCTGTAAAGGGGAGGTATCATTCTCTCAGACCCCCTGCAGGAGTGGGGAGTGTATTGACTGGTTCCATTGATTTACCTGTACAAACAGTCAGGCTCCCAGCCGCCACAGAATATTTCAATAACCTGGGGGCTCTCTCTCTCATGAGGCCCCAGACATAAATCAGGCATTACAAAGGCAACACAAAGGGGGGAGAGGGCTATTAGTCACGCCGCTTACCGCCAATGCGTGTGTGTGTGTGTGTGTATGTGTGTGTGTGTGTGTGTGTCTGTGTACCTGTGTGCATGTGTGTATGTGTGTGTGCGTTAATGTACAGTATAAGTCTGTCTTCATCATACTGTGTGTCAATGGCTTATGTTTGAGTGATTGTGTCAGTCTCACTGTTTTTTTGTTTTAGTGTGTGTGTGTGTGTGTGTGTGTGTGTGTGTGTGTGTGTGTGTGTGTGTGTGTGTGTGTGTGTGATGTCAAACCTCATTCGGAAGCCTCCCATTTCTAGTGTTTGGCAGTGTTGCCCCTCCAGAGGTTTAAACTCACTGGAGATTTCAGCTCATTGGAATTTACAGGCCAGGTACCCCACTTGTCCAATTTCACATAATATCTCTGTCCTTCTTTGCTCTCTCTCTCTCTCTCTCTCTCTCTCTCTCTCTCTCTCTCTCTCTCTCTCTCTCTCTCTCTCTCTCTCTCTCTCTCTCTCTCTCTCTCTCTCCCTTTCTCTCTCCCTCTCTCTCTTTCCCTGTCTCTCCCTCGCTCTCTCCTTCTCTCTCTCTCTTTCTCTCTCTCACTCTCCCTCTATTTCTCTGTCCCTCTCTCTTCCTCTCTCTCTCCCTCTCTTTTTCCCTCTCTCTCTCTTTCTCTGTCCCTCTCACTCTATTTCTCTCTCTCTCTCTCCCTCTCTGTCTCTCTCTCACTCTCTCCCAACCACTATTTTTCTTTGTGGTTCTTCTCCGTTATTAGTGCTTAAGCCATCTTTCCTGCTGAGTGAAATGCTTTATTTCTCTACCTGTTTTTAGCCTGGTGGCTTGTCATGGTGTGCCAAAACATTCATTGGGGTTTACAGGCCAGGTACCCCCCCTGTCCAATTTCACATAATATCGCTGTCCTTCTTTGCTCTCTCTTTCTCTCTTCTCTCTCTCTCTCTCTCTCTCTCTCTCTCTCTCTCTCTCTCTCTCTCTCTCTCTCTCTCTCTCTCTCTCTCTTTCTCTCTCTCTCTCTCTCTCTCGCTCTCTCTCTCTCTCCCTTTTTGTCTCTCTTTCATTTCTGTAAAAGCCCCTGTGTTGTGGTCCCCTCTCTGTAAATGCGTTCTCTCTGGCATCCAATCAGATGCTTTAAAACATTCAGGAGTGCTCATGAGGCTTATAGGCAGCTCTTGTAGCCAGGGCCTTGTGTGTGCATATGTGTGTGTGTGTGTGTTTGTGCATATATGTGTGTGTGCATATGTGCATATGTGTGTGTCTGTGTGCGTGCGTCTGTGTGTGTGTGTGTGTGTGTGTGTGTGTGTGTTTGCGGCTGTGCATCATGGTGTGTGTGTGTATGTGTTTGTGTGTGTTATAGGCTGAGGGTTGTTGAATGCCCTTTAGTTCCTCCTCTCCTGGTGATGTGGAGGAGCACGTAGAGTGAGCGGGCTCAGGCTCAGGCCCAGGATCAAGCTCAGGACCAGTGGTATCACCAGGGCCTGCGGGGAGATGAAAGGGCTTCAGATAGACCTCCTGGATAAAGGGAGAACTGTGCTGGAGTAGCTGTCTGCCCACACACACACATACATGCAAGCTACATCTCCAACACATATGCATTTATAAACACACACACACACAACATTACATTACACTACATTTAGCTGACTCTCTTATCCGGAGCGACTTACAAATATTTACAGGGTTTCAGTTACAGTCTCTGGAGCAGTGTGGGGTTAGATGCCTTGCTCAAGGGCATGTCAACCATGGGTAGGGTGAGATTCGAACCGGCAACCTTTCGATGGCAAGACCAAGACCACTATGCCACAGCTGCCCCGACACAGACACGCATGCTACATCTCAAACACATGCCTATGCATTTATAAACACACACACACTCTCCCGCACACACACCACACACACACAAACACACACACACAGTAATGCACACACATGCTGAATCTATCACACATGTCCATGCCTGTATATATATACACACACACACACACCCACATGCCCACATATGACCATGCATACTAAATCTCGTGCTCACGCATATATCCATGGACACAAACAAACTCACACATATATGCAGACGCACTTGCATTCACATGCATGAATTTCTCACACATGCCCATGCACACACATACTGTACACACATACATGTTCATAAACATAGATGCACAAACCCCATGGACACATTCCCACCCACCCACACACACACACACACACAGTCCTGAAGAAGACACACACATACACTTTGCCCTCAAGAAGCTTTTCCTGATGCACCGAGGTACAGTAACTTTGCTCTATTTAGTCTGAGGAAAGCTATGAACCCCCAGCGGCCCTCTCTTGTATCTGACTCGAAACCGCAACCCATTACCAACAGGCACCCCAGCGTCGGAACACCGAGTATGCGGAGAGATAACGATTTGCCGTTAATTATTCTTCTGGCAGGTGTTATGAGAGAGACGCTGAGACATTTGCATGGCAGGCTCTGGCTGTACTGTAGGTGCACTGGGACCTGTGCATAATTTATGGCAGACAATGACAAAGTATCGTCTCAGCCTGCTGCTGCCGTAGCGGAGGTTGAGATTATTTTGCCGTGCTTCGGACATGGTTCAAGTGCGCTTTGATCGCCCCCCCCCCCTAATGACCAGGTGATGTGTGACTGTGTGCAGATGTGTTTGTGACCCATGGACACGGTCTCCTAGCAATAGGGATGTTGCTTGCCAATGTGTTCCTAAGTTGCTTATTCGCTGTTGTGTTGCTGGTAAAATAGACTGGGATAATAAAAACTTAAGAGGGATTAATTTTGTCGGAAATTGATCTCACTTTAAGTGCCGAGGAGCGGGCTTAGCGATCCGATTCACTAATGTTTACGACCTGATTGTTATCAGCCAGCTTAAGGTGCATGCAGCCTAACGGGAAGATGGACGATGGCAGGACTACAACAGCAACAAGAATGACAACAACAAAGGCAGAACAAAGGCTTTATAATTGTGACCATTTCCCTTTTGTAAAGCCTCTATCGATACAGATAAGTGTGGCACGAGTCCTGATCAATTCAATTAACTGAATCAGCAGCAGCAGTAGCAGCAGCAGCAGCAGCGGGCTCAGTCAAAGCCATAAAGCAGGCCTGTGTTGTGTGCTCCGCTCTGCTCTGCTCCACTCTGCTCTTCCCTTCTCTGTGCTGAAAGTTAAGCGGGGATAAATCTGCCCTCCAAAGAGAGAGGCTCTCTTTCAGGGGCCACTCAGGAGGACCGCAGCGCTCCGGGCCCTGTGAGCAGACAGAGAGAAAGAGAGAGAGAGAGAGAGAGAGAGAGACGCTGATTTGGGGTTTATGTTTAGACGGAGATGCTTCGTCACGACCTGGGAGGTTCTCTTGGGGATTCCGCTTGTGTTTTTCTCTCTGTGTGATGCAACGGTAGCCGATAGTACAGGCATAACCCCCCCCTTCCTCCCTCCCAGAATGGTCTTCCTCTCAGAGCCAACACTGGGTAAAAATTGCTGATTTTTATGCTTTGATGTCAGATTTTTATAATACGGTATAGCACAGTATTACAATATTCTCTATAATATTATATGACTCTGGCAAAACTGTAGGCAGTTAAGCACAATAACCATTATAAAACCGTATAATGGTGTAGCAAAGTATTCTTTATAACTGTATATTATTGTAGCTCAATAGGATTTATTACACATAACAACATTTTAGTACAATATTAAATCATGAAAATAATGCGTTTTCTGAGGCTTTTCTCAATGTGCAAAACATTAGCCTTTAGCCTCCTCATATTCCTCCATCAGTCCAAATATTTTGCTGTGTTTTTCCCTTACACTGTAGCTAACGTCTCCCACCCATCTTCTGAGAGGTGTTTGGTCTCCTGGTAGCTTTTAGCACCGACAGGAGGAGGCTTCCCCATTGTACTTCTGCCGAGCCAAAGTGCTCGTCGTCTTAAACAAGCGTTCTGTATGGCAAAGCTTTCTGCAGGAGGTTTTTTTTTTTTACAAAAAACTCCATATTTATACATATTTTAAAATAACATCTCAGAAATCTACATTTTACATGTCCTCTCGCTGGGCCATAGGTGCTGAATGTGCAGTCTGGCAGGGGCGTGCGCTTTAGAAATTCCCTTTTGGATGCATTTTGGACGTCTCTGTCTTTGTGAACACTGACAACTGTGTCCTCTCTTAACTGCAGGGGATTTAACCTGTGGCAGTAAAAAGGCCGATTTGCAGTTGCCAGCAGCACAGTGTGCGGCCATGTCTGCTATTGCGTTTTGGGATGAAATCCCCTAGATGTTGTGATGGTACAGACACAGTGATGGCTCTCAAGCATTTTTCTTTTATTTCCCTTGTCGTCCTCCTTATGTGGCGTAATTTTTTATTTAGCAGGCTACTTTTTTTCTTTTTTTTTTTTCCGCGATGCGCTCGCCCGAAACATTTCCCCGGGAAAGGGAACAAACATGGTTAGTGGGGCTGAACTGGTGGAGTGAGTAAAAATAGAATGGACGTTCCCTAACCCCCTCCCCACTGATTCTCCAACGTATGTCAGTCTTTCCTCCGTGTGTGTGTCTGTGTGTGTGTGTGTGTGTGAGTGGAAGGGTGGGGGTTGTTGTGCGCATAGAGAGGTGTGCATGTGAGTGTGTGTGTACTGTATGTGTATGTGTGTGAGAGAGAGTTCAGCAAGCTTGGTTCAGGTTTAACAGAAAGCGTTGTTTAAGGGTATTCATGCCTGTTGTGATGGGTGTGTATTGATGAGGCTGGGTGATGGGTGATGGGGAGGTTGAGCTGGGCAAGGGATGGTTATGGTGATGTGGCTGCTGCCTCAGTGTAGTGGTGGTGTGGGAGTGGGTGGGGATGGTTAAGGGATGGTTTGGGCGATGGGCAGGTTGAGCTGGGAGAGGGATGGTTAGGGTGATGAGGGGGTTGAGCTGGGGTGGTGGTTAAGGGGATGGTTAGGGTGATGTGGCCTCAGTGCAGTGGTGGTGCTGGGAGTGGGTGGGGATAGGGGTGGTGTTTTACGGGATGGTTAGGGGATGATTAGGGTGGTGTGGCTGCTGCCTCAGTGTAGTGGTGGTGTGGGAGTGGGTGGGGATGGTTAGGGTGATGTGGCTGCTGCCTCAGTGTAGTGGTGGTGTGGGAGTCGGTGGTGGTTAAGGGATGATTAGGGTGGTGTGGCTGCTGCATCAGTGCAGTGGTGGTGTGGGAGTGGGTGTGGGAGTGGGTGGTGGTTAAGGGATGCTTTGGGCGATGGGGAGGTTGAGCTGGGCAAGGGATGGTTAGATATTTGTTATGTTGTAGTCTTAATTGAATGGACCAATGTCCGTTAGTGCACTGGCATCAAGGGTTTGGAAAAGTGATGAGGGGGTTGAGCTGGGGTGGTGGTTAAGGGATGGTTAGGGTGATGTGGCCTCAGTGCAGTGGTGGTGCTGGGAGTGGGTGGGGATAGGGGTGGTGTTTAAGGGATGGTTAGGGGATGGTTAGGGTGATGTGGCGTCAGTGCAGTGGTGGTGCTGGGAGTGGGTGTGGGAGTGGGTGGTGGTTAGGGGATGGTTAGGGTGGTGTGGTTGCTGCCTCAGTGCAGCGGTGGTGCTGTGGATGGGGGTGGTGGTTAAGGGATGGTTAGGGTGATGTGGCTGTGGCCTCAGTGCAGTGGTGGTGTGGGAGTGGGTGGTGGCTAAAGGAGAACTTCGGTGTAAAATGAAAATTGGCATGTTAAAACATCATACCGAGTTGGTATGTGTACTAAGGAACAAAATTGATTTAGCCTGTTGCATTCAGAGTTTAACTATTTTTTATCGTTTGTCCCAGAAGGCTAACAATGGAAGTGGTAGGTGCCCTCAGACGAAGTATGACGACTACGCTATTTTTAAACCATTAAAACCACTTGAAGAAACTCCACACTCCATCGGTAGTACAACAAAGGCCCTGACATTAAAAATGAGGCACTGAGAACTTTGTAAGTGTACACAACATTTATTAATAAAACAGTTTTGACAAGCAGTACCTTGCTGTAGTTTCTCGTTGGCGCCATGATGAAAGTCCGCACCAGTCGATTGACGAACACGAACCAGCAGGAAGAATAGGAGGAGAGGTGATACAATCGACTTGTTTGGACTTTCATAATGACGGCGACGAGAAACTACAGCATTTTACACCGAAGTTCTCCTTTAAGGGATGGTTAGGGTGGTGTGGCTGCTGCATCAGTGCAGTGGTGGTCTGGGAGTGGGTGGGGATGGGGGTGGTGGTTAAAGGATGGTTAGGGTGATGTGGCCTCAGTGCAGTGGTGGTGTGGGAGTCGGTGGTGGTGGTTAAGGGATGATTAGGGTGATGTGGCTGCTGCCTCAGTGCAGTGGTGGGTGGGGATGGGCCTCCACAGACTGTGACGATTCAGCTGTACCCTCAGGCATAATGAAGGAAGATCTGATTGACGGGAGCACTGTGTGTGTGTGTGTGTGTGTTTTTAATGTGTTTTTGTGTGTCTGGAGAGCAAGCCAGGCTCTTCACTACCAAGGCCTTGTGCATGTGTGTGTGTGTGAGTGTGAGTGTGTGTGTGTGTGGGATTGTGTGTTTGTGTGTGCGCATGCATGTATGTGTGTGTGTGTGTGTGGTTATGCTTATGTCTATGCAAAAATCTGGGTGTAAATTGTGAGTCTTATGTGTGGATTTCAATAAATAAGTAGATTTGAATGTGTTATCACATATTAGCTGTGTGTGTGCATGTGTGTGTGTGTATGGGTCTGTGTCTGTACCAGTTTGCGTACATGTGTGTGTGTGTATGTGTCTGTGTTTGTGTTTGTGTATTTGCACCTTGTAGCGGCTGTGATGAATTTGCACATTTTGTGAGGTTGCACACTTGCTTGTGTCTGCGTGTGTGCCTATTTGGCCATGTGTTTGTGTGTGTGTGTGTGTGTGTGTGTGTGTGTGTGTGTGTGTGTGTGTGTGTGTGTGTGTGTGTGTGGGGGGGGGAAAGTGTTTGAGCATACTAATGAGAGAGCACACGGGGGAGGGGCTGAGGAGGGATACAGCTGGAGAGAGAGAGAGAGAGAGAGAGAGAGAGAGGGAGTGAGAAAGAGGCAGGGTGAGAGAGGGGGAAGAGAGAAGCAGGGTGAGAGAGACAGAGAGCGAAGGAGAGAGAGAGGCAGAATGGGGGAGAGTTTAGTGAAAAGGTAGCCATGGTAACCACTCTCTTCACTAAGATTTGAATCGTGAGAGAGAGAGAGAGAGAGAGGGAAAGAGACAGTGAGAGCGAGAGAGAGAGAGAGAGAGAGAGAGAGAGAGAGAGAGAGAGAGAGAGAGAGGGAAAGAAAAAGAGGGAGGAAGAGTCAGGAAGGGAAGTAGAATAGACAGCGAGAGGGGGTAGGGGGCCACCTGAAAGAGGAGTAAATTGAGCGAGGGAGGGAGGGATGAATAGAGACGGAGAGAGGGAAAGAGGGAGGGAGTAGAGGAAGTGTGGGAGAGGAGCCGCAGTGCCGTGGCAGGAGCAAGCACAGCATATAGTTGGGGGTTAATGGCTGAGAGGAGCGGGTTAATCTCACATCAAACCGAGAGCTCAGTGCAGCGTTTGCACGCCTGCCGGACACTGCAGACTGGGCGTGCATGTGTGCACCCTCACACACACACACACACACACACACACACACACACACACACACACACACACACTAGCACCTACATCTACTACATTTTAGCACACACACATATACTGTGTAGCCCCATTTACACATACAGTATGTGCATACACATTTTATTTCCTTATTTGTGTTCACAATTTGAAATAAATTAAACAAGGACACACATTTGACAGTTGCAAAGGTTGCTCAGGCAGGATTCGGTTAAATGACCATGACATTGATCAACTCAGCAGTCCATAGCAAAGAGTTCATAGGATTTTATGGGTACACACACATCACCTTCTTCTCTCTCACACATAACGACTTCTGATTATCAATGATATTGAGCAATACTTAGCTAGATTTTTTGCATTTCCTTTTGAAAAGACAACCATCACCATAGTAGCCCCCTAGTAACCAGCCTGTGCACAAGGCTCAGACTGCCAAATATACAGTAAGCACAAAATACTGGCAGTCATAATCAAGATCACTGATTTGTTGCACAAGAGGTTGATAGTTAGCAAACTTTCCAAAGTAGTTTTCTTCCAAAACAGGATCAAAAACAGCAGCCCACTACCAAAATGAAAATATTCCTATTGGTCTCATCAGTGTTGGTAACACCTGATCTACTGGCATTTATATCAGAAAATACAGAAGGTTTAACAACACAATTTGTATAGATTGTTACTGATATATACAGTTCCTTTTAGAAAGTGCAGGCACACACACAAACACACACTAGATATACGTATCAGTATCACAAATACTTCAGTAGTACCACTGGATGATAAATGAGGATAATAAAATGTGCAGGTGTACAAAAGTGTGAATTTGAACTGAGAGTAATGAGAAGAGTTAGGCTGGGGGTACTAGAGAGATTGTTTGTGAAGAGATCCAATAAATAAATAAATAAATAAATAAATAAATAAATGTGTGGAGGTGTGTTTTGGAAGTGCGCCCTCCTACAAACAGCTTCATCGATCTCTTTCAAACTCAAACTACATTTCCCATGGGCCACCAGCCTTGGCTTGTGCCAGCTGGCATGCTTTTGGCAGCCACCCCTGTGCAGTAGCACACAACCTCAGTCATGTATGATATAATATTATAAAACCCACTCATAAAAAAAGTGTTTCCCACAATCAGGTACAAAGTCATGTTTGTGTGTGGGTGTTTTTTTTATTTTATTTAATTTTTTACAATATGTCAGAATATCCTGACTGACTTCAGGCTTACATGGGCAAAATTCCTCCAAACACTTACAACTTTTCTTTCTACTTCCAGTAAAGAGAGAGAGAGAGAGAGAGAGAGAGAGAGAGAGAGCAAGAGAGAGAGAGAAGGAAATAGTTAAAGAGAGTGTGAGAGAGTGTGTGTGTGTGTGAAAGAGGGATTCACAGAGGTAAACTAAGGACAAATAACGGTGAAAGTGTGAAGGAACGGTAAATGGTGTCTGTGTTCTTGTGCAGGTACTGTTGTGACTACATTAGCGATGGCTGACTTAGCCTGCCGCGGAGAGCGGCTCTCTCCGTCGGAATGTGAGTGCTGTGTGAAAATGGCAGGCCTTTAAGAGGAAGGCGGGGTGGTGGGGGATGCTGGGGGGGAGCATGACAACTGAAAAGAGAAAACAAGGGCAGAGAGGTGTCTAATGTGGAGGAGAATGGGGGGTAGGTGGCTGGGCTGCGATGCAGAGGCTTGCGGGTTGTGTACATGTGGTTGTTGTGTAAGGTAAAGAGACTGTGTGCGTGCTTGAACTGGGAGTGCTCTGATGGAGAGCGCTGTGCTGTGCTGTGCAGGTTGCTAGCACGCAGGTTGCTAGCACGCAGATTGCAGCATTAGACAAACCGCAGCGTTGCTACACCGCCATTTAAGATGTAGCTGCTTTAAAGTGACTCACATGCCTCAGCTACCAAAGGGAACGAAGGATTAACACATGCACAAGCACAAGAAGATACATACAGACATACTGACACACACACACACATTATAACACACACACACACTCACACACACACACACACACACACACACACACACACACACACACACACACACACACACACACACACACACACACACACACATATATACACTTTCTCTCTCACTCTCTCTTTCTCACACACACACACACACACACACACACACACACACACACACACACACACACACACACACACACACATACACACACACACACACACACACACACACAAACACACACACACACACACACATTATAACACACACTCACACTGACACACACACTTGCACACACAAATCTGTTTTTTTAGAGAGATGGACCATTTATTGTTATGCAGACATAAAGCTTGGCCTTGTTTATATTGTGTTACTAAAAAGAATGTTTTATTTTATGGCGAATGCAACAATCAGTCTTTATTCCACTAAAGAATAATAAGCACGTAAGACATACTCTGCCATATACAGTCACCTGTTACAGTTTTTCTCAATTGCTTAAACACATTATCTGAAAACATGCCTCATACTCTCAGAACTCTACACACAAATCAAAAAAACACACACACAATGGGCAAAATCCCTCACTTCTCCTGCAAAATGAAACTTTGCATTCAAAACAGTATTATTTCTTCTCAAAATGCTATTTTGTTGTCAAATGACACACACAAACCATCATATGAATAGACATGTATAACAACCAGTTGAACCCTGATGTGCTTAATGTAAAACACTATGATAAATGGAAAACACTTCTTCTCCATTAATCATAATGATTTAGGCCTTTTTTTGTTCAGTGTTACACTTGCTACAGACAGTACATAAGTGTGCTATATTTTAGAATATTGTTTTTATACTCAGAACACACATATAAATTGTTACAAATATATTTTATTTTTCCCACAAAAACAGTGTACACACTGTGCATCCCAATCAACACAAAGCTGCACCTACAGTGGTCTACATACAGTAGAACAGAAGAATATACTGTAGCCTATACAGTTACAAAAAAAATTACGCTGCATCCTTTCTTCTGTTTTTGTGTGGCCACAGCACCTCATCCACATCACATGCAATGTTTTTCCTGGCCTAGCAGCGAATCCATCCATGAAAAGCATCAATTGCTATATTTCCACATGCGTCTTCCATAGCTTAGAGAAAGGGTACACGCATTTGTGGATTTTGGTCATACACTTTCATCTCCAGTCAAACAAAAATCCTCAATTGTGTTGAGGATTGTAGAATATGGAGAGAGATACGTAAACAACTAAAAAACTACTGTAAAATAATTTTGTGGACCAAATGGTCAACCAAAATGGCTCTGATCTCATCAGAGATTATGGTCCTTTCTCGTCCTCGTCCGTGTCCTCCCCGTCCTCCTCCTCTTACTCTCACTCCTCTAGCTGTGGCTCTGCCTCTTCCAAAGCTCTGATAGCTAATTGTAAAGCTGTGTGACAGGTGTTTGCCGATGTGATGAGTCAGTGTACATAATAGGGAAATTGACTTTAGAATTTTGAATCACTGTGTGTTCCTTGTGAAAACAAGAGATTTCTGTCATGACAATTGTGCCAAATGCAGAGAATTGTCTATAGTGTTTTGAAAAAAGTGTGTTTTAGAACTGCAATTTCAGTGCAAAGCAGGAATTGTGTTCGTAGTTTAGCAGAATCGGTTAATGGGGTTGGTGCATGAGTTACATGTTGTGGTCATTGTGTCTGAAGTACAAGGAATTGTGGGTAAACAATTGAGAAAAACTGTAAAGGAAACCCAGGGTGAACTACAGTATGAACTTTAAATGGAAACAGGTCAGCCATTGGTTTTTCTGCATGATTGCAAGATTGCAAGACTGCAAGTTTTTCTCATCCTATGTGTATTCTCTCTGGAGAAAAATGAGCAGACATTCGAGCTTGAAGCTCAGTATGTGTTATGTGCTACAAAGATAGTAGAAAGCACAAAAATGTAATCAAAAGAACACATATCCCCACTTCCTCGTTATCTTACACCAATCTTATGTATTACTGTAATATTTTTATCTTCATTTCATATTCATATTTTGTCTCATACAGTTTATCAACCAACACCAGACGTTTCTTATTTCTTGTATGTTTGTTTCTTTAGATACTTAGTCTCAGATACTGTTGTTTAGACATGCTTTGACAGCACATGTCATCCTTTCGAAATCTGAATTTTAATTTGCTTCTCAGTGGTTTACGGTCATTGCCGTTACAGCACAAATGCTCACAGTTGACTCAACACTCATTGTAAACTGTACATATTGTTTTATAGTCTTATTTGTATACATTGCTGCTAGGGCTGGGCGATATATCGATATTATCGTAATATCGTATCGTAATATTTATATCGATATGTATTTGACACTATATCGCCATATCGATATATTTTCAATGATACAATACCACTTTATCAAAACCACTTATCCTAATGTGTTCACACTGTTCAGACAGCCGGAGCTTTCTCGGATCACTCAGTTTTCATTGTGATCGTAACATTGAACGTGTTTTGACAGTCATTTTGCCTGAATGCTTATTGCCTGTCAGAGGAAGGTTAAGTTAAAAAAATAAAAATGAATAGATTTTTCCCTCCTGTTACTTTTAAATAGGTCACACAATGTTTCAATAATTATCGATATCGACCGATATGAAACACTTATATCGTGATACAGATTTCAGCCATATCGCCCAGCCCTAATTGCTGCACAGCTGTACCTATAGTTTAATTCTACCTAGCTATTCTTATCTATTTCTATTCCTATTCTTATCTACTGCTTCTTCTTGTGCATCTGTGGGCTGTTCCAAACCACATCCCACTGTATTATGTACAGTGACAATAAGGACGTCTACTTCTACTACTACTACCTCAGTTGCTCCGTTGGGTCCCTGGCCATCAAATGCCAGAGCTTTGGCAGGATGTTGATTCTCTCCGTAGTTAGCATAATGAGATTAGCATGTGGGAGATTGTGTTGGCCACATGAGGGCTGATCACAGCAGCTGCTTCTGTTCACATTCTGTTCTTTGTGACTGTAATTTCTTATAGATCTCATGCTTTTGCATTGCTGATATGCCTCTGTGATCGCTCTTTTCACCATGCTTTCTCATTACCTTTCTTGATCTTTTTTTTCTCTCTCTCTAGCTCTCTCTCTCTCGCTTGGTCTCTCTCGCTCTCTCTCTCGCTCTCTCGCTCTCTCTCTCGCTCTCTCTCTCTCTCTCTCTGTCTCTTTCTTTCCATGAGACAGAAGGCTCTCCATCTTGACCTGTTTTATATTCATCCGTCACCGTTGTGTGCCCTCTGAGTGTCAGAGTTACTCTGTCTGTTTCATATGCATCTTTGTTGTTCTCCCTCCATCTCTCTGTTTTATATTCATCCTTCTGCTGAGTCTAAGTCCCTCCCTCCTTCTTCCTAACTCTCTTTCTCATACTCTCTCCCTCTCTCTCTCTCGCTCTGTTTCTCTGTCTCTCTGTTTCTCTGTTTCTCTGTCTCTCTAGTTCTCCCGCCCTCTCTTTCTCTCACTCTCTCCCTCTCTCTCTCTATCTCTCATTGTCTTTGTCTGTTTCTCTCTGTCTCTCTAGCTCTCCCTCCCTCTCTTTCTCATACTCTCTCCCTCTCTCTCTCTCTCTCTCTCTCTCTCTCTCGCTCTGTTTCTCTGTCTCTCTGTTTCTCTCTGTCTCTCTAGCTCTCCCTCCCTCTCTTTCTCATACTCTCTCCCTCTCTCTCTCTTTCTCTCTCTTTCTCTCTCTCTCTCTTTCTCTATCTGTCGCTGTCTCTCTGTCTCTCACTGCCTCTCTCTCTTTCTCATACTTCCACTGTGTCCATCTCTCACCATCTCTCCCTTTCATTCTCTCACTGGAGATTATTAATATTCATTTCTCTGTCTCTTCCTTTTATCCATTCCTTTCTCTCTATCTCTCCTAACTTCTTATCTGATTCCCTCTACATGTTTCTCCTCCCCTCCTCTTTCTTTACAATCTCTGTCTTCTGCTCTCTCTCTCTCTCTCTCTCTCTCTTTCTCTGTTGCAGTCTCTCTTGCTCTCCCTTCTTCTCTCTCTTCCCCGCTCTTCTCTTTCTCTATGCAGCTGCTCATTATTCATCTATTAGTGTTGATAATTCTCTTCTCTCCCTGCAGCTGTACAGTCATCTATCAGTTTAATAATCCTCTCCCTCCCTCCATCTCTCTCTCTCACTCCATCTCTCTCTCTCCCTCCCCCCATCTCTCTCTCTCTCTAACTCTCTCTCCCTCCCTCCATCTCTCTCTCCATCTTTCTCTCTCTCCATCTCTCCATCTTCCTCTCTCCATCTTTCTCTATCCCTCCCTCCCTCCATCTCTCTCTCTCTCTCTCTGCTTTTGTCACCCCATCACTTCATCTTCTGCCGTCTTTTTTCCCCCTCTATTCGGTGATTGCTTCCAGTGTCAGATGAGTTTGCTTGTCACAGTCCCCATCGTTATCAGCGCGGCCATTAATCCCAGTCATGTTCTCTGCTGGGTGGCCTGGTGTCAGGTGACTGAGGTTGTGTGTGTGTGTGTGTGTGTGTGTGTGTGTGTGTGGTGTGTGTGCTGCTAGAATTGTGGTGTGTATGTGTGTGTGTGCTGCTAGAAGTGTGGTGTGTGTGTGTGTGTGTGTGTGTGTGTGTGTGTGTGTGTGTGTGTGTGTGTGTGTGTGTGTGTGTGTGTGTATGTGTGTGTGTGTGTGTGTGCTGCTAAAACTGCGGTGTGTGTGTGTGTGTGTGTGTGTGTGTGTGCTGCTAAAATTGCGGTGTGTGTGTGTGTGTGTGTGTGTGTGTGTGTGTGGAGAAGGTTCAGGGCAGGTGAAGGGCAGCTCCTCCACAGAGGGGAGGAAAGGGGAAGGTGGAGGCTGGTGATGACTCCTGCAAAAGTCGGTTGTCCGTTAGTCGTCCATGGAGTGGGTTACTGTACGCCCCATTCCCCACTCTCATAGCTGCTATTCTTACCACCCCACCACCAACCACCACCGCCAACCACCACCGCTACCTATTCCCCAGGGATGATCATTAGGACCACGGATGAATACATACGGGCGGGGATTAGCACAGCTCTTCAAATTGGGGATCTTGTTTTAGCAGCCATTTGGGGATTAGGCTCATAATCCCAGTGCTGATTGTGTGCAGGGGCTTGAAGGTGAAAGAATCTGCCACACAAACCCTTCCTACATTTGATTGGAACCAAAGTGGGGTGGGGAATGACAAGTAGGAGAGGATTTTTGAGGTGTACGCTGGGTGTTTTAGGGCTTTATGTCAGGGCTGTCTCATTCTGACTGGGATCCATAGGGGGCTCCCTCATTAGCCTTGGTGACAGTTCACATCCTTGGGAGCGTGCTGTGTGGACACGGGCGTGCAGGCTTTTTTTGGTCGGCCAGTCTGCTTCTGTGCCGGTTTGCTAGCAACATGTAAACCATGAATAATGGCACCACTGCTTCCAATTTTGGCCCTTTTTGCGGTTCCTGACCTTTAAAGAATGAGCACTCACCATGGAGGCCACCCCTCTCTCTCCCTCCTTGCTATGTTAGGGGACATTTTGTTTTTTTCTTCGTCAGGCGTTTGAGATAAAATTAACCCAAGGCGTGACTGATGCCTAGTGGGTTATGCACGTTCAATTTGCATTTTTATCATTAGTAATAATTAGAGAACAATTTTACACCTGGGTGGTAATGAAAGAGATCTACAAACCTGTGACCTTTCCAGGAAGGGCAAACAGGGTGGCAAGTGTGCACACTTGTGTGCGTGTGTGTGTGTGCGTGTGTGTGTGTGCATGTGTGTGTGTGCATGTGCGTGTACAGTATGTGTACGTCTGTGAGCGGATGGGTGTGTGATCGCGTAGCGGTTGTGCGGTGGCAATAAGATTTTCCGCAAACCGTACCGTAGTGCTCCCTTGATTAATTGAGATTTGGTGGGCCTGCTTGTTTGTTTTAAGCCCGACGAGTCAATTTTGTGCTGCGTCGGAGGTATTGTTTCAGGATTCCCTGTCGAGCCACATTGCTCTAATGATGCGACACAAGCGTGCCGCCTCGACGCCCATCACGTTATCGCCTTTTCCAAAATCGCTTTGGCAGTGATTAATTGAAGTGTCACACTTCCTGCCATTTGTCGCCACTGGGAAATGTGCTGCATTGAGCTGTGGCCAGTCCACTAATTTGCATTGTTTTCATTGCGTTTGTCTGTCTTTTCTCTTTTCTTTTCTTAGTAACACACGTGCCATCAATGACCCACTCGGATTCACCCAAGGGAGGAGCCGCTCAAGTCGAGGCCTACGCTGAGGAGTTAAACCTTCAAGGATAAACGAGAAGATCAAAGAGCTGGAAATATTTTTTTTGGGTTGAAAATGAAAATGACGCATTAAACACGGACGTGACTTTGGGATTCTCCAAGACCGCCAGAATTTTTTCCCCTTCTTGAATTTTCCAGCACCCTTCGGAAACGGGCAGGGTCATGACCCAGTTACCATGCGCATCACCACGGTGACCGGCCTTTCCAGCCCCTCCCCCCTCCTCCTATTGGCCCAGCTGCTATTGTGGCTCCTCCCACTGGTCCCAGACACGGGAGAGGCCGCCTCCACAAACTGTCCCGCCCCTTGCCAATGCTCCAATCAGGCGAGCCGAGTGATTTGTACGCGACGGAACCTGGCTGAGGTTCCAGACAGCATATCAGTAAACACGCGATACCTCAACCTACAGGAGAACACCATAAAGGTAAGTATGAAGCGCTTATCCGATGCATGTATGGGTAATGTTTATGTGGCCTGTTTGTTGCTGTGTGTGGGTGTCTGCTAACAGTGTCGCCAATTAAATTAACTTTTGCCTTTTTGTGAAACCTCTCGACTGGAAAGTATTGACAAGTAGTGGGTGACCGTTTCAGGCTGTTGGCCCGGCAAAGGTCACAAAAACAAACAAGTGTGAAGGCAGAAGAAAAAAACCTCAGTCGCCAATTAAAAACTAAATAACAATAACACAATTAATCATTCCACTCTCATAGCACAGATAACATTGTTTCGGGTTGTTGTGTCCTGGAGCCTCAGTTGAAATGATTAAAAAATCTAAAAATGTTTTAACACCTAAAGGCATCCTAGATTCTGTGGCTGCCTCTCTCCCCCACTCTCTCCTTCTCTCTTTTTTGCTCTTTCTCCCACTCTCACTCTCTCTGTCCTTCTCTCTTTTTTTCTCTCTCTCTCCTTCTCTCTGTCTTTCTCTCCCTCCCTCTCCGCAGTGTGTGCCCTGAGAGTGTAGCTCTGACAGCTTCTACCCTATAAACTCTAAAACCCCCACCTCCAAGTTTAACACCCTACGCCCTTACACACACACACACACACACACACACACACACACACACACACACACACACACACACACACACTCACACACACAGGCATGTGTCCACACACACACACACACAAGCCTGTGTCCACACACACACCCGGGCACGTGTCCATACACACATACGCATACAGGCACACACACAAGCACACTCTTTCTCCCTCTCCCCCCTGTCTTTTTTCTCTCTCCCTCTCTCTCTCTCTCTCTCTCTCTCTCTCTCTCTCTCTCCCTCTTTCTCACACACACCCACACCCACATCCACACACACACACACACACACACATAGCTCCCCTCGGTGCTCTAGATACTGAGGGGACTGCGGGCATCAGGCCAGGGAACCACTTCCCATGCTCCCCAAGAAAGCGAGGCGAGGCAGCTCTGCTCGAGATGTTAGCGAGCATTTGGTGCCTCGCGGCGTTTCATATGTGTCAAATGTCTTTTGCTATTTAGGTCTTCAGTTTCAGACCCCCATCTTAAGCAGATAGTGCTGGATTGACTTGCATGACAAAAATTGGGTTGATGTTTAGATAGTGTTCTTTTTTTCACCTCCTTGTTTTTTTTTTGTGTGGTTCTGACAAAATTCCTGTAAACTGTTTTTTTTCCCCTCTCTGTCTCTCTCGACTCCCACTGGAGGAGTATCAGTATTATAGAATATCACACACCTGCTTAGATTTCGTGCTCGAATACACACATCTACACAGATGCACCCAAACACACAGTAGCTTGCACATACTCTCTCTTTTTATCTCTCTCTATCTCTCACTCCCTCCTTCCCTCTCTCTTCCTCTGTCTGTCTCTCTGTCTTTCTCTCTTTCTCACACACAGACACTCTCACACACACTCAGACATATGTACGTGCATGCAGACTCACTCTGTCATACTCTCTTCAAGTGCAATCTGTCTTATCACACACACACTTGGGAGCAGACTCACATACCCCCGGCCCCCCCCCCCCCCCCCCCCAAAACACACACACACACACACACTGTTGTACCCATTTTAGGTGTAGTCTACCTCATCACACACACACACACCAACCCACTGCTCATTTTGTCATCCCCAATTCAAGTGCAGTCTGTCTTAGCATACACACACACACCCTGTCATACCCACTTCAGGCAGCCTTAAGAGCCAGCTCTCCCTGTGTGTGGTCACCATTAACCTTGTCCCTCTCAATTAACCTCCACCAGCTGGAAGAATTCACCCAGTCTGTCTTTGCGCTGTCTCCTTATGTAAAAATCCGCCCCTGTTTAATTGTGATATTATACTCCACTCTCCTGAAAACACATCCCTTAACCCCCTTCCTTCCCCCACCACCACCCTTCTAGGTGATCAAGTCAGAGACATTCAAGAACCTCCGGCTCCTGGAGATCCTCCAGCTCTCCAAGAACCAGATCAGCCAGATCGAAGTGGGCGCCTTCAATGGCCTCCCCAACCTCAACACCCTGGAGCTGTTCGACAACAAGCTCACGCAGGTGCCCTCGGCGGCCTTCGAGTACCTCAGCAAGCTGCGCGAGCTCTGGCTGCGCAACAACCCCATCGAGACGCTGCCAGCGTACGTCTTCAACCGCGTCCCCTCGCTGCGGCGCCTGGACCTGGGCGAGCTCAAGAAGCTGGAGCACATCTCGGAGGCGGCCTTCGTGGGCCTGGACAACCTGCGCTACCTGAACCTGGGCATGTGCGGCCTGAAGGACATCCCCAACCTGACGCCCCTGGGCCGCCTGGAGGAGCTGGAGCTTTCGGGGAACCGGCTGGAGATCATCCGGCCCGGCTCCTTCCAGGGCCTGATCTCGCTGCGCAAGCTGTGGCTGATGCATTCGCAGATGTCGGTGATCGAGCGCAACGCCTTTGACGACCTGAAGAACCTGGAGGAGCTCAACCTGTCGCACAACTCGCTGCACTCGCTGCCGCACGACCTCTTCACGCCCCTGCCCAAGCTGGAGCGCGTGCACCTCAACCACAACCCGTGGGTGTGCAACTGCGACGTGCTGTGGCTCAGCTGGTGGCTGAAGGAGACGGTGCCCAGCAACACCACCTGCTGCGCCCGCTGCCACGCCCCTCCGGGCCTGCGGGGGCGCTACATCGGCGAGCTGGACCAGACCCACTTCACCTGCTACGCTCCCGTGATCGTGGAGCCACCCACCGACCTGAACGTGACGGAGGGCATGGCCGCCGAGCTCAAGTGCCGCACCAGCACGTCCATGACGTCTGTGAACTGGTTCACGCCCAACGGCACGTTGATGACGCACGGCTCGTATCGTGTGCGCATTTCGGTGCTCCACGACGGAACGCTCAACTTCACCAACGTGACGTTGCGTGACACTGGGCCATACACGTGCGTGGTTAGCAACACTGCGGGTAACACGACAGCTACGGCCATGCTCAACGTCACGGCCGCCCCCAGCGAGAACTACACCTACTTCACCACCGTCACCGTGGAGACCGTGGACCCCCACGAGCCGGAGGACCTGGTGAATTCTTCGGGCTCCCCGGCGCTGCGCACTCACAACCAGACCATGATCCGGATCCCGGGGCCCACCCCCTCCTGGGACCTGGTCCCCACCACGGCCTCCTCGCTCTCCTGGTCGTCCTCCTCCACGCGGGGCACCTTTACCGTGCCCGTCACCATGGATCCGACCTACTCGGGCCTGGAGGACGTGATGAAGACCACCAAGATCATCATCGGCTGCTTCGTGGCCATCACCTTCATGGCGGCCGTCATGCTGGTGGTCTTCTACAAGCTGCGCAAGCAGCACCAGCTCCACAAGCACCACGGCCCCGCCCGAGCCATCGAGATCATCAACGTAGAGGACGAGCTGGGCACGGGGCCTGGGGTCCGGGGCAGCGGCATCTCTGGCGGCTCCACCATGACCCACGGCTCCGGAGGTGTGAGCGGGTCGTGCGGCGGCGGCATGGGAGGTGGAGGTGGTGGTGGTGGAGGTGGTGGAGGAATAGGAGGAAGCCAGAGCCTGCGGCTGCACCACCCGGAGATCGTCAACCTGCCCAACCTGGCACGGGCCGAGCACCTGAACCACTACTACAAGACCCACCACTTCAACAACAACATGCTGGGCCTGGGGCTGGGTGGCATGGGCTCGGGCATGGGGGGCCTCAACAACAACAACAACCCCTCGTCCTGCTCCCAGGGCATGTTGCCGCCGCCCGGATCTGGGTCCGGGCCGGGCTCCCTCTCCTGCGCCCCGGTGCCCATCTCGATGGGCGGCGGCTCGGCCACGCTGGGTTCTCTGCCCACGCCCGTGCCCTTGCCCCAGCTCAGCATCCACGGCTCGCTCAAGGGCCTGATGGGCAAGGGCCAAAACTCTCAGAACGAGCCCTTGCTTTTCAAGAGCGGCTCCAAGGAGAATGTGCAAGAGACTCAGATCTGAGACACGAAAAGAGACAGACAGAGACAGATAGGAGAACGCGCAAGAGAGAGAGAGAAAGAGAGAGGGAGAGAGAGAGAGAGAAGAGAAGAGAGGGGGGAAGAGAAATAAAAGGGAAAAGGGCAGAGAGGCAGTCAGGGAGGCAAGTGAAGGTAGTTTTTTTTTTTTTTTTTTTCATTTTTGATTGGCTCCAGCTCTTGACCCTCAGGGGTAGGTCTGACAGGGCAGCTGTGTGAGTGGCCGAGGCTGTGGCTGTGTACAGACAGGGGTCAAACGCTGTTGTGAGCGGTCACCAACACTTTCGCACAGAGTGAGATCGAGCAGACTGAGGGTGAGAGAGAGCCACAGTGACACACACTATCAGGAATGGCACTCACAGCTTAGGTCCACTCCACACACACACACACACACACACACATACACACACAGATACACACGCACAGACACGCACACATACACACACACAAACAAACAAACAAACAACAAAAACAACAGCAAAAGCAAGACCATCAGCAGTGAGATACACATACACATCAACATACACATATTACACATACACATATTACACACATATTACGTACACACACAGTGCACGCACGCACACACACACACACACACACACACAAACAAAAACACAGCACAGTAATGACCAGCACATGGAAAAATGTACGACAACACTGACAATGACGTGCCAAACTCACACCGACCTGTGCCAAAGTGCAGCTGTTGCAGCACCGTCCACATCGTTGAACAAAGGCAGGCATACACACCTACTGTACAGAAAAAAAGCAGAGCTTCTGCTGATTCTGTGCGAACTGTGCCATAGATGTAAACACACCTTTGCCAAGCCAGACTTAAAAAGGCCATTGAGTTCAGACTGAGATAAACCTCCATGGCACCGTGAGTCTTAAAGTATTTGTACAGATGTGGCAGAGCTGTACTCAGTCAAAGCGTATATACAGTATCCGTGACAGAGTTGGAGTTTGTTGTTTTCTTTACACAAAAGTAAGTAAGGAATATCAGTGTATTTTTTTTTTGAGAAACTGAGTTT
>CM050216.1:18688742-18691242 GCA_027475355.1 Coilia nasus | reverse complement strand
GTTGCTTAGAAACTGGAAATGGTTCTCGCCTCCCCTCTGGCTTGAATAAACCCACCACTAACTGCACAGATGAAATAGAAAAAAAATGTTATTTTTTACTTGTGTAGCGCATTTCATATACAGGATGTTGCTCAAAGTGCGTCAACAGTATGGCAAAGGAACACAGGACAGAGATACAGATGGAAAATGTTGACCTTTGATCCACCAGGACGCTGTGGAGAGCTCCACTCCACATGTCCCCCGTCGTTCCCAGGGGAGCTCAGCTGCTGGGCTGGTCGAGGGAAAGTCTCTGAGTGTTCGAGAAGGGGAGTCCCTCTGTCGGGGTTGGTAGGGGGAAGGTCTCTGAGTGCCTGAAAGCAGGGCCGCTAAGTGCAGGCGAGGTTAAACAGGTAAGTCTTCAGTTGCCGTTTAAAGGTGTGAACAGATTCTGCCTGTCTGATGTGTTGGGGCTCCTTCTCTTTGGGGCGTATGAGTATGAGAAGGCTACTTCTCCGATCCTTTTGAGTGGTGCCTCTGGAAGCCTCAGGAGGCCGGCCTCAGCAGATTGTGCAGGAATGTAAAAGCACAGTGTGTCAGTGATATAGCATGGGGCTAGATCCTTAACAGCTTTGAATAACTAGTAAAAGGACTTTAAAGTCAGTTCTGTAGGACATAGGTAGTCAGTGCAGTTTGGCTAATATTGGAGTAATGTGCTCTCTCCTTCTTGTTACAGGTAACAGTCTCATGGCTGAGTTTTGAATAAGCTGTAGTTTTTTTATTGACTTTTTGGGAGGCCTGTAAATAAAGCATTTACAGGCAAGAGGTTAATGAGTATAGGGCAGTGGTTTTGTTTGGCTTGACTGAAATATAGATTTGCACGTCGTCGGCATAGCTCTGAAAGTTTATGTTATGTTCTTTTATGATGTTGTCCAGAATATATAATGAAAAAACGTGTTCTTTGGATACATGGTCCCCAGTACTAAATTAGGCATAAAATTGTTTTCCAGTAATATATAACTCAAACCATTTTAGTACATGACTTAACAAATCTACCTAGGTTTTGAAATGATTTAGTAGTATGTTGTGATCAGTTGTGTCAAAGGTGGACCAGAGCAGAGTGATCTGAGATTGCTTACTATTTTGGTTAGGACAGTCTATGTGCTGAGATTGGCTCTAAAACCTAATCGGAATTTTTCTAGGATATATTTTTGTAGGGTTTTATTTAAGAACTGGCTAAGCTGTTTGAAAACAACTTTTAAAGTATTTTGCTTATAAATGAAAGGTTAGAGATGGGCCTGCAGTTATTTATCGTATTGTAATCCAAGTTTAGTTTTTTCAAGAGGGGCTTCATGATGGTTTTAAAGTTGTTGGGGAAAACAGCTGTGAGGAGAGATGTGTTCATGATTTATAGTATGGCTGTGGAGACTCAGCTGAAAATGTTTTTTTTATGAGAAACCATATTTCCCCACAAAGACAGAACAATGTTCAAAAGGTCACATTTTAGAAACCATTTCTGGCCACCAGTAATCTGTTTTTTTTCTAGGGGATATTTTTGTGAGAGTATATTTTTGTCGCAAAACCATTTTTACCAACTGTCAGGGTAAGGAGTAGGGTCTAATCTGAGCAAAGTTCAGTATTCTGTTGTTATATAAAGGGGATCACTGGGAGGTCCAAACTGATGTATTGTCTGTGTTTGTGTGTGTGCGTGTGTGTGTGTGTGTGTGTGTGTGTGTGTCTGCAAGTCTGCAAGTCACTATGTAAGGTTGTGTTGAATGGTGACCTATTTGATGGTGAGTGAGTGAACAGGTGGTCTGGAGGTTGGTGTTATCCATCTGTATCCAGCACTCGGTTGGCTTGACAGTGAGAGAGCGTGTACCCAGGGCAGAAGTGACCAAATGTGTGTGTGTGTTAGAGTGTTTGTTGGTGTGACAGTGAGAGAGCATAAGTGCCCATGTGTGCACATGTGTGCGTGTGTGTGTGTGTGTGTGTGTGTGTGTGTGTGTGTGTGTGTGTGTGTGTGTGTGTGTGTGTGTGTGTGTGTGTGTGCATGCGTGCATTGGCATGACAGTGAGAGGACGTACCTATGGCAGACCGTGGCCAAGTATATGTGTGCATGTGCATGTTTACATGTGTGTGCATGGGTGCATGTGTGTGTGCATGGGTGCATGTGTGTGTGTGTGTGTGTGTGTGTGTGTGTGTGTGTGTGTGTGTGTGTGTGTGTGTGTCTGCATGTGTGTGTGCATGGGTGCATGTGTGTGTGCGTATGTGCACGTGTTGCTGTGCGTGCATGTGTTGGTATGACAGTGAGAGAGCATGTACCTGTGGCAAGCAGTGGCCAAGTGTGTGTGTGTGTGTGTGTGTGTGTGTATGTGTGTATGTGCGTGTGTGCATGTACCTGTGGCAGGCGGTCCGTCACCGTCACCTTACCCAGAATGCCTTTCTTCTTTGCTGCTACCACTGCTGTGCTGAGTGCATTATGCAAACTACTTAACAATGCTCACTCACACCTCACCAGGAGACA
>CM050216.1:18666242-18683742 GCA_027475355.1 Coilia nasus | reverse complement strand
CTTTTCTCTGCCAGGCCCTTGAATTCAGTTGTTTTGCTATGAAACAACGTGGCTGACAAGGCTTCTAAAAACACGCTTTCTTCTATAAGGATCCAACTTCTCCTAGGAGGATCCAAGATGGTGGTGCACAGCAATGCAGCGGCCCAGAGCTCCCAAACAGAATACTACTACAGTGGGCCGTTGCATAGCTATAGTGACTCGCTGACAGCTGTTTACGTAAAATATCAGTGATAAAAAATGGAAGACTGTATGTAACACAACATTAAATAAACCGTAACATCTCCAGCAAGTGCTTACTAAGCACTTGGATTTTGGAACACTAGTGATGATTCTTGCGTTTTGGAGGCGGAAAAAGCTTCCCAGTCTGAACGGCCCCTTACAGCTGCTATGGGTTTGCCTATAATGGACACGGAGGCCATGTTCTCAGTCACTCCCTTCTCAATGCACCAGGAAAAGGGAGACACAAATCTCAGAGGATACTAGCTGACAGGTGATCCAGTTCTGAAGTGTATCTCTTCAGGCATGCATTTGCATATATGTGTGTGTGTATTCGTGTGTGTGTTTGTGTGTGCATGTGTGTGTGTGTGTGTGTTGGTGTGTGTGTATGTGTATGTGTGTGTGTGTGCAGCAGGTGTGTCCAACTGCAAACACAGGTGATTCCAAGAAATAGTCATGCACAGAGACACCTGTGGGCAGTAGGCATTGTAGCAGTGTGTGTGTGTGTGTGTGTGTGTGTGTGTGTGTTTGCTATGCAAGCTTGTTTAATCAGTCAGGTTGTGTATCCGTGTCACAGCTGACTCCTACTCTTCCCCTGCATCAGGTGTTTGGCTAACGGATAAACATACGCTCATGCCTGCTGGCAGACACGTACATATACGCAAACACACACACACACACACACACACACACACACACACACACACACACACACACACACACACACATATGCAAACAAGCTATACCTACACATGCAAATATACTCCAGGACATATACATTTACAAAGACGGATATAAGCTGTAGACTCAAACTCACCCATACAAATACATACATCATACTCACCACACGCACTAACGCAATTACTAAAATAATATTAACCCACAGTTAAACACACACCCACTCATGCATACACATACACACACACACACACACACTTTTTTTTTTCAAACTTACTATTTACATTCCAAAATATGACATTCACATATTTTCAAAGGTGATATACACTGTTACACACACACACACATACACACACAAACAAACACTAACACAAATCCACATCCTTAATCAGTTTTCCAACATCACTATGTATAGGGAGGCACGGCGAGGAGAGCGAGCAAGGAGGCCTTTCTAATGAGATTGCATTATTTATAGCGCAATCTGACAGGCGGACTCCTGCCGTCGGGCTGATAATGAGTGCGTTGGGTATTGATGAATACTTGTCTATATTTGTATTCGCGTGGGGGACTCTGTGGCTGTGGCTGTGGCTTTGACTGTGGCTGTGGAAACTAGCTCCGTCCTCGGCCTCGGCTCCGGCTGCCTCTGGCCTGGATACGCAGAGCGGGCCCGGGTGCCGGCCCGACGACCCGGCGTGGATGAAGGTAACAATGACGGCACTATTTAAAGGGGGGTGGGTGGGGAGTGAATGTGTTGGGGTTGTTGGAGGGAGGGTGGAGGCGGGTGGATGGAGGTTGTGCTAATGCCTACATTCCTTCCCAGCCCAACACAACCACACTCCTCCTCCATCCTCCTCCATTGGCCAGCGGGGAGACTGGAGAGAAAGAGAGAAGTAGCAGTGGGGAAGATGAGGAGGAGGAGAGGAGGAGGAGGATGGACAGGGAGAGAGATGGAGAGGAAGAGAGAGAAAGGGGACTCAGCATGTGTGTGTGTGTGTGTGTGTGTGTGTTTGTGTGTGTGTGTGTGTGTGTGTGTGAGAGAGAGAGAGAGAGAGAGAGAGAGAGAATGAAAGGGGGACTCAGCATGTGTGTGTGTGTGTGTGTGTGTTTGTGTGTGTGTGTGTGTGTGAGAGAGAGAGAGAGAGAGAGAGACACACACACACACACTGAGACAGACAAGCAGACAGAGAGTGAGGGAGGCAGAGAGTAAATGCACAATTGGTGATCACTGAAGTCACATTAGCATTGTTCACACATCCCTTGCTTCACCCCCTCCCTCCCTTCCCATCACCCTCTCCCTCCCTCCCTCCCTCCCCTCCCTCCCTCTCTCTCCATCGCTCCCCCCCACCCCACCCTCCCCTCTTGCGGCCTCTCTTCCTTTCTTGCTGCAGCGTTGCCATGGTGACCGAGAAATGTGGGAATACCTCTGTCCTTCAGAGAGAGAGAGAGTGAGAGAGAAAGACAGAGAGATTACAGATGAAGAGAGAGACCCAGAGAGACAGAGAGAGAGAAAGGATAGTGAAGGCAGGAAGAGAGGAAGAGTGATTGAAAGTGAAGACAGACAGAGTGAGACACAGAGTGAGTGTACATGTCTACCTGAAAGATGAAAAGCAAGTGAACGAGCAATGCTTACAGAGGGGCAAAAAGTACAGGCTAAATCTGCTACTGATAGTTATGCTGGACATACCCAATGTCACAATGACATGGCTAAATACACACACACACACTCGCACACACACACACACACACAACAGTCAGAGAGAGACAGAGAGAGAGAGAGAGAGATGAGAAAGAATAAATGCTGACGTCAAAGCAATCGGGCTGTGGCTCTCTCAAAGCAGACTTGGAGGAATGACATTTGAGAGCCATCCGCACATACACAAACATGACTCAGATCTCACACGTCCCCCCCCTCCATTTATCCCTCCCTCTCTCTCTCTCTCTCTTCTTTCTCTCTTTTCTCTCTCTCTCTCTCTCTCTCTCTCTCTCTTCTCTCTCTCTCTCTCGTGTCTTTACTTCTCTCCCCATTTGCCTTCTGTTTCTATCCCTCTTTCTCTCTTCCTACATCTCGCATTCTGAAGCCAGGCCACTGTTACTATGACGACGGGTGGCCTAAAATAGTCAGCTTTCACCCCATGCTCTTTCGATGGTGTGTTTATTCTCTCATTCACACACACACACACACACACACACACACACACATAGGCATGCACAAACACACACACACACACACACATATGATTCTTGTGTTAGCTCTCCCCCAAACCCGCTCCACAGTTCACTGGGGCTTCAGTATATTTGTGTGCTGAGTTTCTCTCTCTGTCTCTCTGTGTCTCTCTCTGTCTCTCTCTCTCTCTCTCTCTCTCTCTCTCTTTCTCTCTGCCTCTTTTCATTTTCTGTCCGTTTTACTTTCTCTTCCTAAACATCCTTCCTTCCATCCTGTCTGTGGGTCCCTTTCCCTGCTCCCTGTCTTACTTATCTCTCTCCTCCACTCTTTCTCTCCCTCTCTCTCCCTCCCTCACTTTCTCTTCTCTGTCTTTACCTCCCTCCCTGCAAATATTCTGTTCAAATGTATTTTATTGGCAGCTTGCGTTTCCATGGAAACATCTTGAAACCATGGCAACTATTTGAACTAAGCCAAGCACTCTCTCAAAACTGCAGCATTCATGTCCCCTCTCACTCTCTCACTCCTCTCCTCTCCTGTCTGTCTTATTAGAGGACAGTGAGTTAGATGGGTGCATGCGTGCGTGTGTGTGTGTGTGTGTGTGTGTGTGTGTGTGTGTGTGTGTGTGTGTATGACGGTCGTTGACACACGTGCAGGACCCTGCACATGTACTTTGCCTGTGCAGCCCAATGTGTTTATGGATTGATGTGTGTGTGTGTGTGTGTGTGTGTGTACGTGTGTGTGTGTGCGTGTGTGTGTGTGTATGTTTGTGTACAAGTGTTTTAATCAGGAGCACACATGCATGACATATTTTCATTGCATCCCTCTCTCATCTCTTTTCTCTCTCTCTCTCTCTCTCTCTCTCCTCTCTCCCTCTTTCTCTCTTTCCCCCCTCTCTCTCTCTCTCTCTCTCTTTATCTGTCTAATTTGTATTGTGATCCACTGACGCAGCAGATCATGTCTGTTCATCACCCTCAAGGTCCCCTCACATCAACACAGCCATCTGAGTTCAGACCCGCATGTATCCTCCTGTACAATACAACATGCCCCCACCCCCACCTTCTCTCTCTCTCTCTCTCTCTCTCTCTCTCTCTCTCTCTCTCTCTCTCTCTTTCTCTCGTCTTCTTTCTCTCTCTCTCTCTCTCACACACACACACACACTCTTTCTCTCTCTCCCTCTCTCTCTCTCTCTCTCACACACACACACACACTCTTTCTCTCTCTCTCTCTCTCTCTCTCTCACACACACACACACACTCTTTCTCTCTCTCTCTCTCTCTCTCTCTCTCTCTCTCTCACACACACACACACACACACACACACTTTCTCTCTCTCTCTCTCTCTCTCTCTCTCTCTCTCTCTCTCTGTCTCTCACACACACACACTCTCTTTCTCTCTCTCTCTCTCTCTCTCTCACACACACACACACACTTTCTTTCTCTCTCTCTCTCTCTCTGTCTGTCTCTCTGACATATGTTGAGTGCTTTCCTCTCTCTATCTCAATTCAATTCAATTATCTCTCTCTGTCTCTCTCACACTCTTTCTTTCTTTCTCTCTGTCTCTCTCTCTGTCTCTCTCTTTCGTCACTCACTCTCTATGCAGAGGTAACTGGCAAACACATTTGGCCACCACATCGGCCAGGCTCTGTAAAAGCCCTTAAAGACAGCAGGGTAGCATGTACCATACTGGGGCATCCATGAACAGACGTGTGGGTGTTTACATTCGTGTAGGCCCTCTGACACCCTATGATGAAATCCCATGTTGCCATGTAACAGAGAGAAGAAATCAACAAACAAACAAACAAACAAACAAACAAACAAACAAACAAACAAACAGCAGCAGCAACAACAACAACAACACTGCTAACCATACCAGGGGCTGTTCACTCACGGTTCATAAATCATTGCGTTACCGACCTCTCAGGACAGCTCAAACCCCCTGACAGCTTTCTCTCTCCCATAGCTGATAGGCAAGCTACAAAACAACACAGACCATGAACATTCCACAGTCTGTGTGTGAGAGAGAAAGACAGTACAGTTTGTCCAGAGCTTCCCCCACCCTCTTCTGTCCAAAATGGCAAACACTGTCCAACTGATTGCTTATATTTCAATGCTTGTTGGCTTGTTGTACCTCAGTCTAAATGTTTATTACTAACACAGTCATTTTACAATGGTTTGGTGCAAATAACGTAAGCCATTCAAGTCATTATTGCTGCAGCGACAGCTATGTTGTGGCAACGTATACTGTAGCACCCAGCTTATTTGTCACTGTGGATGGCATGGCTACAGACAACCAAGCAAAAATAGCCAGAAGCCAAACCAAGCTGTGACTTTGGCAGGATGATGGCATGACATAATGCATGAGATGGCAGATGGTAGGTTTTTCCCCTAACCATCCCTGGTTTAAAATGAATAAATGAATAAAAAGACAGAGGTTTTTTGGAGTCAAACGAGTGTCTACAACAGGGCCCTTGGTGAAAGCGGAATTAGAAACACCTGCAGCACCTCTAACCTGCCGGCTCGTGCTGAATTCTAAGTCCCATACATAATATATCAGCCCCATCTGGTGTACTTCCAGTAAGCACTGAGGGTGGGGGGTAATGAGGTGTGTGGTGGTGAAGAGTGCTGCGCTACATGATGAAATGTGCTACCGCTCAGACTGTAATGGGAGCCGTCTGGGCCTGGCTGGATGGCAGACCCTGCCCAGGGGTTTGATGAGGGCTGTGGAGTTGGCACTGATGGGGGGTGGGGGCGGAGTAGGTGAGATGGGGTGGGGTTTGGTGCTGGCTGTGATGAGCCTGATGTCGCCATCTCAGGACCCCAACTGCACCAACGAGAAGGAAAAGGGGGTGGGGATGGGATGGGGGTCGGAGGGGTTTGGGGTGGGGGGGGGGGGGAGGGGGGGGTTGGGTTTGGTGCTGTCTGCACCTCAGGACCCCAACTGCATCAACTACAAGGAGACCCAAATGAGTCAACCCCCCCCCCCCCCCCCATCCCCCCCACCACCATTCCCCCACTGCCCTTTCAGCTCAGCATGACCAAGGAAGCACCCCAAGACCCTCACAATGCCTGTGCACTCAGACACTCAAAGGGCCTGCATGTCAAAAATGTCCTTTCTCTGTTTTTTTTTGGGGGGGGTTTTGGGTCACATGTTTGTACACTATTATTGCTCTTAAAGTGTCAAAAGCAGCCTTTTGGATGTTCCATTAGGGGAAGCTCTTGGTGTACTGTATGACGATGCCTTAAAGGAACGAGACGTGCATAATTACAGACAAGACTACTGCTCAACTCCACTTGCTTACTTAAAATGAAGACACTCATAAGATACAACAAAAAACGAGAATGTTGCAAGTGTAAAATTGAATCTTTCCGACTTTAGATGCATGATAATCAATAATTTCCCAAGTGCATTAGTACACCTTTAATCTTCACAAATCTCATTGAGGAAAAAAAAATCTGATCAGGTGAAGGCATTGTAATGGTGGGCCTTTTCATTTTGTGGAAGAAGAAAGATCAGAGGCAGGAAATCTCTGGGGGGGAGACAAGAGGACATCCTGGGAAGACACCTGGGAGACACAGCAAAATCCACCTTTTAGTTCTTATTTACACTCATGCTGTGTGTGTCCCCCATTCTCTCTCTCTCTCTCTCTTTCTCTTTCTCCCTCTCTTCTTTCAAGGGGTGGAAGCTTCTGCTGTTTCTGCCCCTTTTTTCCCTGTCTCTTTGTCTTAAAATAAAGCCCCCCCCCCCCCCCCCCATTTCACCCCAGATTTGTCCTGCAGCAACTAAGCTGTAATTAGCGTAATTCTTTTAATTAAAGAGCCGTGAGACATTCCCCCCATAGCCGTTGTCGGCGGTGATAACGGATGAGTCGGCACACCTTAAAACTGAAGTGTCACCAGCAATTAGACTAATGGCTCCGTCAACGGAGGGCTCCTAAGTACAGGTGAGAAACGTTCGACCCAGACGAACACGGTTACGTGATTGGGGTCTCTTGCTGCTAGAAGAAACACACACTGCTCTGGACCTGTGCACTATACTGCCCTACAAACCCAAAAGGCAGTACATGTAACTGCATATTTTGTCAAATTGAGTTCAGACTGGAAATTGACTTTATACCACCTCCTTTGTCTTGTGACTTAATCTCTTGCTTCTTCCTATTAAGTAAAATGTAAGAGGGAAAAGTAACTCTTGGTCTGTAGGCTGAGCTGGCAAAAGAAACAAATGTAACCATCATCCTGACTAAATATGTTGGCAGCTTTGGCCTAATGGTTAGGGAGTTGCTCTTGGAATTCGAGGGTTGCAGGTTTGTTTCCCGTACTAGTAGGAAAATATGCGGGTGAGTGAATAACCTAGCCTAGCCTAGTGAATCTGCTCCTTGTACTTCATTTCATTTTGTACAGAGGGTCTGGACCAGAGGCCGTTGGAGGTCATGTAAGAGGACCGAGCAAGTCTTAGCCAATCAGTGAACAGAGGGTGTGTTTGTGAGCCATGACGTTGACATTGTGTGCTACATTTTAATTGTAGTGCGTAGGTAAGCTAATTGCATACGTGACGACCAGACATGGTGGACCAGACAGATTGGGTAAAGGCAGAGCCACTTGTTTTAAACTTCAGAGTCCACACCTCCAGGAAGAAATAATTTGTCATGGTCTCCGTTCCAGACCTTCTGTACAAAATGAAATGAAGTACGAGGGGCTGGTTTACCAGGTTATGAATAACCAGCACCCTTATCCATGGCTGAAGTGCCCTTGAGCAAGGCATCTAACCCCACGTTGCTCCAGGGGGACTGTCTCTGCGTCTGTCACTGTGAGTCGCTCTGGCTAAGAGTAATGTAATGTAATATAAGATGTAAACATACTATGTATCAACGCTAATTAGCACTATCAGTGCAGTCAGAGCTAATAGTGATTCCATTTTGTACATTTCCTAAAAAGTGACGATCAGTGGATCTCTGCCAACGCATATGAGTACATGAAACTGTACCGTGCGGTCTGCATTCATGTGTGCACTTGTATGTACAGTAAGCCCCAGTGTGTGTGCAGCAGATGTTAGGTTCTGTGTTGTAGTGGTGGTGATGCGTACGGGTCCTTTGGCAGGTCACTGTCTGCTTATATGCGTGTGTCTATATGTGTATATGTGTGTCACGTGCCGCTGGGGCAGATGGGCCCTTCGAGCAGCCAGCCTTTTCCTCATTACACGGGTGGTGAGCTCGGTAAGAGCTCCAGCCTTTTAATCAATGAATGCCATGGCAAGAAATACAGACCACCCACATAAAAGAGAGTTAAGCTCGCTCGTTGGTGTGTGTGTGTGTGTGTGTGTGTGTCTGTCTGTGTGTGTGTGTTTGTGCTTATGTAAGCCCCCCACTGGTCTAAACTATATGTGTGAGTTGTGAGTCTGTACGTGTTTGTATGGAGGGATGTAAATGTGTGATGTTCATATAACATATGTGTGTTCCAAATGAACGTACATTGTTCACTGTGGTTTGGTTATGAAGGCTACATGATGTGCTTGTGATTCCTCGTTCATTATACGTCATTTGGTTTCTATACTGTAATTACAGTGATGAGACATCTTTACAGCTCTCTCTTTCTCTCTCTCTCTCTCTCTATCCCTCGTTCTCCTTACTTTTTCTCCTCTCTTTTTCTTAGCTCATGTATAATTACTTACATAATTATAGTTCTCTCTATCCCACTGCTACATCACTCTGTCTCTGTCTCGTTCTCCTGAGCACTCTCTCTCTCTCTCTCTCTCTCTCCCTCCTCCATCAGCATGACAAAGTACAAATGCCACACTCTGTTTTATTTTTAATGTCTTTCTTCATCCCAGCACAAATACATATACAAACTGTGTGTGTTTGTGTGTGTGTGTTTTGCGATTATACTTGCATACACGTTAGTCTGCAGGGGGTTGGTGTGTTTGGAGTGCGTGGATGTCAACTACGACTGTAATTTTTATGGCAAAGATTTTTGCAAATGACATCCCAGTAGGTACAATTAGTCCAATTGCTTAGCAACAGAATGACACTTTTGAGCAAGGCTGGGAAAATCAAAGAGCTGTGTCAATGAGACGAGAGCTATACCTGCCTTCTGCATCCACCGCTGAGGCAAAGTTGTCTGCGACGCTCCTTGATGCCTCCCCTGAACGCACCTTTAGCCCATTTTCCTGTGCTAAAGGCAATGATACAGTGTCTGACAGAGGCTTTCTTGTATTTCAGAAGTCACTTTTACTGGAAACCAACAGCTAGAGCTTTTAGGTTTACAACTAGAGTTTTCACTACAAGCACGCCGACACTGATGCAAGCTTGCTAGTCTGCTAAATAGTGTCTTTTGGCAGTGCTGTGCTATGAGAGCTTTGGTGAATTTGTGTCAAATTCAAGGTACAAAGTACAGTACTGGTGTCTCAGAGGCTTTGTGGAAGCTGTCACTGTGGTGTCACAAGAGTGTTGACAATTTTAGAGGTAGCTGTTCCACACCACTTTCTGGAAAGCAAACACCTGCATAGTGTGATGTGCATTAGTTATTCTACACATAACTACTGTATGTGGTATGTGGTACTGTGTGTGATATCAAAACCAGTTTCCAATAGTTTCACAATAACGGTTCACTTTACTGTATCAGACAACAGACATAAAACTGCTAAAACTTGCACTATAATTAGTGATGATACAAAGTCACCATCACACTGTTCCTACAGTAGATACCACAGAACATCCCTGGCCAGGGTGGCACACAACGCTCTGGTTTGCATCATATCACATATCAACTCTTCCACACGTCTCCAAAAACTATGTATATGTAAGTGAAACAAATCATTACTATCCATCTATCCATCAAGACTTCAAGATCTGCACTTATGCAAATACACCTGGATAACAGTGCACTGTAAATTTTAATTCTTTTTTTTGAAGGAGGGTTATTGGACACAAAAGTATGATATTCTATTCTGATTTTGAAATGGCCATCTGTGGCTGAAACTGATGTTCCCATATCAGTAGGCTAATTATGGTGTGGATGTGCCATGTCAGAAGCAAGGCTACTAGCCTTCTTGTCACACCATGTGTGATCATCCACATAGTCCAAGAGAAGAGTATCTCTTTATTTGTGTAGGTGTGCGCACAAAATCCCCTATTGATTTTTTTTCTGACAAGCTGGGCCTCCTTTCCCGATAACGATGGATCTTAGCCTTAAGAGCAACGTAAACGATTGATCCCACGAACGTTCTTACAGTCCTTACGGACCGTTTCTCGAACATTATCGTACGTTAACGCGCGTGCCCTGCTCTTAAGATGGTTCTTAGACCTGAAAGTTGTCGCTATTAAGTGACGTAGGAGCTTTCTTTTGAACTTCATTGGGCATACGGTAAAGTTGGCTTCAATGCAAGAAAATACATTTTAAAACAATAAACAAAACTTGTAACGTTTGCGTATCTCTCATCTATAATTTATCTCATTCAAGTGTAAGCAAAAAAGATCTCTGACCAGTCTGAGTACACAAACAAAAATATATTTGATTTAAATAGCCTATGTAGGGCACTGTATTCAGATGTTTATGTTACGTGTTTTCTGCACATGTCTAAAATAAGCCCACTTACTGTGACTGTCCTTGTGCGGCTGTGCTAAAGGCACTGGATATAGGGTATTTGAAGGCATCGGGGGACAAGACGGGAGACGTAAAAACAGTATGCCTACAGAAAATGAGGACTGTCTTTGATATAGTTTAAGATTTCAGCAGTGCGATAAGGCGAATTAAGCCGTATAGTCCTACTGTCATTTTGATTTTCAACAGGTTCAAGGCCACACTATCCCTGCTGTTTTTAAATACTGCCCGTCAACAATGTCTTCGCCACTCCCTTTTTGTTATGCCCATGGAACTGTCATGTTCCAAGCTTTTTGTTTTGACGGACTTTATATCGCTTCTGGGCTATATTTCTCTTAGTTGCCTCGAAACGCTCCCGTTCATGTAATGCCCATACAAATCACATGTAGGATCACCGTTCCATTATGCCCAATCTTACTATCAAATATAGTTGACGTATGTGGCTGCAATCATATTGATTTGATTCCAGGCCCTTGCGTAATTTAGGCTACTTCTTTATTTCCGTTGGTCTGCTGTGTCAGCTACATGATGTCATGGTAGTTATATGGTAGTTGCATGATAGTTACAAGAATAATGTCTTATGACAACATCTTCAGGCACGCGTAGCCTATTTTCACTTCACATCCTCTGGGTGTCTCCACTGTGCCACGCCAGTTAAGATCAATCTTAGAGCTCTACGAGTGCTCTGGACCACACGTAGAGTTACGTGTGATTCCACGATGGTTCTTGGCCAAGGAAGGTTTCGGGAAACGGTCCGTAAACTCTACGATGGTGCTAAGTGTGAAGTTGAGTACTACTTAGGCTTAAGTACTACTTAACATCGCTCGTAGTGCTTTCAGGAAACGAGGCCCTGTTGCTTTATACGTAGCTACTATGGCACTCTACTGCATCTAACTCTAAAGGAAACAGTTCAGTTCAGTTCACTTTCCAAAGGGAAACTTGTCTTGCAGTCAGGTACACATCACAAGACACAACAATACACAAAACACGAGAAGGCACAACAGAACAGTATACAAGAAACAACAAATTAGTACTCTGTTTTAGCAGTCTAGGTTTCACACAGATAATCCCCAGAATCCTTTATGTGCAACAACGCAGCAAGTATGTTTGCCGTGGAAATGTAGCCAATGTATTGCTCTAGGGATAAAAGAATGTTTAGTTCTGTTGCATATATAAAAGAGGACTCTTAGTCTCCGACCTGATGGAAGAGCTTCAAATGTGCAGTGAAGAGGGTGATCTTTACAAACAGTTCAGTATAGACTTTGCCTTCTGTATGACTCATTCATGAATGGACTACAAGAATGACTGTAGACAGCCAATAAAGTTCCCCTCCACTTTTAGAATTTGGCTGAGATGATTTTAGTCCTTGACACGGATGCCTCCATACCAGGCAATAGAACTAAAGGCGAGGACATATTGAATATAAGACTTGTAAAACAACATAGGCAGGCAACATAGCCCTGTCCACATTAAAGAAGTTTAACTTTCTGAGGAAGGACAACAGGTTGCTGCCCCTTCCTACAGATGGCCTAAGTGTTTATACCCAATTTCAGCTTGTTGTCAGTATTTGCACTGTTCAACAATTTCAGTACCACTCTCTGTAATATGGATCAGTAGTGGAGAACAAGGTGGGTTTCTTTTGAAGTCAATGACCATGGGTGCTTCTACAAAAGGTCATGCCAAACTGCAATCATTTTCAGCCAAAAGCAGGTTTAACATGTCAATATCACAAGATAAAGAAATTATACCATTTTCAATTATTGTTACTGTCGCTAAATTTTTAAGCCTACTGAACTTGTAGCCAAATTGAATTGCTTGTGTTACCTGCCTTTATCGCCACACCCTCGGCCAAATCCCAACATAACCCCTGTCAATATGTATACAGTTTATACCAGTTTAAACAAAAAAATCTTGTGACTGCTTGAAAGGGTCAGAAAGGTGTTGGCACCTCAAGGTCAAGGGTAAATGCCACACACTGATGAAGATGGAAAAACTTTAAACTCTACTTTGAAAGGTAGATATTGAAAGTATGTAAAGCGTATGTGAGGTTAAAAACAATCTGCCAGTTCTATGACCAGCCATGACCAGCCACGTCAGAGGCAAGCTGACCCATAACACATTTCAAACTGAGTTTGAATACATACACTGTATGAGAAGGACTACATATTTCAAAGCATATTTATCTATAATACTTTACCCCCAAAATGATTTATATTTATCATAAATGTACAGATATATCTGACCAGTAAATTAATGTAATGCAATATAAAATGACTGGCTAAGGATGGGAAAGGAAAGTGTGCACAAATGCCTGACAGAAGCGATATAAAGACATTTTCGACACTTTTGAGAATTCCTGCACTGATATTCTTAACACTGCCTCAAGACACCATCCCCTGCTTCACTGACCAATCCAGTTTCCCCCCTGGAAAAGCAATACTGCCTACTGCACCTTAAAACGAGCTAGAAACCTATTAGTCATCAGCTTAGTCAGGTCAAGCTGACACGGATGAGCAGCTAGCACCTTTAATTGTTTTTTTTTTTTTGTCGTTCTAAGTCATTAACACATCTGCACCCTCTGCTGGTCAAAGCTTACCCTTGCACGCTCCTGTGACAACCCCAGTTGTAAGTCATCAAGCGGCAGACCTACCTGAGTCTAATTCCACGACTCTTCCACTGCAAGACCAGAGGAAACTCCAATGCCAGAATCTCATTAGCAAATCTCTCTGTTCTCCCTCCCTGTTTTTACGCCACACTGCCAGCATCGACCAGCTGAAACTCTCAATGCCAGATTCACATCAGGAAGTGTCTGCACCATACATCCCCTCTGTCTGTGTTTACAACTTAACCCCACAGTCGTGCAACATAGGCCAGCATTGCTTACGTATTTGTATGTACTTATTTTCCTTTAGTGTGGTTTCCTGTACTGTGGTTTCCCCGTGGCTGAAGAGAGGTAAAGCGTACAGTATATTGAGATTGGTCAGACCCTGTGTTGCCTCCTCCTGACTCGTGCCTTAGGCAGGGGCGCGCTGGTTAGGCTTTTTATTTAGTGTGCAAACCTTGTGCTGGCGCTCGCCGAGGCCTCTCCCGACGGAACCGCTGCCGTGTTTGTTTTGTGGGTGTGTGAATTAGAGGTGATTCGTTTGCTCAGTAATGACGTGGGAGAGGCCTAATTAGGCCAGTGTTGATGGGTGCGTTAATTAGTCTCTAGTGTCTTATGCTAATGAGACCTTGATTTGGTGTGCCCACCAAATATCTCTCTCTCTCCCTCTCGCTTGCTTTCACACACACAGATGTGCATAGGCACACACACACACACACACACACACACACACACATGCACACACACACACAGATGCACACAGTTACACACACATACACACACACAGAGATGTACACAGTTACACATACATATTAACACGTACTAACACACACACACACACAGACAGACACAGACACACACACACAGACACACACACACACAGCTCTCTTATGCACACGCTCCCTCAGGAACACACGCAAATATAAGGAGAGATAGTGTTATATAATCCAGAACAATTAGTTTAATGCTGGACGGACTCGCAGCCACCTGGACCAGAAAGGCCTTAAAGCAGTTCATCCCTGGTGTCCTCTCCCTTACCACACATAGACCATCAAATGCCATGCAATAAATCACAGATTTATTAACATCCATAAATATGTTTAAGCAGTCACCAGCAGACCATTGTACAAGAAGCAGAGATATGAATAATTATGCTTTTATGAGTTCTTGCAACATGCAATTTACCAGCTTTCATGTATGGACAGGAACATGTATGATAAATATTTTACTTTTTCCAACATCAATAGCTGTCCTGACTTAGCCTGGTTAACCAGCACCTCATACTTAATTTCATTTTGTACAGAGGGCCTGGCAGTGCTTTCATTGACATTGCTGTCAATGAAATTTTGCCCAGCCAATCAGTGAACAAAGAGAGTGTTTGTGAATGATGTAGTGCATAGGCAGGCTAATTGCATACGTGAAGATCAGGTGTTAGCAATTGGGTAAAGGCAGAGCCAATTGTTTTAAACTTCCACACCTCCAGGAAGAAATCGTTTCTCAATACAGCACTGCCAGACCCTGTGTACAAAATGAAATGAAATACATGGGGCTGGTTTACCAGGCTAGTCTTGACCATGATCAGCTTTCAGTTGCTATTCTCATTTTAATGCCATTAAATAGAATAAAAGTGAAAGATACCATTTTAAAGACTGACAGTGATTCTAACTCTACAAGCCATGTTGTTGTTTTTTTCTCTGTTTTGGGTGAAGAGTTTCTTCTTTTTTCTTTCACTTTCTTTCCTCCACTTTCTCCGTGGCCACTGCAGGACATGACAGAAGTTGGAAGGAAACACAAAAGAGGCATGGGAGAGATCTTACCAAAGCATCACACAAGTTGGGGAACTTTGAAAGACTTTAGTGTCTCCACCATCATTATTGCACAGTCCCTTTGACTTCTCTGACATACCTAAGTTAAAGCAACACTAAGTAGTTTCTGTCTTCGGCCGCCCTACAGGTTACAAGCGGAACTGTGTCTCATTTGAACTACATAGAGACCATCCACTCCTCCAAACTTACTTAGTGCGGTTATAGCCCATTCAGGGCGGCAACACGAATTCAGAAGTGCCTTTCGCCCTGTTAAAAGTTGATGAACTACTGAAACGATTTTGGAAACATTATTTTGATGTTGAAAACACTACTTTGTGTTGCTTTACAATATGCAAAGATAAAAAACATTGTAAAGGAAAAATGTTTCCTGCATCAAACACTATACAGCCATATTACACCATGATTGCTGCATTGTCACTTTGACTGGTGTGAAATAACTAAGATATATAAGTATTTTTTTTCTATAAAGAACAATTTCTTTTATACATTGAAAACCTTTATTTCACATTACAATATATAAAGAAATTGTGTTCCTACACCAAACACTACACATCCATGTTACAACATCTTTTACAGCATACCTCGTACTTCCAGCCTGCACTCCACCTCATCCTCCCCCAGGTCATTGATGGCTTTGCAGGTGTACTTTCCCCCGTCAAACAGGCTGGGTTTGCGGATGTTCAGAGTCAGAACGCCCTGGTTATTCTGCATGATGAACTTCGGGTCCCCGCCAATGATCATCTTGTTCTTCATCCAAACTATCTTTGGCTGGTGAACACACACACACGTACACACAAATACTTGTTTTTCTATGCTTGTGAGGACCTTCCATTGACTCCCATTCATATCTAACTAAAGAAAGCTTAACTGTGCCCAGACCAAAACAATCCCAGTCCTAACCTGTCAGTAAAGAAATGTTTTTGCACTTTTACTTTTTTCAATAACAACAAAATGGCCAAGAAAACACTATTGTGAGGACCATCATAATGTCCTGACAAATCCATTTTTTGTTAGTCTTCCTATCGTTGTGAGGACATTGGGCCTCACAACCATAGAAATACATGACCACACACACATATATACATATTGACATGTGCATATGAACACACATACACACACACACATACATACAGTACACATTGACATGTACATGCGCACACAGCAACACACACATACAAACACACACACACAGAAAGGGAGAAAATATATATCCATATTCACTTACTAGGACACATACACATTACCATGTACAGTTTCATTCTTTTCTTAGTTATAAAAAAAAAAATACTGTCATAAATACACTAAATGGTTGACACTATGCTGTACTATGCTATACTGTAGAGCCTCGGACAGAGCGATCAGTCAGACTCCTCCATCATCCTCCATCTCCTCAGAGGAGCAGTGTGATGGCTGCCATTGTCAAAGGCTGCTACACACATAATGGAGCAGCAGCTGTTTCCGCCTGCAGCCGAGCATTACAGGGTCCCCCGGATCAATTCTAGCAGAAGTGTTTGATGGGGGACCACGTACGGCGATGCATCCAGCATGCAAGGAGAGGCGAGGGAAGGCCAGATCTGGCCAGCACAGCTGCCATATGGCTGTAGCCGTGGTGGGTGCCCATTGCAGAGTGCCGGCATCTGCGATGGAACTGTTCTCGCAGCTGGAGGGAGCGTGTGTCCGTGTTCTTAGGGTCTAAGGTTTCTGGGGTCCTGTATCACTGGGGTGCCATTTTTTTCAATCACGATAGAGTAAGAGGCCATTTGGACCTATTACAACTAACACAACAGTGAATACAAAGCTTGGAAACTGCATTTTGAAGTGTGCTATTATGTGGTATACAGAACTGGGGATCAAAGAAGCTTTGCAGAACAGGACCCTGGGAACATAGCACCATGGGAATGTAAGACCTTTTGTCATGGTCCTATTCCATGCTATATAAACCTGGGTGATAAAGGACCCTTGAATGGACCTGAGAAAGAAGCCTGGGAACATCTCAATGACCACCAGCTGAATGTGTGTGCATACCGGGCGTAGCATTCACAGGGGGCGTTACAGAGAGGTCCATTCTATGGACGTCCGTGATCAGACCAAGTTAAAGATTCCACATTTGTATGTGGAGATGGGTTAATTATATCTAAAAGGATTGCGCTTTGTGAGGATGTTTTGTCTGTAGACACATCTTTTGAATTCAGAACAGTTGGTCTGATCTATTGAGGAGCTGTCATTTGAACCTTTGACTTGTGAGCAGTGCTTTTTACAATGAGGTTTTGTGGGAAAGTACACATGTTCACAGTAGAATAACATTGAATTAAGTCAGCAGAGAATTTCACGGGTTAGTAGAATGCTTCTGTGTATTCATTAGCCTGACTTTCTAGGAAGCATGAGGGGCTAAGTGTATAGCTACTGTGAATGTAGTGATGTC
>CM050216.1:18646242-18661242 GCA_027475355.1 Coilia nasus | reverse complement strand
ACCCTCCTGATGAACTTGGTTCGGAGCTGCCGGGGCAGGCGGATCTTGGGGTGCTCTGCAGGGAGCGAGAAGAGGTGGTTTCAGTGTGAGACTAGCATGTGAGCTCAAAGAGATAGCCACACAGGAAGCTATTAGCCTAACAGTGAAAATGTATGTCTGTAAGCCATTTGGAGAGTTAAAGAATGTACAGGCTGTAGTAGAGGTCATTAGAGTAAGTATATCTTTACTTCCCTTGATTGCTGTGATTTATTGAGCATGAGTTGATTCATTAATGCATTGAGTCTTTGTGTCAGGGAATATTTGTTGCTGCTCATAAAAATAGGCTATGCTTGCACATTTAAGTGTGTGTGTGTGTGTGTGTGTGTGTGTGTGTAGTATATGTGTGTTTAGCATGTGTGTGTGTGTGTGTGTACTTGTTTGTTAAACTGTCTGCTCACCCATAATCTCTCGAATAGTAACAGCCTGCTGCAAGGTAGCTGGGGGGCTGCGTCCGGCAATATTCACCGCAAACACACGAAACAACAGCTTCTCTCCCACAGGAAGATTCCGGACTCGGTAGCTGTTTTTGTCCACTGGCTGCTCATTGGCTTGCACCCACTCAGTTTCTGTGGGGAAGAGGGGTAGAGACAGGGGATGAAGACAAGGGCGTGGTCATCCACTCCAAGGCCTTTAAGACCAATGGAGGGATCACACAGGCCATGTAGATCACGTAGGCCATTAGAGAGAATCTGATTTTTGCACTGTAGGCCAATTAAGACAGGCTGATTGAGCTGATGCTTTATTGCAACTGAGTTCTGGGTTTGTGTTCTGCTACAGGTTCTACTCCCACTCTGTCAGGTTTGGTCCAGGCTGAGACATTGACTTGAATGAGACATGCAATTTGAGCCTCACTGGAATGGTAGACCATCCAGAGGTGGACATCCTGCAGAATGTAAAACTTCTGCCTTAACTAAACTAGTTGATCCTAGTTTGCATATATCATCAGACAGGTACAGTAGATAAGTTATTCTAAGTTAATTAGTAAATCCTCTTTTGTTAAGTGCACAGGCAGAAAGAAATTCATGGCAGATCTTTTACTTTCTGAAGCTGATGTGTCCACCTTTTGTATCATCTACAGTTTAGTGTGGAGCCTAGTTTGCACGTGTGGGATGTGTCTCTTAGTAACCATATGAGCAACATCACATAATAGACAACTTTTATAATAGTTTCAGTGTGTAGGCTGCATCTGAATACGGAACATGTCACAAACATGAAAAGTAAAACAGGAATATTACTTTTAAACCAATTTGTAGTCAAAAAACGAAACCTAATTTAGGCTAATTAGTTGTATTATGTCAATCAGTTGGCAGAATATTTGGTTGCACTGGAACAGCAATATTGGCAGTGTAGACACCCTCATGTGTGTGTAAGGTACAGTAGCCATCACAGATGGTGTGGCAGGGGCCTAATTAAGACACTATATAAGGATTTAATATGTGAGTCTGAAAGCATACTTATGTGAGTCTGAAAGCATATTTATTTACAAGACTATTTCTGTAATTCAACTATAAAAAGTTAATACATATATATTATTAATTAACATAATAAATAAAACAACTTATAACACGTCTCATTTAAAAAACAAGCCATTTACACTGACTTTATGTCACCAGAATACCCACATCATACAGCACCCGAAGGTATTGTTTGTTGTTTATCTATTGGAATCTACCGCACATGTGTACACTTTTGCAGGTCTCGTCCTACCTCCTTCTTTGCACCATTCGATGATGTAGCCATCGATGCCCCCGGCTCCCAGCCTCTCGGGTGGCCTCCACTTCAGGGCACAGGTGGTGTTGGTGACATCCTCCACCAGGAGACGAGTGGGCTCGCTCGTTGGTGCTTAAAGGTCGACATGAACAAGAGCAAGGGCAAGCCGTGAGCTCACCGCGAAATCTATTCAGCAAAAGTTCCATTGCACAGCACTTTCACTTTAAAAAATGAGGATGTTTTATACACCTTTTCAGGACTGTGAGCGGGAAGACCACCGTTTGCAGGCCATAAAAATGATATGTGTGGGAGTGAAGAGAATACAAAGTAAAAAGAAAATTGATACTTAACCCAGTTAAGTCATCATGTTACTTGCACTGAGTTCAGTCATGTTGACATAAAGTGTCAACCTTATAAGCTTATGTGTAATAATCTTGACACTATGCACTGACATAAGTCAGTGAAAGTAATGGGATGCCCTGACTGGGTTTAGATGAGTCAGCACATAGCATTTTACAGCGTGCAGACAAAGGACAGAAACAGATATGTGGGTAACCCACGCCTACCTATTGGCATGAAAGGCTTGGAAGTGGCGCTGGGCTGTGAGATACCAATGCCATTGACAGCAAAAACTCTCATCTCATACAGCGTGCCCTCAATCATCTTCTTGGCCTCGTACGTGGTGGACTCGTGGATGTCAAAGTTCAGCTTGGTCCACCTCTGAGAGCCCTTCTTCTTCCTCTCCATCAGATAACCTGGAAGTGACATCATGAACAGTATGGGTAGTCAAAACACTATCAATGGGCTTGTTTGAAATTGGCTGGCTGGCTTAAAGCGATGCATTCTGGACATGAAATGGTGACATATTTGGACAATCTTGTCCAAATGTCAGTATACCACATGGGTGGGTGATAGGGTGACATTCGGTCCAAAAATGCCACTATTTCAAGTCTAGAATGGATTGCTTTAAGCCAGCCACTAGCCAGCCAGCTGATCTCAAACAAGCCCACTGCCATGATGTGTATGGTGTACGCACGGCCCACACTGCACTGTGGCTCTGTGCTTATATGATCTGACCTTTAATGGGTGCGCCCCCGTCAAATTTGGGGGCCTCCCAAATGATGGTTGCTGTGTCCTCTCCAACCCCAGTGCACTTGACATGCTCAGGGGGATCTGGCACATCTGTAAAAATGAATGAAAAGAGTAGAGGAGGGAAAAAAAGAGTAAATCGCAAAAAGACATATGCAGAGACACAATGAAATAAAGATGATGGAAAGAGAGGATAGAGAGGAACTGCCAAGACTTTTTAATGAGATGGATGAAGATTAAAGAAAGGCTACTAAAGAATATTCATCATTCATAAGAGCAAAGATGGAGAGAGGACACAAAAAACTACAGAAAAATAATTAACGACAGAGAGAGAGACAGAGAGAGAGAGAGGGAAAGAGTGAAAGAGACAGTGGGCTGAGTCGGTTACTTACCCACAATCTTAACTGTGAGCTCGGCCTTGTCCTCTCCAGCTGGGTTGATGACGGTGATCGTGTACCTCCCCTCGTCGCTCCTCTCGGCCCCCTCAATGACGAAGCTGCTCAGAGTCTTCCTGGTCTCCACCCGCACACGGCCCTCCGCTTCGGTGATCTCCTGAACCAGCCCGAGACAGAATCACAACAACCCCATTTATACTAACCCTATATAAGCCAAACCTGGTGTTTGAACTTAACATCACTTTCGACTGTTGGCTTCATGGCCCATACAGTATAAACTCAGCAGCAGACACTCTAGCCTGGACTGCTTCTGCTCCGTTCTGTTGCTCCACATTACATGTCATTTAGTTGATGCTCTTATCCAGTGCATGTTATAGTGAACTAAATACAAGTACAGTAAGGTCCCCCTGAAGCAACTTGGGGGTAAAGGCCTTGCACATGGCACAGTGGGGATCAGACCCAGTGATCTAACTTGTAAGCATGCCATCCATCGAATACCCTTACTAGCTGCCTGTGTAGTAGTCAGAAGTGAGGAAGCCACGATCTAGAACGTCCGAATACCTTAGTAGGCTTTCAGTAGTAGGCGAAAGCCGGGCAAAGGTACCCTGGTGGCTTGCTATTTCCGGTAGTATTTTGCAGTGTGCAAATGAACTACACTACGCTATCCCATAAGTCAGCGGGAGGTTAAAAAGCGCAGAAGAACAACGCAAACTTCCCGCTCGTTAAAAGTAACCAAGACACAGTGGTCGGAGACAGTGGTCGCTAGTTCGGTGGTACACAAATGTGCATTTCAGTAATTAAAAGCCATGTAAGTAGTCGTTCACACCACTAATGCAAGTAAGTGTTAAGGTTATCTGATAAAAGGAGACTGCAGCATAGACAGCCATGACTGAAGGCTAACTAGCCGTGGTATCTAACCATTTGCTTCAAGCCAGCAAAATCATGACGTTGATGTAAACATCCAGGTCAAAGGACAGGCATAATGGCGGTGTTGTAGTACGTCCAAATTGTGCTGCCTGCTACTGGCTAGCTTGCTACGTAGAAGCTACTACTGTAAAGGCCGAGTGGTAAGTACCGCGTAGAACGCAGTGCCTACTAAGGATTGGGATGCAGGGATGGTGTTCTATTTGCAAGCCCTGATCACTGATCACCAGACCACCACCATCATCAGCAGTGTAATAAGCATCTGATTAACACATGTGTAATGACTTCATTTCCCTCAAGTCCTTACTTTGTCGCCCTTCTTCCAGCTCACAGTAGGCGCCGGGTCTCCAGTGATCTCCACGTCAAGGCGGAGCTTGTTGCCAGCGACGACGATGATAGTGTTCTTGTTGACCATGCTGCCGGTCGTGTCCAGGTGGATTTTGGGTGGCTCTGTTATAAAACAGGTGAACAAGTTCAGGCTTGGTGTCATGCATGCATCCAAAGATAAGCTAATGGCAAGTTGTGTGTATTATTCTAGTGCTTGGTCAGTACCCACCCTGGCGAGGAACATAATCGATCTTGATTTCTATGAAAAACAGGAAAAAACAAGGGGAAAAGTGTAAGCCTCAGTGAATTAAGCCATTGAAAAGTAATGTTTATTGCCTGTGATAGTAAATCTTGCTCTATCCCCATACCCAAGAAGTTGAGTTTGGCGGAGAGGGAAAGAGCGTATCCTTCCGGCACAAAGGTATAATCTCCTGCGTCTTCTGGCTTCACATCGTCGATTGTAAGCTTGTGAATCCTGCACCACAATCACCCAGCCGTTACCATGGCAACCAACAAACTCACACGACCTTGCGGTCATTCCAGAAAAAAAAAGAGAGCGAAAAGGTGCTCTCGCGGACCTGTCTCCCTGGCAACGACATTCTCAATAACCTGCATTGTCAGCTTCCTGAGATTACATAAACAAAACATCACCACCAGCCTTATGCACTTGTTCACAGAAAATGCTTCCGAGAACTAGCGAGCTTGTGTAGGACAGAGCACACTGTACCTTCCCGTATGTGTCATCTTGATGCGGTTGCTGGCGATGACTTCCACGCCATCTTTGAACCACTTGCCCGTCACCTTTTCGTCAGACACTTCGCATTTGAACATGGCCTGTTCCGCCGCTTTTACCGTCAGGTCGGCGATGCTCTGCAGCACCTCCAGCTCCTTGTCTGAAAGACAGAGGGGCCTACAGATACAGGCAGAGAGGCACGGCACACCGAGGGTGGAAACTAATGTGCAGTAAAGGGGGGGTGTGGTGGCCAGTGTTTGGCAGGTTATTGTGGGAGGTGGTGGTGGTGGTGGTGGTGGTGGTGGTGGAGGCAATGTATGGTATGTATCTTTTTTCTAATATCATACATTGACTTATTACTGTGAAGAAGGGCAAGTTTCCTCATCAGAGAAGTCTTCAGGCTCTAGTTTGAGGAATAACATGGTGGAAGTGGTTGGAAAACAAAATAGCCTTAAGACCTAAACAGCCCACGCAGGAGGACCTTAAGCTGGCCTGTGCAAACTGAAGTTGCTTAAGATACGATCTCTGGCATAACTAATTAGGGATCAGAATATTCCTTTTATTACTGAAAGCTTCTGATGTATTTACAGTGCACTGACTTTGCGAGCACAGCTGCGATATGCTGTGAAATCGGCCTTAAGACTTACTGTAATAGAGATGGCCTTTTTCCTTTTGATCACTGACCTGGCCTTTTTGTGATCTGGCCATGGACACCTCTCTCAAGGAATCGCTTTCTAAGGGACTGCTGGGATAGCCGAATGCTTGCTTGCACTTGGATACATTGATCATGTGCTGACCCCCTTGTCTTGTTCCATTTTACAAATCCAGGGAAAGTGATATTTATCCATCTCTGATCCAAAGCTGAAATGGACACTTCAAACTCGAGAGTCCTAATCTGTCTTATTCAAATATCTGCCAGAGAGGAGCAAATGCACTAGCAACCTCTTTCACATCAGAAATAGATGGGAAGAAACCATGTAACTGCACATTTCAAATGAGGTAAATTACAATATAAGTAAATAACTGCACTGTTAATTCCACCAAACTAGAGCGCCTTGAGTGAAAACCCAGACAGGATATTCATTATTAAGGGATATTCTTGTTTCTACTTTCAACTTAATCATCCACACATTTGAATCATCCATGGCATATTATAGATTACTGCAGACATTTACTTTCTTACTGCAGACAACTACTTTCTTACTCCTAGACAATTACTCTCTTAATATTATGGAAACAGGAAATCTATACATTTTAAATTATAACACAATTAAATTCATCAAAAACACAGAAAAATATATATATTTGCATTATTACTTTTAGAAGCTTTCATTGTAAGGATTACAGCATAATTCATAATGCTAAATATGTATTTCAATAAATGCCACAACAATGGTATAATTATTGAAGTATTATTTATACTTTCAGTCAGTGTTTTCAGTGTCTTGAAATACTGGATATGTAAAGGCTATATAAGCTTTTTCATACCCCTATCTATGTATCTCCTCCTAAACGTTCCAGTCCTGTAAAAGCACACTGTATCACACACGGACAGAAGAAACTATTGTGTGCAGCAATCAATGATATGCTATAAATAATCGTACGGAGATTAAGTTGAAAAGTTCAAAAGTGAAAGTGGAAGTCAGTCCCATTGGTCATTGTGATCACACAGTACAACACAGCACACAGTGCACACAACGAAATTCAATCTCTGCATTTAACCCATTACACACGTGAGCAGGGGGGGCAGCCATGACAATGGCGCCCGGGGAGGAGTGTGTGGGGACGGTGCCATGCTCAGGACACCTCAGTCATGGGGGAGGATGGAGAAGAGCGCTGGTCAGTCGCTCCCCCCACCCACCTGTCGGTGTCGGGAATTGAACCTGTGACTACAAATCCAATGCCTTAACCGCTAACACATGACTGCCCCAAGAAAATCATGGAAAAGTCCATGATATTATCTTAACAACCGAGTAGCCCAAAAATGGGCTACTTTTCTACCACAGTAGATGTGACACTACAGAGCACAACTTTCTACTAACTTGTTGTTCCCAACTCTGAAAATGACAGATAAAAAGAAACCGGAAATAAGATAAATACTTACATTACAGTATTATTATTTACATCAAGGGTTGACAGCACATACATAATGCATAGTAATACCCAGGGCATGGGATGAGATGCTCACACATGTGTGTGTAAAAAGTGGTAAGGTGCGTGGATCCAAAAGTAATCTTACAGGTGCCATACACAGAGAACAAGTTAGATAACGAGGAGGTCCGCACCCTGCATATGCTTCAAAAGTTTATCTAATCAACAAAGAACAAGTCAACAATGTCATTATACTCGCACATATAGGTAGGCCTGCACAGAGAGATGGCTGGGTCCCTGAAAAGATCCAATTATTGGGCCCTACTACTTCCAAAAACACCCCTATGGTTTTAACCTGACTGGGCCCCTCCTGGCATCTGGGCCCTGGAAAGCTTTCGTGTTTATCCCCTCCATGTAGGCATGAAATGCACTGCACTGTACCTTCCACCTCCAGGTCTGACTCAGAGTGCCCGCCGTTGGTGAAGACGGAGAACAAGCCGATGTCGTCCTTGGTGGCCTCGTTTATTACGAGCATGTGTTTCTTGCCATCTTTCTTAATGCGGTACCTCGTGAGGTCACGGGTTATCTCCACGCCATCCTTCATCCTGAGCCAAGCAGGTAGTGGAAGAGAGAGAGAAGGGGCGACGTTGAGGAGAAATATGTAGCTACAGTAGCACGTATCTTCCTTATGTAAACGGCATACTGTTTGATTTCGTTTTTCAGACATAGATGCTTGAAAATACATATGTATGTTCAGAAATATCTTTTTTTATCTGCGTTTTGTATGCTTATGGCCACATTTACTCTAAAAGAAGGAGAAGCTGGGGTGGGGATGGGAGGCATTATACAATGATTGATGCATTTAGAGACTAGGTGAAGGGCGCCATTAACAGATATACAGACACCAAGCATAGTACTGTGCATGCAAAAAAACAGAGAGGTCAAAAGGTCAATATTTGTGCGTTATGTTGATTTCTGGCATTTTGACTTTCGCTTGATTGTGTGTGTGTGTGTGTGTGTGTGTGTGTGTGTGTGTGTGTGTGTGTGTGTGTAAGAGAGAGTAAATTAGATGTTTTTGTTTGTTGTGCTTGTTTTGGTTGAGTGACACTCGGCACATTTACCCACCATATGACATTGGCTCCCTCCTCTGACACCTCGATCTCAAACTCCACCTTGTCTCCGACCACCACGTGCATGTCATCCAGTGGCTTGGTGATAGTGACCGGTGGCTCTAGAAGCATGCAGACATATAGACATGCACAGTTATACACAACACTTTTAGCTGTCCAAAAAAAAAAAAAAAACCCTACATTGTCGTGAAAAGACAACTTTGCTGATGAGGCTTGGAAGGAGCCTAAAGGACCATAATTATGCTCAGCGTAATGACAGTGATGAAGCCAAGCCTGCCATGGAAAGAATAAAAAAGGGTGATTGCAACAATTCTGGTGATGATTATCATGACTGTGGAGATGATGCTGTGGTTCTCTTCAATGTAGATGATTAAAATGAAGGCAACGGGGATGAAAAAGATGAAAAGAGATTGTGTTGTCAGTACCCTTAACGAAGATCTCGGTGAAGCACTTCTCCTCTCCTACCACACATTCGTAGGCAGCATCATCTGAGAGGTTGCATTTGTTAATGGTCAGCTTCCTCAGATTCCCCACACTCTCAAAAACATACCTGGGAAACAGGGAAAAAGAAGAGTGAGCACGCGTACACACACACACACACACACACACACACACACACACACACACACACACACACACACACACACACACACACACACACACACACACTCACACAGGCACATTAACTCAACATCTGGTCCACAAACACAAAAAGTCATACTTGGCTGAAGGTTTGATCTCCTGTCCATTCTTCAGCCATTTTACTTGAGCGTTGGGGTCGGCCACCTCCACACATAGCTGAATTCTTTTGCCCTTCTCCACTGAGTACAGGTCGTCCAGTTTCTTCAGGAATGCTAACAAAACAAGCAAACAACCAAAAAACATTGTATTTACAAGCTACCATGTCAGAACCATTTAGGTGAGTAAAATATCTACCTACTGTAATTGTTGGGAGGAGCTTACATGGGGATGTCAATTGCTTGGAGGGGCAGACGTTGTTGCATACTAATATATGTAATATGTGCACTATATATGCACTATATATAAGCCAGCAATGTACTCTATCTATCTATCTATCTATCTATCTATCTATCTATCTATCTATCTATCTATCTATCTATCTATCTATCTATCTATCTATCTATCTATCTATCTATCTATCTATCTATCTATCTATCTATCTATCTATCTATCTATCTATCTATCTATCTATCTATCTATCTATCTATCTATCTATCTATCTATCTATCTATCTATCTATCTATCTATCATAGTACATTGCTTATATATAATGCATATATAGTTGCTTGATGTGAAATGTGAGCTTGCTGCCTCTTCATAACAGCCCTGCCATTGTATTGTAACATGTGAAAAGGCAGGTGTTAATAACCGTATCTGGGTCAGCGATGGAGATCGTGGAGTTATCGCTCACCGTCGCTCTTCTTCGGCTCGAACCTCTTCATCTTCTTCAGCCTCTTGAGCATGCCCCTGAGGTCAGTGATGCCGTACTCGAAGGCAATCTTCTCATAGTCACAGGGCTTAGCGGCCGCCAAGATTGCCCACACATCCACTTCCTCCTTCTCCTCCACTTTTACCTCTCTGAGAGAGGGAGAAAGGAAGGGAGAGAGAGAGAGCGAGAGAGAGGGAGGGAAAGAGAGGAAGAGGGAAGGGGGAGAGGATAGAGAAAGCCAGAGAGAAAGTGATATCAGTTTGAAAGAACAAACATGAATATAAGGTAATATACAGTATATTAATGATTATTACAAGCAAATGATTTGTAAAATACAATAAAATACACAATAGACTATAGACATCTCAGGCTTTTTTTCTCATAATACGTTAATTGCACCATGTCTACCAAAATGAACACCTCTTCGCCCATGGCCACCATCAGTGTTTTGCGAACAAGCAGAAGGTAGGATTTCAAACAAGTGGAGTTTATTGTGAAGTCTTTTTAACATCACACCAAAAGAGAAACTTGCTTGAACTTGCCTTGCTGAGTGACTGATGTTTTTGTAACAGACAGCTAGCTCACATTTTACAACATCAACCAGCTCCAACAAAATGACAGAGCCTCACATGTAATTCGACAGCGAAGTTAGGGACTGCAAGTTAATAAGAAGTGATTCTTCACTTCACTATGAAAATTCCCGATCTTGAATACTTTCACTTGACACTGACCTATTGCTCAAGGCAGCTACTATAAATAGCAATTACATTCCCAAGCAAATGATTCTTTCACCAAATCCCAAATGAGTTCTGGCTAGATCCCCAGTGATATGGAACAAAGAGGTGCTTGAACATTCAGTGAAGGGAGGTGAAGTGTTCTTGCTGTACGAGTATGTCGGGATGCTGTGTGTAAGTGCTTGTGTACAAGTGTCACAAAACCAAACACTGACCTGCCATTAACTGTCAATCACTGACCTTTTCTTGAGCAAAACGCTGAAGTCCAGGTCACCTTCGTCTTCTCCTGCCTCTCCCCTGTGGTGTGTGTGTGTGTGTGTGAGAGAGAGAGAGAGAGAGAGAGAGAGAGAGAGAGAGAGAGAGAGAGAGAGAGAGAGAGAGAGAGAGAGAGAGAGAGAGAGAGAGAGAGGGAGAAGGAAGGAGAGAAACCAAAAGAAAGGTAAGCTTTGGTCAAGGTATAAAAAAGCTTCCTCTGATGCTCTCTGTGTAACAAAGTTATTCTGCTTCCAAGTGCTGATTAAAACAGTTAAGTGATCAAAAAGATGCTAACATACAACTGATAAGAGTAAGATGAAGATGTTTAGTAAGCACATTTTTCTTTATTTGATCTGACCATTTTATTAACACTTTGATGTTTCATAAAGCTTACCCATTTGTGGAGACATATTTTTCAGTGTTCGTCCAGCAGTAAACTCACAAGAGGTCACTTACCAGTGCTAACCAAATACACACTGAACGTGTCTATGTTCAGGCTTCAACACAGGACGTAACTACATACTGACCTTACGTACAGCCATACACAGACACATGACAGTAATGACAGTGATGAAGTGACACCCAGCACCACCAGCAAGACAATGAGGACACAGCACAATAGCTCTTGAAGACATGGGCACACAACATGTCTACGGGACAAATCATCACTTGGACACATGCAAACAAGGCGGACACACACACACACACACACACACACACACACACACACACACACACACACACACACACACACACACACACACACACACAGACATGCATGGACAGTGAGAACAACATTTAAAATAGTAACATCAAGACATTTAAAGCAAGCAGTACATAAAAGGAATATGCACACAGAAATATGGGACACAAAAATGTGGCACACAGAAAATGGCTATCACACATGGCTTGGTTTTCCAAATGTTTTACCACAACTGTCGTTCAATAGCAAGCATGTTTAAAAAATAAAATGGTTGCATGAAGTTGCCATGGAGTTTTCGCACATTGGGCATATTTGACATCACATATGCAAGTCTAATGCGAGAGTCTTAGTCTGACTGCATAACATGGTTTTCTTCCTTAACACACGCTGCTGTGAAATGTGTTCAACTTCAGTAAAAAAGCCACTACTTCCTTGCTTAAGGGAATTAAGACCTAAGGAACACAGAAAATGCAGCTGTTGGTTGGTATGTATGAAGCCATGTAGAATTTAAAACTAATAGATTTCCCTTACATCACCTGTAAAAACAGAAAATATATACAAAGTAATGTTCTTGGCCAATATCTGGTGATGATACAGTAATAACTTTATATGTTTTGTTTTCTTTTGTTTTTTTTTACAAAAAATGGGAAAAGACACAACAGTAGCTTGTCAAAGAGGGTCATGCTTATTTACAAAATGGACGTTTTTTAATTACGAATCTATGATCTATGACATTTAAACCCATTATACATTATTAGGCTGTATTACCATCTTATAAGAATTAGATTAGATTTACATTAATTCATTTTATACAACATTTTTAACTTAAAGTGTTACAGCTATTCTGTTAATCTACAGTTGTAGTCTGTATTTTTCAATTGTATTAGTTGATTCTAAGGAAATTCAGGTTGTGTAAGAAATGTCCTTTCACGCTTATCATGCGACCCCTAAGAGCAGAGGACTGCGATGTTTCTCAGCCCATGGTGCCTCTGGTGTGTCGTAAGAGCTCTACACATACAGTACCAGCCCAGGACTGCACGCATTTCCCTAAGACCTCCACATTAGACTCCCATTCGACAACCTTCATAGACCAAACTCATGTTCGCTTTTTTGTTTTTCAGCTTCGTTCCACTCAACAACCCTCCTAGCACTAAATGTACACCAAGCCGGTGTACAAAAATAAACAATAAGTAGTAACACTTTCTGTGAAGTTTGTATTTTAAGATGTTGTAAACACATCTTACATAAAGGCTTATAAGCATATGTAAAATATGTAAAATATACATAACTATTACATACATGCTATACATACACATAACTGTACTCCTAAGGCATACAATGCTATGTCATAAGCCTTATTCCAACTTCAAGTGACACAGTGCATTCTGGGTTATAAAGCTTCACTTGCTTACCAGTGCAGTCATGAGTATGTATACTGTAAGTAGTTATGAATACTAATTTCAACCATTATTAAGCCTTATGAAGGCATTATAATCCTTTATGAATGTAGTTGTAGAGTCTTATGAATACAAGCTTCATAGAAAGTGTTACCCAGTAAGTAAAACAACTTGAGAATGGAAGGTAAGATGGTGAGATCTCCTTATCAGATACCCAGCAGTCTACCTTAATCATCCATTCTCTCCCTCACTCCTCTCTGCATTTTTCCATTCACCGATTCAGCCCTGGTGTTCTTACACCACACCCCTACCCTCTTACTACTCCACACATGACATGACACAGCTATAGGCGGACATAGGCTGTGTCTCTGATCTTACCCCTCTGGCTTGGGCTTCCTGGACAAAGGGAGGAGATGGCATTTAAAACAAGACACCAGACAGACCACAGATGCAATATCACCATGAAGTATATGGGACAGCAGGCCAGAAACGATAGGCCAGTTACGTAAAAACATGGTATTGTTACAGTATTGTGACCATGGGCTACAATACCAACAACTACTCAGTCACACGATATTCTCTCGTGCCAATCCGTGTCCTGTCAGAGGTACCGGACGGAGGCAGGGAGAAAGAGCGAAACTCGGAGCGACGGGCAGGCGGTGAGCGGGAAGACGGGCGGGAGAGTTAGACGCGGAAACGGAAAGTCAAAGGGGTGATCTCCAGGGAGACGCTGATTCGGAGACACAGGAGCTAGTGAAAAGGAATGCCGAAACATGCATACACTGTGACCTAAAAAAAGCCCTACATGCATTTCCCATGAGAAATACAACACAAAACAGTTCAATGCCTGTATTAACTTTCACCATCAATCACAAGAAAGTTTAGGGTAAAAGAAGCACGTATGTCCTGACAAAACACCCTCGTTGGATGTAAGGACAGAATACACACACACACACACACACTGAAACACCCATACTCACACACGTACGCATGCACACATGCATGCACACACACATACACACACTCTCTCGTCTTCACTCTTTTCTTTCTTTGTCCTCCTCTTTCTGTCTCTCTCTCTCTCCTTCTCTCTCTCTCCTTCATGCACTCACACAAACACACACGTGCACGCACACATGTATGCACACACACATACACACACTCTCTCTTTTTCACTGGTTTCTTTCTTTCTCCTCCTCTTTCTGTCTCTCTCTCTCTCTCTCTCTCTTTTTCACACACACACACACACACACACACACACACTTTTATTTGACTCAGGTAAGAGAAGGGGAAGTGTGGTCTGAGGGGTGACCCAGATTATGCAGGTAGCCTCTACACAACAGGCACTGAAACATCCATGACTGCCATGCTACTCAAAGGAGGCCTGTCCTGAGGGCCATTTCCAGGTTTAACTGAATATGCCACTGAATTCCACTGAAGTATGTACTCCATCTAATTGATGAAAAAAAAATAACTCTGAGTTCATCTAATGGATAACAATAATAAAACAAAACTTTTTTCCCCCCATCGGTCATTTTTTTATGAATCTGACCATTGTAATGTTCAAAAATCAAAGGTGTTAAAATGATGACGTGTTGATGACAAAAAAAGATAGTTAAACTTGAATTTCCTACACATTGATAATGCAATGTTTGTATAAATAAAGCGCCAAATGATGAACACCTACATTTTTAATGTTTGTACTACCAGATGTGTAGTGGAAGGTAAACATATGTAAATATTGCTTATGCACCTTTATAAGCCAAAAATACCGTTGCTCATCTTCTTATGATTAATAATACCAAAAGGAAGGGCATGCCAATGTTGTATACATTGTTCATTGTTCTATGTTTTCTTTGAACTAGTACACGGTACATGTACTGTACACTTGTAATTACCCATGTGTAATTATACCTTTCCGGTGAGGTGTTGGTAATAACTAGAAAAGCACTCAGAGACCTCTGCCAGGGCAGCTCAGATCACCACCAAAATCTTATCACTTTTAAGTTAGCCCATTTCTGACCTA
>CM050216.1:18633742-18641242 GCA_027475355.1 Coilia nasus | reverse complement strand
AAGTGTGTGTGTGTATGTGTGTGTGTATGTACTCACTCTTCTTCTTCTACCCTGTGTGTGTGTGTGTGTGTGTGTGTGTGTTTATGTGTATGTGTGTGTACTCACTCTTCTTCTTCTTCCCTGTGTGTGTGTGTGTGTGTGTGTGTGTGTACTCACTCTTCTTCTTCCCTGTGTGTGTGTGTGTGTGTGTGTGTGTGTGTGTGTGTGTGTGTGTGTGTGTGTGTGTGTGTGTGTTTATGTGTATGTGTGTCTGTGCATTTTTAGCTCAGAAGATGATTGTACTCACACTACCTTTCACAGCCAAATAAACTGAAGATCCCTTCCCAAGACAGTGGGATGAATGTGTGTATATTTCCCCCCAAGCTTACCAAAAGCAGGATTCCAGAAAATAACACCCACCTCTTGAACTCTGAAGAGTCAACAACGACATGACTGGAGAGCCTTAGGGCTCATTTCCACCAAACATTCTGCGTGTTCAGCGCGTGCCCGTTGATCTGAGCGTATTCTGTCCCTATACAAACCTATTGTACACAGATACGCGCTGTACACGCTCAAGTCGGTGGAAATGAGGCCTGACAGGCCCGCCGTTAACATTTCAACCTGCATAGTTGCCTACGTAACCAAGCCATCTACCTCTGCAGTCACCACTGCCTTTGCTGCACCCCAATTATCATGTATATATATATATATATATATATATATGTGTGTATGTGTGTGTGTGTGTGTGTGAATGTTCATGTCTTAAATTTTAATGCAACACAGACCAAATAGCAATCTGGCAACTAACATTAACTAAATGGGGCATAGGGTAATGAAACTGAAAGTTACCTTCTATGCCCCATTTAGTTAGTGTTTGCTGCCGGTTCGTTATTCAGTCCATGTTGCATTCAAGTTCTTTGTTCTTTTTCCTACCAACGGCATTCTGTGACCTCTGAACAGGTCTGTGGATTGATTCACACCAAATTTTTCCTTTCACAATGTCTTACGCCTTTGCGGCATCCTAACTCCCTACCGTGCGACGTGCGAGATTAAAGTCGTTAACATTCGATAATTAAGTTGGCATTAGACTTTTTGCAATATTTCGTCTTTATTTCCAACACGTCAACCTCAGTTTCTTCACATAAAAACTAGGGGAGAGAGAATGCTGCTCCACACCATCAGGGTCAAGCAGTTTTGCTTAACATAACTTCTTTGTATCGCACACAGCAATAGCCTTTTCAGTCCTTATAGTAATTATTACATTAACAAACCTGTTGCTCCTAGTTTGCATGGATCAAGAATAAAGTCGACATGTCGAGAATAAAGATGAAATGTCAATATTAAATGTTGTTACGTGGCCCTAATGCATTGTATATATACTATAAAATAGATCTTGCTTGCTTATTATTTCAAAATGGATGAAGCAACTGGTTTCAATACATGTATTTGTCCTAGGCAAATACATCCTGTGCTAACACATGCATTTGTCTTACCATCCTCGGGTAACTCTGCACCAGGAAGAAAGAGAAACAGTGATGACAGGATGTTACTAAATCTCTTAAGTCAGGGTACACAGGAACCCTTAAAAAACTCAACACACACACAGTCACACAACACACATACACAGGCACACACACACACACACACACACACACACACACACACACACACACACAGACACACACACACAATACCTATATATTTACATCTTTACACACACATACATACGCTTACAGACACTGAAAAGCCCATTCATATCTATGACCATTCATATACTCTGCACTCTCCTAATAATCTTTATTCTACTTTATCCTATTTGAGACAGTTCTTACTTCTGGGCAAACATTACCAAAGTTACCAAATATGTTCAGTATAACATTGATGAGGACAGATGTTGAGAATAATTAATGTCAATAGTACTGTTATTGGGGTCATTATTATGTTACAGTTTAAGCAGTATTTAGTGTTGCATGTTACCCATTAATTAATCATTTCAGTATACATTTGTATTAGTTTTCATCTTCATTAGAGTTTGACATATGCTTGAATGAGGACACCCGAGCTCGTTTAAAACATACCGGTAGCAGGGATTAAGCACTCTGTCAAAATGCATAAAGGGTGGACCACGTGACATGGTAGAACCAATCAGGCCATGCACCCCCACAGCACCAGGGTGACTGAACTCTTCCTGTTTGATAATGATTTATGGACTTGGTCAACAAAAATGCAACATTCAAACACTGACTCTGACAACGTCCCCCCCATAGATGACTATGATTAGTAAGTGAAGTAGTAGCTATGTGACTCGAGGGAAAACTACCCCATAAATCGGTGCTTGGGGGAGGGGCTTGTCTCCCGTTTCCTGTAAACTAGCAAAACATCAACATTGGAAACCTGGGACACTAGACTTCCAATGGCAAGATAAGTACGAGGATGAGGACAATGCAGAAAACAAATGCTTGAGAGAAATAAAACATCAACTACAAAGCTGTATTTGATCAGCAGCTTTGCACAGCAAACTCCGTAATTAAAGAGATTTAAAAATCATTGACGTGGTACATGATTTTGTTGAATAACAAAATGTGGTGGTCCTTGATCATAAGATTGTGTCAGTGTCTGTTTTTTCTTCTGTGATGTGTTTTTTAGTATGTGCACGTACACACACACACACAAACATAGTCACCGATATATACTTACTCTAACAGTATATATCAAATTGTCATTTGGTACTTTAACACATTTTTTTACATTTTAAGTTATATAAATGTTCTGGTGATTTGTGGTGTAGTAATTTAAGTAATAATTTAAACAAAAACTTAAATACACATTTCCTAAATTAAGGGAAAACCATTATCTTTAGAATCTTTCTACAACTTCTTACCAATATACTGTATAGCACTATCCAGTTAGTCACATAACAGTCACATAACAGTCACATAACATGGGTACTTCATGATGGCCCAAGTACTGCCACTTACCCTCACATCCCTCCCAAAGCAACCTATTACATCTGACCTTGGCTGACATGCTGTAATGGCCTTTGCCAGAACAGAATTCATAAGCAACAAAGCACATTATTTCTGTGTGTTTGTTTGTTTGTTTGTTTGCCCAGTCAGAACCCCTGTGATGGGCACAGTGGGCGCATAAAGGACAGTGACAGAGGGACAGAAGAGGACAGGCGGAGGGGCAGTCAGGCATGGATCTGCACACACATACAGACACGTGCACATAGCAGCAACAAAATGATGGCATGGGCCATCATCACACAGGAAGCAGGCCAGTCAGGGGGGGAGGGGGGGGGGGGGGTAGGGTAGGGGTGGGACAGTGTGTGTATTGTTTCTGTCTCTTACCATCTGTGCCCTCACTTTGCTCTGGGGGTGAACAGAAACAATAAGGGGAAGAGACGAATTAGAGAGGCGGACAGAGAGAGAGAGAGGTTAACGCGACAGGCCGACGAGACAGATGTCAGACGGCAGATAGCGGGGCTGAAAAGGAAAAAGGTTACGCGGGAATGAGAACACAAACACAGCCTAGAGAGAGAGAGAGGAATGGGGGACATACAGAGGAGACACAGCCTAGAGAGAGGACACCTCTGTCAAGTATCACCTGGTTTTGCTCTGGAGAATCGTGACTTGTGAAATTAAATGGCACGAAAGAGTGTTTTACAGCATGATCTCCCCATGCGTGTCGAGCTTGGAGCATAATGGCCTGACACAAATGGGAACATCATAGAACATATGGGAAACTAATGAAACATGATTTTGTTTCCTGGTAGTGATGAACCTGAAGTCCCTTACCAACCACAGAAACTAAGGGCAGCTCCAGAGTGGCAAGGTCATTCACAAAAACTGCACTCTATAGTGTTACTCAACGGTGAACTCGTGTGTGCTGGATTAACAGCTGTCAACAAAAAATTGTAAAACAATTGGTTTAATCCCTAGCTACCCAAAAACTCTAACTGGCTCTCTGAATGTAAGAGTGCTGTACTATTAGAATGCTTCACACTGAGAACAAATAAAACTAAACCCCATACCATTACCTCTTGGAAAATTGTTTTAGAAGACCTCTCTGAAAAACTGCAACTGCAGCTGATTTTTTTTTAATTTGCTTTTGATAAGCGTGCATCGGCAAAGTTTGTTTCTGATTTTATGAGCCCTCTTAACCTGTTGTGTCTTAGGGGTAGGGCTGAGGTCTTTTGATTTTCTAAATTTTCTGCTCAATAAAAAATGTTGATAACAAAAAAGAACTGCTCTCCAATCGCCACCCTTTCAGGATTTTCTGTTTCAATTCTTTTACACAGGTCTCCCCAACAAGCATGAACACACAAACACTTGTTGAAAGGAAGACACTCAGCTTTTAGATAAGCTAAATGACATCAGTAATAATGCTGCCACTGTCTGATTTGTTAATACTGACAATTGCAGCTATAGTGCAACCAGGTGGTGTGTGTGGGTTCACTGTATGGTTCACTGTAAGAGTTGAGGAAACCGGCATTTCAATTCATCTGTATGCCCTGTACATGTGGTGAAACTGACAATAATGTTGATTATGACTTGATTTTCACTAATTATATTTTAAGCTTATAAAGTCTCTGTCAACAAGCCTGTAGCTGTTTACAAACGACTCGAGAGCATACAGTACATCAACCTACAAGGATTTAAAAAATGATTAGCGAGCTTAAAAACAAATCATTAAGATGATTTGTAAGAGGTATTTTAGAGACCACCTAGGATTACAAGTCTTTCGGAAAACAGGGACCAGTGCTACTTGACAAAGGTAAGGAATGCATAGAGAAGAAAAAAAAACACTCACAAAAAGATACACATATATATATACGAATGCATGCAAACACATACAGTATACAGAACCACAAAGCACGTGGTGCCCACTACATGGCTGCATACAAAAGACAGCACAAATCACACCTAAATACACATGTAAACACAGTATACACACAGCACAAAATATCTCTTCAGCATTGTGCTCTGTGTGTGAGTCTCACCCTTTGCGACAGGTTTTGCCTCTGATTAAAAGAAGGGAAAAAACACTTTAGCTTTCAGTTGTCAATATACATAACCCTTGAGAGGAAAAAAATATGCATTTACTCGCATTATTAATTTCATTCAATTCTTTGGTGAAAAGAAATCGGCATAGACATTTAGACATTTACATCCACATGTCCCGCATGTTTACACAAACCATAGAGAAGGTGTGCATGAATATGTATGGGTATAATACAGATAAACATACTCACTCTCTCTCTCTCTCTCTCTCTCTCTCTCTCTCTCTCTCTCTCTCATGTGCTCTCTCTCTCTCACTCTCTCTCTCTCTCATGTACTCTCTCTCTCATGTACTCTCTCTCTCTCCATCACTTTTTCTCACTCTCTCTCTCTCTCTCTCTCTCACACACACACACACGTACATCAAGTCGAACAGTGAGTCATAAACAGCCTGTAACCTCAGCAGGCTTTGGCACTGTTGGGAGATGACGGACCTAAAATGTACATATTACATATTCATGCATATTTTCATCTATTTATAGATACAAAATACTCCAACACTCTCTGAATCCCTCTGTGAAACTCTCTTTTTGAAAGTCTCCCTCTCTCTCACACACAGCACAAACACACAAACACGCGCGTGCACAAACACACACACACACACACACACACACACACACACACACACACACACACACACACACACACACGTGCACGCATACACACACAGAGCTCTGGAAATAATGAAGCCACCACTGCACAATTACCAATCTTTGTGGTCTTACTATTTATAGAAACACTTTCTTTTATTTTATAAATTACCAGCAGCATTGCTTGTTTTTAAGGTCTGTAAGTTAATATTATTTTTAAGCAACTCAATACTACTGTTTAAATTAAGGCAGAGTTCAAACATCAGTATTTGGTAGAAGAACCCATGTCAAGTTCTCATATTCACCTTTAACCACACAGTACTCATCTTTCAACATAGGAAGAATTTAAAACATCAATATTTGGTGCAGTAAGCTTGTTTTCATCAATCATAGCAAGCTCTCATCGTCATCAATTTTTCAACTTGTTGGTGGGTAAGTTTATGCCCCTGCTGGCGCAAAAAAAACACCTGTTGAGGACTATTTTGCTGTAAGAAAGTCTTGACTTGGTAGTCCTTGATTGGCCTGACTGTGTAGCATTATGCATAGTTATACAGGAAAAACGAATCCTCAGAACTGAGGAACTGTTTCATAGCAGAACCACAAGGAGACCATGATCCAGGATATGAATGCTTCATGAGGCCTGATCATGTTAGCCTGGTAAACCCCCCACCTCTTACTTCATTTCATTTTGTACAGAGGGTCTGGACCGGAGGGTGTTGTTCATGTGAGGGCCGAGCAACTCCTAGCCAATCAGCGAACAGAGGGTGTGTTCGTGAGCCATGACGTTGACTTTGTGTGTTACATTTGAATTGTAGTGCGTAGGTAGGTTAATTGCATATGTGACGACCAGACGTTAGCGATTGGGTAAAGGCAGAGACGTTTGTTTTAAAGTCCACATCTCCAGGCAAAAATGTTCCTCACGGCCTCCACTTCAGACCCTCCGTACAAAATGAAATGAAGCACGAGAGGCTGGTTTACCAGGCTAAATTCATGTGTCCTTCCCCAAGAATAATCTGCTTGATTACAGCCTCTGGATCACTGTTAATCCTTCAACGCCAAATAACATATTGAGTCCAAGATACTGTGCAGAGGCGATTCTACACTCAGTTAGTCTCTAAACAAAAAAAAAAGCTGCATTCCCATCACTGTGGTTTAAAGGTTGTCAGGCCTCCACAGCCCTTTAGTGGCCTGGGGGCCCAAAGCAATTGTCTGCATTGTCTGTTGGCTAGCTAGGACTCTGACACTGTGGCCTGCAGGCCATCACTATAAGTGTTTTTCCACCCATTAGATTAGCAGGTGTATGGCAAAGCCTAGTACAAGACCCATCCGCAAGAATTAATTCACCCATAGGCCTCTACACTGCCCTACAAAAGCAAAGTGCAGTAACTACATGAACATACAAACAGAGAAATGCCTTTAATGTTGTCATACTACCCAGTCAAACATTTTGTACATATAAAAGTGATGATGCTGTTATCTACTTTCTTAATAGCAAGAAGCAAGTGATTTAATCACAAGACAAAGGAGTTCTTATGAAGTCAATTTCCAGTCTAAACTGAATTTGACAAAATATGTAGTTACTGCCTTTTGACTTTGTAGGGCAGCATGGCCCAATCCTTGTAATGATTTCAAACCTCAGCCTTGCTTGTCTCCATCCCTCATTGTTATTATCTCTGTGAGACCTCAGCCCTACGAGTCTGTTATGAGGCGTCCTTTGACAATCTTTTTTAGGTCACCTGACGTCACCCTACGGTTGGAGTGACTTTCGCGTGAGTTGGCGGTCGTCCCAGAAAGAGGAGAGTTTCTTTTTGCCCTCTGTTAGTATATATCTTTGTTGTACCCGATGCCTGCTGCTTGACCTTGTTCTCGTA
>CM050216.1:18628742-18631242 GCA_027475355.1 Coilia nasus | reverse complement strand
ACATCCATGATACAAAAGACGGCATATTTCAAATGAGCAAAGCAAGCTGTTAAAATCTTTTCTTTCACAGTTTCTATTAATTACCAAGCAGTTGGTGCTGTTTGTTTCTCCACACACAGACATAAAACCCGTTGGAATCAAAGCAAGTGTGTTTACCACCAGCAGCATTTAGACCTAACTGGGCGGAGAGTTATTCTGGGAATAGTGATGGAGCATGTAAATTACTAAGACGATGGAGGCAGGTATCCATCTGCCATGCCCCATTTACCTAAGGAGTCTGTCATTACAAGAGCTTACAGCTTGGCATGTGGGAGTTTCCTTGTAACAGATCTCCCTCCCACCAAGTTAACATTTTCAAATGCCAAGAGTGACATATTGCCTATTTATGGACTGTGGTGTGTAGCATTTATTTTAGACTATAGTCTGATGCATTCACAGCCTGTGTTTATTTGAATCTTTCTCTTAGTTTTAATATATTTTCTCATACTGAGCACAAGCTAAGTACTACCTGTGATCTGTTAGCAAATCATGACCAGCCTGCTGTACGTGCTATATAATAGGCTTTACAGACTAAATTTGAAACATTTTGAATCAGGAATATCCCTTACCACTTGCAACAGGCTTGGTCTCTGTGAGTAAACATAGCAGGGTTAGACAAGGTACAGGAAGAGAATATTAAACTTCAATCATAATGTTACATTTTGATAATAAATTGTTGACATAGATGCACACATCCACGGAAATCGCAGATCTGCTTCTCTGAACTGACAGACACACACACGCGCACACACACACACACACACACGCACGCACACACACACGCACTCACACACACACGCACAGGCAACAATAAACCTTTCCTTCATACACTCAAACGAATACATTCTGGATTACAAGACTGCATTACAAGACTGTACAACCAGGAAAAACAGATTGCTACCAATTTGTTAATCCAAGAAAAAAATATACACTGCACAGACAAAGAGAGATGTGTTAAGTAGTTCTTACCCTCTGTAGTGGGTTTAACATCTGTCAGTAGAGATACTGACAGAGAGTAAAAGGGATAGTGTTGTAAAGATTCATAAAGCTTCATACTACTGAGTGTAACACAGAAAAGATGTGCCTGCCTACATGGTTAAGCAGTAAGTTGCTAACAATTTATAACAGGCTGAGCTTCTGTCAGTAAACATGGTAGGATTAGACAGCAAAAGTAGAGCAAAGCATGTTACACAGCATTCAAAAAGAACACTTCACTTTGATGAAATACTTGAAAGTGAAATCACAGAAATACCCCCCAACTCAAACACACAGACACACAGACACACAGACACACACACACACAAACACACACACGCACACGCACACACACACACAGACACAGACACAGACAGACACTCGCACACATGCGCACACACACACAAAGAAGTTCTTACCCTCTGCAGCGGGTTTAAGATCTGTCAGTAGAGCAAAGCAGACAGTGTTACGAAGACATCTTCAGACTACTGCATACAGTTCAATTAAAATGAAAGTGCTTGACTGTATGTTTGAGCAGAATGTTGCTTGCCATCGGGAACGGGCTGGGCTTCTGTTAGTGACGTGACAGGGTTAACCAGAGCAGAGTTAGAGCAAAGCACATTACACAGCATTCAAAATAAACACTCGACTTTGATGACATTCTCAGTCAATCAATCAAACTCAATCACAGACAAACACACACACACACACGCACACACACACACACACACACACACATGAAGATGTTCTTACCCTCTACAGCAGGTAATACTTCTGTGAGTAAAGGTAATATAATTATAAATAGCGCAAGCAACACTGACAGTCTTATGAAGTCACCCTCATAAGACTGTGTATTGGAATATAGCAGTAAGTGCTATGTAGGTATGCCCTTACCATTTGTAACCGGCGGGGCTTCTGTCAGTAAGCATGGCAGAGTTAGGCAGAGTAGAGGGAGAGCATAGCATGTTAGACAGTTTCACTTTGTTAAAACACTTGAAACTTGCTCACACCCACACACACACAGACACACACACACGCACGCACGCACGCACGCACGCACGCACGCACGCACGCACGCACGCACGCACGCACGCACGCACGCACACACACACACACACACACACACACACATACATTGTTGCAATATTGAAGTCAAAACCCAACAGGCTTCTTCTCTTACTCTAGTGCAATTAAAGAGTATTTTACTACATGTGGAATATGGGTGCAATACTGTCGATATCAAATAATATTTAGAATACTGCTCATCCCAATTATTACACATAGACCAACAGTAGAACAATAAAGTGAACCGTGACACACCACTGGTTTCACCACGACCAACTGACACACAGACAAAAACACACACACACGCATATGCACATGCACACTCACACACACACACACACACAAACACACACACACAAACATACATGAAGAAGGTGGAAAACATGGTGGCATTGCCAACAACAAAGTATGGATATGTGAA
>CM050216.1:18613742-18623742 GCA_027475355.1 Coilia nasus | reverse complement strand
TAACCACAGAAGAGGAACTTCTGTGAAATGTCAGTTTGACAACCTTACCCTCATCCTCATCTGGACTCACTGGGAGATGGAAACACACAGCTCACATTAGCTCAGAGAGCAAAGCAGAGAATAACAAAAGAGGCTTGCATACCCCAAAAATACTCACCTTCTGGCTTTTCTGTAACAGACAAACAAGATAAAATAGCATGTTTTAGTTGTGGGACTATTTCAGTCCCTAGTATGTATGGAATTTTAACAGTAGGTGTGGTTGTGTGGTTCATGACAAAATGACATTCCTCATGATAGGAATAATCTTTTTTTTTAACTAGACATTCCATGTTTTGTCACACATACCCTTGGCAGCAACTGCCATGACATGAATGTGCACTTTTTTATGTCGTGGAAGGTAAACTAAACACAAATGTACAAAGCTAACATTAATTTACAATGTTGAGTTATATAAATGGCAGCCCCTTTGTCAAACATTGTTCATAACAACTGTTATCAGGCAGTTGTCATAGCAACTACATTACATGAGTGGAACTTCGCTGAAGACTGATATCAGCACTGTCATTCATTATGTGACGATCTCACTGACTGTTGTTGCTTGATGTTTTTTTGTGTACTCACCAGCAGGAGGAGCTGCCTGTTTGTCTTTCTTGGCTGCAGAGACCCAGAAAGAGACGGTCAGGACAATTAAGTTAGTTTTTATATATTTAAACAATTAGGTTAATATTTTTAATATATAAATATTAAAATACAGGACCCAAAAACTACACTAGGGCAGATTTTTTTTTTCCATGTGCAAAGACACAAGGGATGTGTGTTGACAGTGGTCATACATAGTGAGCAGACACAGGCACACACTCAGGTGTACATACAAATGTGAATATTAAATAATGCATACATTATGTGCCAATGCACATGAGATGCTTTCGAAATGAAGATAAATACAATTCACATGCTTATCAACATATATATTCCACAACTAAATGCATATAATTCAATGTCATTTACATTTCCGTGCAAACTGTTGGTGTCACAGACAAGAGGAAAGAGTGCTGTTTTGATGCATACACTCTGCCCTGCATGTGCACTGTGCATATCAAGGCACACATCATTGTGGAAGGTGACATCACACTCATTCCAGATGACAAATCCATGTGCAGTCCTTACCCATCTCCTCAGAGTTTTCCTCTGGTAAAATAGATAGGATTATGTGTCAGCAGGTGCATGTTATTTCATGCCGGCTTTATGTTATTACTCATGCTGGTGCTTCATAGACAAGGTTATAGCAAATAACTATACAATGGTAATACATATGTGTCTAGTGAGCACTCAGACCGTTTTTAGTATACATTGCATATGCTTTGTCCTAGACTGTGTTGTAGTAAAAGTAGTATTTTTCAATTTTCAATTTTCAATTTTCTTTTTTAGTCTAAAACTAGGTTTAATCCAAGCTGACCCATTTAATTAATAGCACTGGCACATCTACGCTGCATAAACAAAGGGGGTGTTTTGCGAAACAGAATCTGACAGACAATGAGAAGACAAAGCAGGTGATGGCCATATTAGTTTGCAGTAAGCTGAGGACAGGACCCATATATGAGATTAATGTTATTTTTTATGTTTGTCTTGGACAGCAGCCTGACTCATAAAACAGAAATGCAAAACCGAAGATCCCCCAAAGACGTCCGCAGAGAGAGAGAGAGAGAGAGAGAGAGAGAGAGAGAGAGAGAGAGAGAGACCAAAGGAACAGACAGTCATCAGTAGATCTCAAATTGTCGTGCGGGCTGTGGCTAGACCACTCCATAGTCTGAATGCCCGGCGTGTGAAGGCCACGGGCTAGATTTCTCCTCGGAGTCATTAGCAGGGTGGAGGTTTCAGCTTCGCGGTTGAAGGAGGCGTCACGGGGAGTCTCAGATCTGGATTCGGTGGTCTGACGCGTGAACAGGTTGCCAGCTGAGTTCTGGGACCTGCCCCCTTTGCCCTCACCCCTCCACCTCCCTCTTCTTCTATCTCTCTTTCTTCCTCCACTCCATCTCTCCCTCCCTTCTCCCTCCCTTCTCCTTCCATTTCCCCCCTCCCCTGACGACTTCTTCAACGAGGAGGTATCGGCCTATCTCCCTAAGGCACATAGGTTATAAGATTCCGGGCTCGGCCTTGGACTCCAGGTCATGTTGCCAGTCTGACCCCCAGGGGGCTGGAGGGGGGGGTGGTTGCTGTGCCCCATGCTGGCATACTGTAAGGTCCAACACCTCTATTTTTGAGAAGGTTTGCCTTTCAGACCACACTCTGTTAACGGGGATCTCAACGCCAGCGGCTTTAGGCCTGGCACCCCTCAAGGTCTCGGAGGTGGTGAGGCCGTGAGATGCACCAGGTTGTAAATGCCTCGTCTGTCCAGGCCCCCTGGGTGCCGGCCGGCAGTCATCCTCACCCATATAAGGAGGTGGATATGGGTCACTGGACTACAATATGTCCGCACGGTTATAGGGTGTTGACAAACACGCTTAACTTCGTGGGACGGGGAGGCCATTTCTTGTGATGAGATTATCAATGAGGGGTGAAAGACACAAAGAGAATTTTTTTTTTTTGGACCAAACAGCTATTTCTGGTGGGCTGACACACACGAATAACTCACACAGGGTCACACATACACACACACACACACACACACACACACACACACACACACACACACACAAACACACACAAGCTCTGTTTTTCTCCAAATCAGTAATCCAAGGTTATGGTGACAAAGGCAATGTGGACAGACAGGGGAAGTTTAGATCACCATCGCAACGACAGTCTTTTTGTGGTTTAGGCTGTTTCCCACGCCCTGGTTTCCCACTGCTCTGTGTCCTCTTCCACAGCTCTCCCTCATGGCCTCTTATTCCTGTCCCTGGAGTCTGCATGTGTGTGACTGTACCCAATGATGAAATGTACTTTAGGAGGAAACCCCTCTGGCCTCCCTCGCTCCATCTAGGTGCTCAGATGCTGATATGAGATCTGGTGTCCAACCCAAAACATCCTCCATAGGATGAAGCCCTGACTCAGCACTACTGCTGAAAAGTGAGTAAATCCTGGGGGATATGTCTCCAAATTAGAACTGAGCCATTAAAAAAAAGTGGCAGAGGTGGGTTAATGGAGGGTGGGGGGGGGGGGGGGGGGGGGGGGTGGATTAGGGGAGGGGGCAAAATTTGTGGGTGATTGTCCACCCCATGCTAACCCCTTAGCCCTTGGATTTCATACTTCTGATCCCACCCCACTCCACCCCACCCAAAGGGTTCTCTGGTTACAACCTGTCAGCACTCCCTCTGTCATGAGGGCCTGTGACTCTGCCAGCCAAAAACCACATACGTACACACACACACACACACGCAAGCACACACACACAAACACACACACACACCATCTCTGCTTTTCTCCAAAGCAGCAACCCAAGGTTATGGTGACAAAGGCGATATAGACAGAAAGAGACAATATAGATAGACAGGGAAAGACAGAACCCAAAGCTGCAAGTTCGGCGTTAAGTCAATTCGAAAGTGTCATAGACCCTTAAGATGTCCGTGCTAATGCTATGGGCTAATAGAGAGTTTTCCACAGTCAGTGTGTATCTAGCCCTGCCCCAGGGAGTTAGCCTGACTGAGACTTTTCCTTTAATCTTTTTGTGCTCTTGTGTTTTTTTGCCCCCATCTTCATACATTCTGTCTTCAATAATTGCCTCCTCATCCAAAGAATGAGAACACACAGGTCACTGGATTAAAAGCATATGTAGTAAAGCTAGCGCCTTGCTGGAGTCTGCATCTTCCCTCAAGTACTGCTCACGGGGTTGAAAGGTAAATGTAAGGACACATTGGAGGTGAAGTTAAAGAGGAAGTAGTGATTAAAAGACAGAGTGAGTGGAGTCAAAGTCAGACCGTGGTCAATGTGGTATCATTTGCAGGGCCTCTACTGTGAAATTCAGAACTGAATCATTCATGGAAACGCTAGTATTAATCTGGAAATGGTTAATAATGCAATTGCTTCCATCCAACCCCAACCACAACCCCATCGCCACCCCCCACCCCTCCGTCACACACACACACACACACACACACACACACACACACACACACACACACACACACACACACATGTACCCCAATATCACCCTCCAGAGATGAAATCTACCACAAGCCAGTCAAACCCAGGCCCGAAATAAGCTGCATCAAATGTCAGCGTTCTGGGTGTACAGTCATGAAAGTTTCATGTCCTCCGAGGCTGCGCCAGCAGCCTTGATGAGTAAACCCGTCAGCTAAATTAGGCCCGGAGACGAGATATTTGACAGACAGACTAGGCACCATCTATGTTACGAAACCGGTTTGTTGAACTTATCATATCGTAATAAAGGCTTACTGGTGACCTTAGCTCTCACAGAATTAGTGATCATGACAAAATGTTTCGAGGTGAACAAGAAAAAAAGAAATTAGTCTCTTAATTATCATTAAGGTTGACATGGGCACAGATCTTACTAAAAATAAGCTGAATATTGCTAAAGCTAGACAGCTTCATTTCACTGACGTCAAACTATCCTAATGACACTAGAAAAACTAATTTTGTGATATGTTATTATGATGAGCATATCTGAGGCAAAATATAGTAAATTATATAAAGTAAACTCGATTAAACAATATTTAAGAACAAGAGAAATATCAATTGTAAAATCATCAGACTAGACGTAATGCTAACTTGAACAATGACCCTCCAGTCAACCCTTATAATCCTTATTAAAATCCCTCCTTTGAAAAAAAAAACAGCACAAACGGAGAAAGAGACAATGGGGCTTGACGAGTGTTAAGAGGGAGCATGAGGGTGTTTAAACAACAAGCCATTACCCCCGATCTCTCGTGCTTCCAGACCATTAACTGCATATTCCTTTCTCCCTAAATACACCCATATATGAGTCACTTCATTCTCACTCTCGTCTCTATATATAGGCAGAGGATGCGTTTCTTCCTCCCATACCCCCTCCACCCCCACTCCACCCACCCACCGACGCCCAGCTCTGTCCAAACAGAGGGCCGAACACCAGGCTTTAGGTATAATAACTGCGGGCATAGCGTAAATGTCACAGCCCAAAAGAGAGTGTCGTCCAGCTATTTTTGGAGCCACAAATGCATTTTGAACGTGGAAGAGCAATTAAAGAAGTACAATGAAAAGTATCACCGAGTAATTAAAGCCCGGTTCAGTAGGCTGCACACTAGGGATTATTTAAAAGGCACAGCCATGCTCTAATGTACTTCAATCAGCTCTACTTTTATTTCTCATGCCCTTTCACCAAATATGCTGATGAGTGCAAACACGTGCTGCCTTCCCCACACACAAAAATACACACACACACACACACACACACGCACGCACAAAAACACACACCCACACAAACACACACACAAATATTGCACCACTCTCCTTTCCTGCCTCATGTCTCCTCTTTCCCTGTCTTTCTCGCTCTCTCTCTCGCTCTCTCTCTCTCTCTCTCTCTCGCTCTCTCTCTCTCTCTCTCTCTCTCTCTCTCTCTCTCTCTCTCTCTCTCTCTCACTCTCGTCTCTATCATTTTCACTGGGCAACCTCAATGGAATGTTCAGGAATGTTCACTTAGGCAATCCCTCCATTTATCCCCCCTATCCCAGACACACACACACACACACACACACGCACGCACGTCACACATGAACACACACACACACAGACACACAGACACACACACACACACACACACACACACACACACACGCACACACACACACACACACGCACGTCACACATGCACACACACACACACACACACACACACACACACACACGCACGCACGTCACACATGAACACACACACACACAGACACACACACACACACACACACACACACACACACACGCACGTCACACATGCACACACACACACACACACGCACGTCACACATGCGCACACACACACACACACACACACACACACACACACACACATACACACAAACACACACACACACACACACACACACATATCCCAAAGTCTCCATCAGCTGAGTGGACTGGTGCTTCATTGAGCTAATCATCACAGCATGTGCAGCTCTCAGCTGACTGAGTTACACATCAAAGGGCACAGCAGCAGCCAGAACAGCGCACCCACCCCACCGTCCATCCGTCCCCTCACTGGTGTCATCTGTGACACAGTGTGCTTTAGGTCAAAGCAACACTACTGTCGGATTTCAGATTATGACAAGTGGACAATATTGACTCTTCGATGAAATGATCATTCTGACTCTACTGACTCAAAGAAGGACGAGGCTCTCACTGCGTCTACTGGAGTTTCTCCTTGCCCAGTCAAGTTCCAGTCCAAGTTCAGCTCTGTGGAATGTCCTGAAACACATCCACTCTTATTGCCAAAAGTAAATAGAACTAAATAGTATTGAAGTGAGCTGGAGTGAATTGATTTAAGCTCGCAACTTAACATGTTTACTAACTATGTTAGTTCAACACTAACCCTGACAAATGCCCTATTGACTTTGAACTGGCCACTCCAACGTCCTTAGGTCCAACATTTTTGTATAATGACCACTTAAAATGTATAATCGCCACTGTCAATGCCAACGAGTTTTGTGCTTCTTTAATATCACTCTGAAAGTTGTTGAATCACTTATCGTAACAGAATTTTAACAATTACAATAATTCTGTTGCAGCTGCAATGACTTATTTAGCAGCTGGACATATTGCTACGCAACACTCTAAAGTTCTATTTCCTCACTTAACTTCCTCACTTTTTGTAGTGGAAGCCATGAAGTGGGAATAAAATCTTTAAAATATTACACTGGTAAGAGTTTCTAACTTTCTATTATCATTTTTGGCAAGTAGCCTTATAATAAGCGGGATGATGTTCAGTGAGCCGGTCATTATCATAAGTGCATTACTCTGTTGGGTCTTATTCCACAATAATTTAAGCCTCGCTAAACATCATCTCTTACATATACCACATGTCCAGACACAGAACAGCAACAATAAAGCAGAGCATTTCTCATGTCTATCAGGCTAAAGGCAGGGCAACCCTTCACAGCCTTATGGCTGCTGATAGTAAAGGAGGCGAAACTAACCAAGAAATTTAATGACAGAAATGTATTGTAACTTATTCTGTCTAGTATTAAGTTCAAATGAGAGGCTCTTTCAGCTGATTCCTTATTGATTTCAATCGATTTTTTTCAGTTCAATGGTATATATGCTATTTGAATGTGTTTGCATGGTTACCCTTTTAAAATGAGGTAAATGTTACTTGATGCTTCATCATGATGCTTTCATACACTGTATGAAATTTCCCAGACAGGCATCACTCAAACTTGTTTTTGCAGCAGTAGCAGCTGAAATGTGTTGATATGACTTACAGACAGACACAACACACACACGTGCACACACACACACACACAGAGTGCTGACAGACCTCTTTGCCATCCACCCTAAAGAAAAATGTAACGGTGAAATGAAACGGGCCAAATATTAACATTAGTTGCTCGCCTATATGTCGGCTATATTTAATGCTGAGCATGTGGGTGAAGATGGCTGGCATCGCTGGCATCTGGCCCCCTGCCATATTCCTCTGGCCACCATGGCCTTATGGGATTTCAGTGTTTTTATAGGAATGAAAGACGCAGCGCTTGGCAGTGTGAGGGTACACTTAAGCTGTCTCCCACCCAATCACAATACTCCATCAGTCGGCCATGACAGTTGTGTATTTGTTGTTTTGTAGAATAGTCATTACAATATTATTATACTGTAACAAAATAATATTGTAAGTATTACAAACAGCATTCCCTCACTTAACAATATCAGTAAAATTGCTTCGGTTTTTCCTTTTATGTTTTTTTCATAGTCTTATTTCCGCATAATCTGCACTTCGAGCTGCCATCTGTGTATGAAAAGCACAATTTAAATAAAGCTTATTATTCTAGTTTTTGACAATGGTCATTTTAGCACAATTTAAGTGATATACCACTGTACTGCCCTACAAAACCAAAAGGCAGCAACTACATAATTTTGTGAAATTGAGTTTAGACTGGAAATTGACTTCATAACACCTCCTTTGTCTTGTTACTAAATCTCTTGCTTCTTCCTATTAAGAAAGTAGATTAAAGCATCACTACGTACAACATGTTTGACTGTGCAGTATGACAACATTAAAGGCATTTTTCTCAGTGTCTATGTTCACGTACTGTAGTTACTGCTCTTTGCCTTTGTAGGGCAGTGTAGACAATTACAAATGAGGGTGGATAGATGTCACTCACTGCTTAAGATGTCACTCTCTACAGCTGACCTCATGCTCCAAGTTAGATCTCTGCATCTCCTATTTCTAGCACTGGTGTAGGTACAGCTGCTGTTGTTGCATTTCATGCTTTCATTTCAGCGCTTCTGTTGCCGAGATGTTTACCATTACTGAAGATCTGACTCTCATTTTGCTACCAGTTCCAGTCCAGTCCTATTTTGTAGACACAGGCAGATCATGGTAGATGTGACTAGCATAAATAACATCTGGCAAAAACAAGGTTTACTTAACCTATGTAACCTAATAACCTGCTTGTAACCGTGCTGACCTTTTAGCATTAGAAGATGGACAGGGTGCTGAATTTATAGAGAGATAAATGCAGGGGTCATGGCAACATAACATGGCTTTGAATGGAGAGTAATGGAGAGGAGAGTCTGACTTATTTGCACACCAGATATGTAATACCTCCTCAGCTCTACACTTGAGCCCTAACCCCCACCTCCACTTAACCCACAATATGTATACATAAAAAAGCCAAACCAGAATGCCATTGATAGAGAGATGTTTGGCAAAAAATAAAGCTTTGGCTAAAAAAACAAACATGCAAATATACACAGTACAAGCAGCTTATTGACATGTATTGCTGTCTGTTTTTTTGCTGTTTGTTAATTTGTATTCTATTCTGTATATAGCGTTGGTAGTTAATGTCTTATTGTGTGTGGCATTTTTCGTTGAATATGTATTGTTGAATATGCAACATCTGTCAGAGGAGGTTTGAGGACCATCGCTTGTAATGCATCATTTTGTTCTAATTCTAATCTGCTGTTTTAACAAGTGGCTAGGGACAACAGATGAGAATTAGCTTTTAGGTGTAACATGTTCATGACTCATTTACAAATCTGTGTCTGTTGATCAGTGCTGTCTCCATCCATAGGAAAGAAAGAAAGAAAGAAAGAAAGAAAGAAAGAAAGAAAGAAAGAAAGAAAGAAAGAAAGAAAGAAAGAAAGAAAGAAAGAAAGAAAGAAAGAAAGAAAGAAAGAAAGAAAGAAAGGCCATTATTCAAAAGGCTTAGCTTCAGTTTAAGCCGCTCTTCTGTTGCTGTTTTGTAAATAACAAGCAGTACTGATGGCACTGCTCATTAGCAGAAATCTCTACCACAAGGCTCCATAACACAATGGATCTTCGTGCCGTCGTGCCTTTATGTCTTTATACACTGGAAAATAATCTCTGCGGTTCAATGTGGGCCACGCCACAATGCTAGTAACGTGTATATAAAGGCATAATTAAATTAGCTGACAGGCCTTGGACGGAAGTTCAGTGATAGAATTTCTGAGGCGACGTGTGGCAAGCCTCCATCTGTTGGTCATTCATCAGAGGCAATGATGCATGCTGGAGGGGGCATGATGAAGGAGTTGTGGCAAGGTAATGTTACCCCCCTGCTTAAGGGTCATGAGACTCCCTTCTTCATCCTCCACAAGCGCTGCCTGGTTTGGAGAATAGATGGGTTTGTGTCTGTGTTTGTGTTGTGTTATCCTGTCCTGGGAAATCTGGGGTACTTCAGCAGCACAGATAGGACCCCAGGCCATTGAGGGTACAGTGAAACAAGGAATTGTAAGATAGGGAGACTACAAAAGAAAACATCAGAAACTTCAGAAACAGAAACTTCAAACTTCATTCACTGTAAAATGTTAGCCTTATTTTTGTGGGTGGCAAAATGTGTGT
>CM050216.1:18506242-18608742 GCA_027475355.1 Coilia nasus | reverse complement strand
CCCATGTTGGATAAATCTATCACCAGTGTGAGATTAAAAGGACAACAGAGCATCTTTAAGATCTGGGTATATATAGCACAGAAGTAAGGCCACATATTGGCAAACACACATGATGCATGCAGTAACACAGGTTGCCTGTGTTGCAATGGCTCAGGCTTAAGCTGATGGATGGCTGAATGGGAATGGAGAGTAGAGAGATGTCCGTGATGCTCACCTGGCTTCTTCTCAGGCATGGTTACGGTTACGGCGCGTTTGTCTTGTACGTCCTGTCTGACTCTCTCCGACCACCCAGCTCTCGACAACTTTCTTTGTCCGTGACTCTGTCCGCTCTCCCTCCTTTATGCCTTTTTACCCCCCTCCACAATCACCCCTCAACCCCCTCAGCCCCCTCAGCCTTGATACTTAAGTCTCCTGCCCACCCTCCTGAGAGAGCTGGGCAGGGTGGTGGAGGAAGGGAAGGGAGGGAGGTAGAGGGGGAGACCGAGAGGAGAGGAAGGGTGACAAAACGAGCGTAATATGAGACCTTGAGGGAATCCAAGTTCTGAAAGAAGTGTCAGAACACTCGGTGAAGAGCAAGAAAGAGAGGGAGAGTTGGAGGTGGGGGGGCTATAGGAGGGAAAGTCAAGAGGTGAGGAAGTGAAAGTGTCATAACAACATAACGAAGAGAGTGACCTGTAGACAAACCTGCTAATAGGGAAGCTCGTTAGGCCGACACCTTGGACATCAACTAATTGGCCAACATGCCAACTGACACACTGATTGACAGCTGTTGCAAGACAGTGCTGCAAGCATACAATGTGTGCTTGTTTCTTTAAGATGTATGTCGGATTTAAGACAGAGTGACTGCCAGTAGAACCTTGCCAAATGTACAACAAGCCCTTGACTTTCGTTTAATTAAACAGGACAGCTTTGATCCCTTTGTCCTACCACTTAATTAAGTTATATTTGTTACATGAGTCTGTCTTCCTTCTGTCAAGCTGTTAGACCCGGTTTCTTGAACTAAGGATCAAGCCATGTTCTGGTCATAAAAAAATATATATATATTTTGGATAAACAGAAGTTTAAATAAAGTTTGTAAAATTTAACGGCAAGTATCCATTGCTTCCGAGTAACCCTATGGGATGAGGTCCTCAGACTGCCAGGGTCAGTGCTGTTTCACTAGCCTGCTATTTGATCTTCGACCCCTTGTTTCTTAGACATCTTTGGAGCCTTAGCATCTGGTCTCTAGAAATACCTCCTGCAGACATGCTGCAATAATCACCTTTCCCCCTCGCCCTCTGATGACAGATAAGTGCACTTAGGCCCAGGCGCCATAAAAGCTCTGGTTCAATTAAAGGACAATGCTGTTGACTACTGAAATAACTCCGTGGCACTTGGCATGTGAACTAAGCAGTTGCTGTGTCTCAGCTCCACAAGTGTCTTCGGGAGGACAGAGTGTATTTTATTTTGATACATGTCCTACACTCAGATGCGCCCTTGACCGCGTATCAGTTGAAACTGGACTATGTGAGCCATGCCCCTGCCTGTCACTGTTTCCTGAGCGGCCGAGTCTGGCCACTCAGCCTGGCAATGCCCCCATGACCTTGCCATGCCAATAAACGCTCTTCTGAACTTTAATTTGGCCAAGAGAACTTAAGACTGAGAGATGGACAGAGATTGAGAACGGCGCTATTTATAGCTCATGCAACTTGAGATTCAGATGGCAAGAAAGAACCTGTGTGCGTGCATGTGTGTGTGTGAGTGTGTGTGTGTGTGTGTGTGTGTGCGTGAAAGAGAGAAAGACAGAGAGAGAGAGAGAAAGAGATAAAAACAAAAAAAGAAAAGAAAGAAAGAAACAGAAGACAAAGTGTGTGTGTGTGTGCGTGTGTGTGTGTGTGTGTGTGTGTGTGTGTGTGTGTGTGTGTGTGTGTGTGTGTGTGTGTGTGTATGTGTAGAGTGGGGGCTGTCTGTTTGATAAGGATCTAACAATGAGTTAGAGTACAGTCCATGTGCATTAGAGGAGCTTTGCTGGAAGAATGGAAGAATAGAGCAAGAGACTAAAGAAAGACATGAAATATCCATGAGAGCACAGCTGTGTGCAGGAGGAGATGGGGAGAGGAAAGAAGGGTGGGACAGAGGAAAGGAAGGAGAGAGGGCAGATCAATTACTATAAAAAAATACAGTCATCGGGGCAGATGATGAAACACGGGGCCAACCTGCTGCCAACAACGGAGTGGAGACAGAGCAGGTATTCAGAGGGCATGCATTCCGGCATTCCGCACACACACTCGTCTCGAACCCCTCATGTGAAGGTGTCTTTACGTGCTGACACTTCATGACACTTCATTCCGTTTTCGTTTTTTTTTTCCCCCTTTCTTTTTTTTGCAAAGGCTGGAATGTCCTTGTGTGGTGGATTTCAAAAGTAAAGCCACAGGTATGCGGCGCTAACATGTTAACCTTCAGTTCATTTAAAGCTCCCTGTCATTTAAAGCAACACTAAGTAGTTTTTTCAACCTTAAAATAATCTTTCCAAAATTGTTTCAGTGGTTCATCAACTCGTAACAAGGTGAATGACACTTCTGAATTGACTTTGTGGCCCTCCATGGGCAACAACTGCACTATGCAAGTTTGCAAAAGCGGGTTACTCCAATCTGCAGTTCAAATGAGACATAAGAAAGACCTAAGAATAGACATAAGAAAGACAATTCTGCTTCCAGTCTGTAGGGCGCGTGCGCACACACACACACACACACACACACACACACAAATGATGCTAGTTATAGCTTTGAAAGATGGGGGTTGGTGGGTATTGTCTGCTGACACAGAGAAATGGCATGTACCAGTGAACAGGGAGAGCTAATGGCTATTACTTTCAAAGGAAAACCTCCGCAACCACATGGTCAGATTAGCGGGGCTGACATGCCTGCGATAACAACAGTCCACCATGAAGGAAGACCTTACAGGTGCCCACAGAAACAACATGCCCATGCCGCATGCCCCTCATGTGTGAGCTATGTGTGTAGTACATGAATAAGTGGAGTGGCTTTCTGAGATGCCATCTTATTCTTTTATGACACCACCACCTAGTGGCCAAATATTGTGTGGCATTACAGTATATTATCATGACTATATATTGTCATGACGTTGCACGTTGCATTATGGGGGGGGGGGGGGGGGGGAGTTAATGTGGTTGTTCACAAAACCTGGTAGTCCTAAAAAGCTACGTAAAAAAGCTGTGTCTGTTGATTGACGGAGAAATGAATGTTAAAAATGTTGATACTCTGGTTCATGATGACATAACTAGATCATGAAGGTTCTGCAGTGTTGTCAGCTGCAATGGATTCAGATCCAGCACCTGGGAAGGCCACTGAGGAGCATCACATGTTCATAAAACCACAGATGTTTTGTTGTTTACTGACATGAAGTATTGTGTCTGTGTAGGCTGTCATTTATCTACATCATGGTAATCGTCAATGTTGAGTGGCAGGCAAATTGATTTCTTTTTAGCTAAAAAAAGTCCAGTTGCCTACAACAAAACACTAACATAGAGTATTATCTTTCACACCAATAGAAGACAGTTAAATTGTGGCCATGATGGTGTACAGCAGCACTCAAATAGGTTGTGGCATTTGTGCAATGATTGTCCAGTAATAATGGGCCTAAAGTGTGCCAAGAGAACTTGCCCCTGTTACAGCTGCTGCCACCTGCCAGACTATGGACACGAAGCATGTTGTTTCTGGGTGGACACCGTGACAAACACCTGTTGCAAACTTTTCCATAAGGCCTGGCATACCTCTGGAATCAACCTGGATACTGTGCATGGTCTATGCTTTGCTGGGAGCTCCCAGAAGCTGACAACTGCAACTCTCTCAGCAACACAGGGCCTGATGCAGTGAGACAGGACAACAAGTATGGCTAGTATTCAGCTCAACCCTTGACACCTGAATGACCCCTCTTTTTAAATTCTTATTTATTTATTTGTTTATTTTTATGCCTTTTGGGGTATAATGTCTTTGTGTGCACGCACTGCACTTTATAGTTTTAGTCTTGTCTTTAGTGTTATGTTGTCTGTGTCTGTCCTTGATGACTTGCTGCACAACCAAGTGCCCTCTGGGGGCAATAAAGTTTGTGGTGAGTTGAACAGTATTCGCCGAAGAGTACACTGTCGCCTTTGCTCTCCACTCACTTAAGACCCTCACCATCATCCCATTAGCTCCTGATACACGCCATGATCACTGTGTCATCTGAGTTTTTCTGAAGATGACAGGATTCAGATTGGTTTCGGAGGTCTGTCCAGTAAAGTGTGAACTGTGAGGAATAATATTAGCACTGTCCCCTACGAAACTCCTGTTCTGCTCAGCACCACCTCAGATCAGACACAGTTTTCCAGTCTGAAGAACTCCAGTCTGTGGTTGTGCCGTCAGGTAGTCTCAGATCTGGGTAGTGAGGTGTTCTGGGTAGTGAGGTGTTCTTGGCAGTTCCGCCCCACCATCTGTTTGCCTCGGCAGAAATTGACATTCATCAGACTAAAATACCTTTCTTCCAGTCTTCAACTGTCCATTTTTAGTGGATGTAAGCTTTCAGTTCGTAGCTGACAGAAATTGAACTTTACATGGTTTTCTGCTATTGTAGAGGCTCAAGGTTTGGGCTATTGTACAGAGTGCTTGTTTAAGGTGAAGCCTTTCTGTCAGCTTAAACCAGTCTGAATTTTCTCTACTGACCTTGTTTATCAACAGACATTTTTATCCAAGTTGCGCTTGCCTGAAGACTTTTTTTTTTTTGCATGATTCTGGGTGAAATCTGACTGTTGTGCATAAAAATCCAAAATCAACAGTTGCCAAAATACTGTAGCCAGCAACAACAATTAAGCAAATCATATAAATGAAACCATGATCACATTTTTCTCAACGCTGATGGTTGATGTGAATTTGAACTACAGCTCATGGACTGTCAGTATAATTTATGCATTGCACTACTGTCACACAATCAGCTGACATGATTAAATAGGTGTTTCTGATAAAGTGTTCAGTATTTATAAACCTGTTACTGTCAAGGACAAAGCATTAATCATCCTGTATGAATATTGGAATTGCATCGCACTGTTTACAAACCAGCTAAGGATGTACGTTTTTAGGAGCAATATCTGCGTTTAATCTAGGGAATCACAAATCTATGCAAAGGCCATGTAATGTTTATAATCCAGCACTTGTTTATAATCCACAGGGATTACAGCATTATGCTACAGCTCGGACTAGAGGCTGTGTTTGTAATTGCGTCACGTACGCGAGACACGTAGATTCGTAGTTACTCCTCCTTCCGGCATTTCGCCAAAATGGCTTCCTCGAGCCCAACATACATTTCGCTGTCTGTTCTTTCAACAATTACACTCCTTTTGTGGACAGAATTCGCACACTGCAATCTAAACAGAAGAGTAAGTTTAGATGTGGAATTAGCTAGCATATGTGTCATGGCGTATCCATTCGCCTTGTTAAATATCCAGGCTGGACGTTCGTCCGGGTAAACTAGGCTGCCTATTTGGTAGCTAAACAGCTAACAGCTTACGCCGTTATACATAAAGCTAAGCACATTCTTTGAATGTCATATTTTACACTTACAAATGTTAATTTGATGTCTGTAAATACTTCTTAATTTTTTGTCGCGTTAAAGCTACGAAAGGGTCAAAGCTAGTGTGTAATTGTTGTAATAATGCTGCAATGTAGGCTAATGTCTGGTTTGCTCAAATTTCTGATCAGAATTGCAAGTCGTACTTTCTGTAGCTGTATGGGAATAACGTGATCTCATCCTGAACATAAACGATATTTAACTGCAAGTCGACATTTATTTCTTTACCTCAGCCAAATGATGCTTTGGACACTGACTTCTCTGTGCCCCTTGAGCATTCGTTCGAGATAGGTGAGTCTGGCGAAGGCATTGTGAAGGTGACCTGTCGACATAATAAGCATACCACCAATTTTGAGTCCACAACGTTAACAAATGTCGTTCTCCTACTCAGATGATGAACCCATATTCCGGCGGCGTGGCTCATTGGAGTTGCGCGCTGGAAGAGAGTCTGGCGTCACCATCTCCCAAAGTCAACTTTCAGAAGAGGACAGGAATACACTGAAGGTGAGAAACGGACGGGATGGATGCATATGGCAAGCCGCATTACTAAATCTGAACGCACACATCAGTAATTTTATTTTGGTTTCACAAAAGCATTTTTTGAAGTTAGAATGGGTATTTCAGATATCCATAACGTCTTTCTTCCTACCCACAATTGTTGTTTCAGATATCTCCTAGTACAAATGATGTCAGCTTTGCTATGCGTTTCGTTGGCCCACACAAAGTCCACAAAGTCATTGTGTTTATTCACAATTACAAATTACAAATATCCACAGCGTAATCCACAAATATCCACAGGACAAACAATTTCAGAAATCTGCAGTTCCATTCTAACTATTTACTTACATACTTATTTTCTTATAGCCTAACTAAATGGAGCAGCTTTCTCTTTTGGAGTTGTTCCAGATGCACAATGATGTTTTGGTTTGAAGGGGCCACAGCATCTTTTATGGAAAAGCCACATATAGACAGTGTTTCATATCTCTCTCTCTTATATTATTATACATACTGTAGCAGAGAGGAAGGTCAGCTCTTGCTGAGGTGAGGAGGTGGAGCTGAGCTCTGGAGGGCTTCGGCCCAATTTAAACTTATATCAACAACCACTTGTGTTAACAGAGGTAGTTATTTTGAAAATCAGTTGAGACTAGAGCTTAAAGGAGAACTTCGGTGTAAAATGAAAATTGGCATGTTAAAACATTATACCGAGTTGGTATGTGTACTGAGGAGCAAAATTGATTTAGCCTCTTGCATTCAGAGTTTGACTATTTTTATCGTTTGTCCCAGAAGGCTAACAATGGAAGTGGTAGGTGCCCTCAGACGAAGCATGACGCCTACGCTATTTTTAAACCATTAAAACAGCTCGAAGAAACTCCACACTCCATCGGTAGTACAACAAAGGCCCTGACATTAAAAACGAGGCACTGAGAACTTTGAAAGTGTACACAACATTTATTAATAAAACAGTTTTGACAACCAGTACCTTGCTGTAGTTTCTCATCGCGGCCATGATGAAAGTCCAAACAAGTCGATTGTACCACCTCTCTTCCTATTCTTCCTGCTGGTTCGTGTTTGTAAATCGACTGGTGCGGACTTTCATCATGGCGGCGACGAGAAACTACAGCAAGGTACTGCTTGTCAAAACTGTTTTATTAATAAATGTTGTGTACACTTTCAAAGTTCTCAGTGCCTCGTTTCATCCACAGAATGAAAACCGAGCGCCACAAATTGATTCAGTTTTTTTTTTTTTCCAAACGCGATTCTGTCATTCTCGCTCACGCACAGAGAGTGAGAGAGCGAGAGAGAGAGAGAGATCAACATCCGCGCATACATGTCAATGGGGGTACACTTATAAAACACCTGCACTGGTCCGACATTTTCAACCAACCCAAGCGCAACTCGGAACTCAAGCTATGATTAACCCTATGGGCCTGGTGGACGCGAAATGCGTCCAACTTTACACCCACTCTTCTTTGTTGAATTACTCCGGGACGGTACATCGTAGAGAGATAGCACTTATACCACACAAAACAGCAGAAGCAAGACGATCAAGTATCGTCGAGATATTAATATTTACAAATTCGACAAAATCTCTCATATTAGCGCTTTGCACAACCATTACTCTCGTTGAAATTACTCGCGAACCCGTGATCGGATGGATAAGGCACGCACATCAGAAGAAAGAACAGAATCTCAGCTTTCCAGTGTTCCATCACGTTAATTTATCACTTTAAACAAGGGATCAAATATTTGCCAAATATTTGTTGTTGGGGTAAGACGATGAGGTTGTTGTGGGGGGGTTGGTGCATGTTCTAGCACCACACAATGCTACTTGGTCTGTGGGAAACACTGTACTTACATGACAAGTTAGGTTCAGCAGCTACTTCCCCCATCATGCCTGAAGGGGCTTCCCCTGCCGGGGCACTGCGCTCTTCGCCTCTCACCATAATGGCCCCTTCTGCTTCAGCACCACCCCTCTCTGGGACTCTCTCCAGGGCCTCTTTCTCCAGCGACTTCCCAGGCCCAGCAGTGTTTTCAGCAGCCTTGAGTTTCGCCGCCTCCCTTCGGTTAAACCAACCCAGCAGCTTCTTCCTCCTCTCCTCCTCTGACTGCTCTCTCTCTTTCGGGGTTAGAACCGGGTGCCGCTCAGGATGAGGCGTCTGACGGTCATTGCTGCTCCTCACTCTCGGTTGGAACCTCTGCCTGTCCAGTCTGGGGCGAGACTTGGGCAGGAGGGAAACTATTTTCTCCACAGCCTCAGTGCTAGCGTCGGCTGCTTCCATATCATCTGACAGCCCCTGGGTTGGCATCTGTGTTAGCGTTAGCCATCTCCACAGACACCACAGCTGCTGGGAAAGCTCCTGTGCTAGTGTTAGCCATCTCTGCTTTTTCACCTCCTCTAACGCTCTCTCCAGTTATCTCTTTCCCCTTAGCTGAAAACATCTCTATCATGTCAGCTGTCTCATTTTTCGAGCGCTTGGCCTCCTTTTGGAGCTTTTTCTTGCTTGGGTTGGCTTTCTGGTTCCTCCTCATCTCTCTCTCACTCAGTGCCTGGGGCCGCTGACCAGACCATCTCACCATCAGACTCCTCTGCCGGCAGTGGAAGGCAGCAGCTGAAAAGATTGTGGAGTTTCTTTTTTTTTTTTTTACACCTGTCCTCTTTGAAATCTCAAATTCGACTGAGAAATGCACTGAAGATTCCACTTTGCTTAGTCTGCAAGTAAACATTCCATGTAAAGTTGTTATGACGATGAACGTGTTCTTTTAAATCTGGGGCAGTAACAAAGGGGTGTAGAAGGCTCAGTTCAGTTTAAGGTTCAAAGCTTCTTTATTATCTCTGAGGGGCAATTTGTTTTGCAGTCAGCAGAGAGTACATACATACAGTGAAGCTTACCAGGCAGTGAGCATGGACATAGAAACATCAGCAACCACGGAAATAAAAACATGCAGTAAAACATAAAGTCAGAAATAAATACAAAATAAAATCATAAAAGCATAAAAAATAAATTGCTCAAATGATGGAGTTTAAAACGCTAAGGGCAGTGGTTCTAAAATACTTTTTGCACGTGTTAGTCTTGCATCTTTTGGACACTTATCTATGGCCAGGAAGGAAACAAGGTAAGCTTTGAGGACAGGGTCACAGGGACCATTCGTAATTCACTAGGCTTTCTTGAGGGCTTTCTTTTTTTCTTTAGAGTTAAAAGCCCATACCAGCATATATAAAAGAAAAAGTAAAAACAGATTCAATAAAACATTTTTATAAAAGTACTGTCCACATTAAAATGTCCAGGTTTCCAGTAAAAGTGTATTCGTTGGTAAAAAAAATTTTTTAACAAACATTATCTACTTAATTCTCAAAATTGAGTTTGTCTTTGATCACAGTGCCTAGGTACTTGTATGTCTGCACAGTTTCAACAACTTCACCATTTATGACAGTTATATCGTATTTTCACCTAAATTGAAGTAATTCACTGTACTTTTTGGACTTTAACATGTCAACCACTTCTCTGAAAGCTCTGAAGTGTGTGGTTCAAGCAGATGTTGACCTATTCATCACCTCTACCTCCTGAGTCACTGGCGCCCATGAGAAAGATATTATGGATATCTGAAATGTTCGTTCTAACCAGTAAGGATCGAGTCCAATCTATGTAAATGAAATACCCTGCATTCGTTGTTCTGTTAAAGGATTTGCCCAGGATGCAAACATTTGATTTGGTGGTTTTCATTAGTATAGAAACACTCTGCTTTGGTGGGGAAACGTGTTTCTTACACGCTGTTCTTATGCATTATTCACTGGTCAAGGAAATCATAAGATGTGAGCTTTTTTGTTAAGGTTGGCGTAGTGAATTGAAGGTGTTTTTTATGAAAGCATGTCGAACCCAAACACTTTACATGCACTATTCTTACATGTGCAGTACTACTAGCTATTTGCAATGCAAACAAATTGAAGACTTGTTAGTATTTGTGTTTTGTATCTAGTACATGTATTTGTGTTTTTATATTAGGACCAAACAGCACCTTGATGTAGCCCTTGTAATGTCGTTGTACTTGCAGCATGTCTCGTTGTTGTACAGTGAGAATAAAAGCTTTTTATTCTGTTATATTCTATTTTTTGTGATGCAGGAAGTTGCTGCTGTGGATGGCCTGTACAGGATTCGAGTGCCCCGTGTGTCTCTACAAGCAGACAGACAGACGGAGAAGCAGGCAGACGGCTACCTCACAGCCTTTGTGAAAGCGGTATGTTTTCTCTTCCAGAAGCGTAGTTATAACACCTACAAATCTAGCATTTACTGCAAGATCCCCTTTGATACTCTAGCTTGTGTTGTTCCTCACTTGTAAGTCTCTTTGGATTAAAGTGTCTGTTAAATGTAATTATAACATAATAACAATAAAAAGAAAAGTCTCTTTTATTGTTTTCATTAAGTATTTTAAAATTACATTAAAAAAAACAATATTAAATATTTAAACAATGGTGTCTTTTAATGGCATCTCCATGGTGTTCTCCTCCTGTCTTACAGTGTGCTTTGGTGGAGTCTCACCTCAGTGATGTCATCACCCTTCACACCGACGTCACTGGCTACCTCATCGGCATCTCCATAGTGACCATACCTGGGACCTGTCGAGGACTTGAGGTGGAAGATGAGGTTGACCTGGAGTCATTCAATACCACACTGACCGTCATGGCTCCTGTCAATGCCCCCATGTAAGACAGCACATTCATGGATAAATGATCATACCGTCTAGCGTGTCGAAGTGGATATTATATATCTCTGACATATCAAATGTAGTAAGCTTTAGTTGAAAACCATGACTTCACAGATTGGAGGTCTGTAAATTTAGAGAAATAACAAATAGCAATGTATGTGTAGCTCTGTGGCAAACAGACATGTTTGTGAATTCTTTGTCACTGATAACTTGCTAGCACTGCTGTATGTTTTCTGGTCAGTTGTTCACTGCTTGCAACTTCTCCTTTTTCTCTTGATTTAGGCCAGAGACTGCTTTGTTTATCGAGAGACTGGAGCAGGAAATGGAGAAGAAAGAGAAGAACCCACAGGAGCAGAAATCCTTCTTTGCGAAATATGTAAGTGTATAGCCACTCGTTTCAGCAGTATCTGGAATAATACTCATTCTTGTAGGTACAGTACCTGATTTAATGCTATTGACAGGCAGGATGTAGAACAGGCCCCAGGTCATTCTGCTGACTGACTATATGGGGAAAAAAAGGTTCTTTCTAAAAGTATACACATAAATGTAAAATCATTTTCTTTCCTGAATTTAGGTGAATTACTGGGGTAATTTCTGTTAACACATTCATTGAGTAACATGTTGAAAGCAACACTAAGTAGTTTTTATGACCTTAAAATAGCGATTCCAAAATTGGTCATTAACAGAGTGAAAGGCACTTCTGAATTCGCTTTGCTGCCCTTCATGGGCTCTAACCGCACTGAGCAAGTTTGGAGGAGCGGACCGTCTCTCTCTAGTTCTCTATGAAAGACAATTCCGCTTCAAACCTGTAGGGCGACCGGAGACAAAATCTACTTAGTATTGCTTTAAATGAGCTGATAATCTGTCCTCTCCTAGTCTTGGCCTCTGTGGATCAGTCTGCTCGAGTGTGTCATCTCTCGCTCTACATCCTGCGCAGGCATCATTCCATACCTTTCTTCATTCTTTGCCTTTCTTCATTCTTTGCCTTTCTTCCTCCTCTGCCCTATTATTTTGTCCCTGCTGCAACCACTTTTTAAGTCATACTCCTCAGAGTAGAGTAGAGTAGAGCAGAGCAGAGCAGAGCAGAGCAGAGCAGAGCAGAGCAGAGTAGAGTAGAGCAGAGCAGAGCAGAGCAGAGCAGAGCAGAGTAGAGTAGTGCAGAGTAGAGTAGAGTAGAGCAGAGTAGAGTAGAGCAGAGTAGAGTAGAGCAGAGTAGAGTAGTCTTTATTGTCGCTACACAAAGTATAGTGAGATGCCGTTTGGAACTGCCAACAACAGATGCATAGGAGACACGGCACATAAGAATAGAATTGAAATAGATAAAAATGGCTGGGTGGAGTTTAAAAAATAGTTTCAATTTCAGTATCTACGAGTAAGACTATAAAACAATATGAAAAACAATATGTACATTTTACACTGTCAAGCTATGGATAAATGGATAAATCAAGCAAGCAAGATGGCGACGTGCACAGACGCAGCAGCCCGGAGCTCCCAAAACAGATGCAACTTTTTCTTTTACTTTAGTCTTATCAGTCATGAGTGTGTTGTCCAAGTTTGCCACTGATGTCCTGTTCGGTGCAATCCCTTCACTTTCTACACACTTTATTATTGCCTAGATTGTTCATTATCCTATGTATGTGAACTAAATTGATATATGCAGTTCTTTACCCTCTGCCATGGTGTTTTTCCTTGCCTCAGTAGTGTAGTCTGTTGTCTGTAGACTGTGCTACACACTGTGTTTAGTCACTGAAGGCTGTGCTGTGCTGTGCTGTGCTGTGCTTTGTTTTGTGTTGACTCTGTGCCGGTCTGTGCTGTGTTCCAGTGGTATTTGATTCTGGGCGGTGCAGTGTTCCTCATGGCCACCAGTTCGGCACCGCCCCCCGCAGGGGGCGACAGAGAGCAGAGCTGATTCCCCATTCATTTCAAGTACTGGTCTCACTCTCCTTGGCTCACTTCAGATCCTCCTCTCTCTCTCACCCCTCATCCCTCTCACCCAGCCTCTGCGTCCTCACGTGTGCACAGGTGTGATCGTGTGTTTAGCTGGATGGGTGACGAAATGAGTGGCAGAACACGAGAGAGAGTCTAATCTTTTTTTTGCTTTGCTTTGCTTGACTGATTGTGATTTGTAGACTTCCTGCTCTCCTGGGTCACACTGTCATGCAGGAAGCTCTTGATCAAGCCCAGCTTAGAGCTCCAGTTGGCTAAAAAACATATGTTTTACAGTAAATGACATTTTCTTTTTCGGTACAGATTAGAGGTTGGCCGATACAGGTTTTTCCATGTCGATGTTCAAGACGTTAGGGTCGGCTAATGTCTGCTGCCAATTTTTTCACCTATATTCTTTGCTCGATAAAAACATAATTTATTGAAAAATAACTTAATACAGCTCTTGAATCTTCATTTTGAGCACTATACTGCAGTATATGGTCGGTGTTGTCATGTCAGGTCCCGACCATTTAATGCTTCATGTTTTCTTTCACTAAGTGAAACAAGACTTTATAGTTTACCTATAACAAGTAAATATATTGGCAGAGGACATTGAAAGATCCAGATTTAAGTCTGACCGTTTTCTCCCAGGATAGTTGTAGAATCATCCAAAATGTTCTGGCTTCGGGTCCTTCACACAGCAGCAGCACATATTGGTGGTCAACATGGATATAATAATAGAACTCTTTAGAGATCAATGCTTGACAACAATAACACAGGGCTGCCCGAGGAAGTGCCTGAATTTATGGCAGCTGTGGCCGAGTGGTTAGGGAGTTGGTCTTGCGATCGGAAGGTTGCCGGTTCGAATCCTGCCCTACCCATAGTTGAGATGCCCTTGAGCAAAGCATCTAACCCCACACTGCTCCAGGGACTGTAACTGAAACCCTGTAAATATCTGTAAGTCACTCTGGATAAGAGTGTCAGCTAACTGTAATGTAGTAATAATAATAATAATAATTTAAATTACACAAATATCGGCTGATACCAAATACAACATTGGCCGTCCGATTAATCGGTCAACCTCTAATACATATATCTGTGAACACGTGTACGAATAATACGTGTATGAATGCTGTGCGTATTCTTGTTCCGCATTGCAGTTGGACCCAGCAATCGCTCTGTGTCTTAGTCATTCCTTGTCTTTCCCTCTGTCGCCTCCGATCTCTCTCCCTCTCCTCCCTCTTTGTCCGTCTGGAGTGGCCACTAGAGGGACCAGGGGAGCCATTCTGTCTGTCTGTCTGTTATGGTAATCATCGCTCAGCTAATAACGTCCGAGGTGCCCGTGCTGTACTCTAATCCCCAATCAGTGACACCCGGCATATCCCTCACACACTAAGCCCCCCTTTCAGATGGGCCGTGTGGGTGAGTGTGTGTGTGTGTGTGTGTGTGTGTGTGTGTGTGGAGGGTGGAGTTTGCCTGTGTGTCATCCCAGGTGCCAGCCTGAACCACTGAATGGAAGCACGCTAGCTAAGCTTGCCATTCACTTACATAATTGGAAAATAGCTCAGGACAATAGAGGTCAATTAAAGAGCTTTACACACTGATGGCACACTGTTTATTCATACTAATGGAGGAATGTTTTCATTGTCTTTTGTAGTGATCAGTGTTGATGAAAATCTGATGAAATCAGTTGTGTAATGCCAAGTATTCATGGTAAAGCTTTGCATGTCTAATCAGCAAGATTTAAAACAAAAACAAATCAAGGCATAAAACAACAAAACAGCACTAAAACCTGTAAACTTCAAAATAGAAAAAAGGTTTAGCGTGGACCAGTGCCACCAATGCAAGGATGTTTTAGTAACATCTCTTCAGAAGGCCCTGTTGGCAACAGCTTGACTGGCTTCCTCAGGTGGTGGTGTGTGTACAGGAGGACCACATGACTGCCTGGCCTCAGCTGCTTCTGTTTCTTCCCTCCAGTGATGTGAGTCTCTTGGCACACCTTTGGTTCGATGCACAGGCTAGTAGATCAGGCTGGCCGATTGGATGGGAAGGTGGACCGGGCGCTGTTTTTTTTTTTTTTTTTTTTTTTTTTGGAATTTGATTGGTTATGTTGCCAACATGGAGCGCCTGGGGGATGCTGGGATCACCTGTGATTGGCCGTCTTCTGCGGTAATGACCAGCAGTTGCAGCAGCAGCAGAACCCAGGGTTGTCTTGCCACCTGTCTTCCTCTGTGTCGGAGCAACCTGATCTAACCAGGATAACACTGAGGCATTTCACTGAAGCACACCTGATGACAAACTGGCTAATCTCACACTTACCTTTTCTTTTCCCCTTCTCTTTTTTCCCCTCAATCTTTATTTTAACATCTTCTTCTGCTGACTGAGTGATTGTAATCTATGTTTCTCTTTTTCTGACACTTCTGCCTTTCTACTTCTCTCTCTCTCTTCTCTGTCTTTCTCGCCATCTATCTTTCTGTCTCTTTCTGTCTCTCTCTCTCTCCCTCTTTGTTCTCTCCTCTCTCTCTCTGTCTCTCTCTGTCTCTCTCTCTCTCTCTCTCTCTCTGTAGTGGATGTACATCGTTCCCCTTGTCCTCTTCCTCATGATGTCCGGAGCACAGGACCAGTCTGGGGGCGGGGCTGGCGGTGGAGCAGCCAATGGTGGTGGCCGATGATCTTAACGCCAATGTGACATGTACAGTATGAATGGATACCAGTACCTTTGTTTTGTGTATATAATGCTGAATGAATGATAACTGATAGCTAAATTAACTTAAGTTAAAATTGCACTCACTTAAACACACAAGACCCACCGAATCCTGTTGAGATGTGAATTCTACTGCATTTTTGTATTGCTGATGTAACTGATACATGAAAGGAATAAAAGTTGTCTTAAAGTATTTGTGACATTATGTTATTGTGTTTTCATCACTCCAGAACGTCCTTATAATCAGCAGCCTTCACAACAAACTAGTTGGAGCCCCACTGTAGGAATAGGTAGTCTCTCTGACAAGGACACCGAGTCCACCTGGTTAACTCATCCACTCCTGTGTCTCCTGGGCTACCCCTCACCTCTCTCCTCACTCACAAAATGCCATCTTTATTTACAACATGTATTAAGACAGCCGCGTAGCTGTAGGACAGTAAGCTTGTACTGGCACTGAGCCACCTGTTTAGCGACAGCCAACACTACAGAAACGATATTAAAGTGTAACATGGTAACTCAGGAATCTGAGCAGATAATTTGGTTACAAATACGGATCATATACACATAATAGTTCATAATTAACACGGCACTGCTGCAAGTCATGATAAGCACCTTGGACCACCAGAAATTCTCATAAAGACAAATGTGGAATGTAGCCTACCTGATGTCTAGTAATCAATGTATTGATAAATTAAATTGCTGTTTGACGTGTTGTGTACTATTGTGAACCACAAAAGGAAAATAATTTATTTTATGTTAATATTACCATTGCTTTCCTACCCTACTTGAACACCCCCATTGACCCACCCTACCCCGATTGACCCACCCTGCCCCCATAAGATTTCATGTCACTGCTGTGAGGGCATATTCAGGCAGGCAACAGCTTTGGGAAGGCAGGTATCTGATCACTGTATACTAATGGCCAACATTCTTTTACTTTACTCTCCCATAAATGACAGTTGTGTCTTGTAAATGACCGTAAACAACTTGAGACTTCAGTAGCTCAGTTAAGAGGTGTTTGTTTTGTTGGCATGTGATTTTTTTGTAGTTTTTTATGACCTTCTATCACATGTACACTGCACAATTTGATCATTTTAGAAGAAAGCAGCTTGGGTTAATTTTTCCAAGTTGATGTTTGTATCCAGACAGCTTACTGTTAATAAACTACTAATTAACTAGGTACCATTGCGTCAGTTTAATCTTTTCCAGTGTGAAGCATTTGGTACCTCGCAACACTCCAACACACTGTCTCCCAGTGTGCGTTAAGTTTCAGAAACTGGATCCAGTGATGGTGATGGGGGGGAAAAGAGATTACATTTTCCTGTCATTGCTCAGTGGCGTCACTCCCAGAATGTTCTGGGCAGCGAAGTGTGCAGGATGGTGTTTTGATACGTTCTATCTTTGTATGTCACCTGCCGGTCAGTCTCTCAGCTCATCATCTTGTGTGTTTGTCTTTGGGAGCCGAACCCAGAGGCGGCAGCGAGCTGTTTGCTCATCACATAACCTCCAAAAGCCAAAGGGGACATTTAGGCCTGACCCGGCCCTGGGTGGCCTCGCTCAGTCTCGGGGGGGGGGGGGGGGGCACAACTCTGTCAAGGAAGGGGCCCCAATATGGTCCCTGAGCAGAGAGCAGCACATCCGACTTTATATTTCTCTTCACCATACCTGCCATATCCCCCTCTCTCCCTTTCTCTCTCCTTTTCTCTCCTCCTGTCTCCTATCAGTCTCCCTTTTCTGAAAACCTACAGAAAGCGAAATGAGGCAACAGCTGAGGGTAAGCGGAGAACCTGAATGGATGGGAGAGAATGAGTGGCAGGTTCATCAGTCGGTAAAGGGATCCATAAGCATGTCTGGGCTGGGGGGTGGAGTGGGGTTGGCCAAAATACATTAACATGCTTGTGCCTCAGGCAGTTGACTGCTGAATTCAAACAGCAACAACTCAGACATTATGTGAGTTCAACAAAGTTTTGATCTGGGGGAAAAAAACGATCAAACAAATCCATGTTAAATCCAATGTTAGTTTGGGGGGCCAGGCACCGTGCCGGGTTCGGCAGCTATGTGGGCGATGATCATATGCCTGCTGTAGACATGTTGGACTGATTCAACTTACAAGACTAAAGCTTGTCCTGTTTACCTCTCCCCAGGGGGCTAGGATTGGGCAACTTTCCCCCTGCTTTCCCTGCAAACACGTCCTGTCATAGCAGGCCTATCAACACCAACCTGACTAATGCCCCAATACTGAGAAGCAAGGGGAAGTTGATACTGAGACAGAGGAGAGCGGCGTCCGGCAAATATTCTGCCTTAGAGCGTTAGTGCCGTCACACACCCGCGCACGTGGCTGGACCAGCCTGTCGGAGCTGTGGACGGGCCATGGGAAGAACATTTGAATCATTAGTAGCATGCAATTTACAGAAACCATAAATTAGGTGAGGAAGTGTAACATCGTGGGCCGTCTGTTGTTTGGGTGTTTTGGGTATCCACATGCTTGCTGTCCATGGGAACCTCTTTTAGCTCTTCATTAGAAGTGTTGATGCAATGATTTAAAGTTTTTTTTTTTTTTTTTTGCTTTACAGTTTTTGAGTTCTTTGGAGAGTATCAGGTCTCACATTGGATAAACTATTAACTAATTATTTCAAGTGATATGACCATGACTATTTTGGTTGTTTGCACAGAGAACACAGAGCACTGGGTGACAAGCTCTTAAAAAAGGTTATTTATACCCTCAAGGGTTTGTAAAACTTAAAACAGAAAAATTCAAATAAAATGTAAGGTAAAATGTAAAACGGTTTAACATAACACAGTGACATAACAGTATATGCATTAATTACAGCGACACTGATACCTACACCAGCCATCAACCCTCTGGTCATGTTAATGAGTTATTGCTCACATGGGTCTTTAGGACCTCTGCAAAGACGCACAAACAAAGTGCTTCATCCATTTCTTGAAATGTTCCACAGCTATTGTGTATGTGGCACTATGCTAGGAGGCCTTCTCAAAATCATCAACAGATTTGATAAACAGATCTCCTTTCATGTCGGCCATCACTCAAGCTGAGGATTTGTCCGTTGAAAGCCCAGTTAAGGCTGGAGGGAAACTTTACTCCCCGTGCCAGAGAAGAAAGACCCACAGGACCTCCAGTACAGCAGATGAACAGATGAAAGGCTATGCTCAAGGTGGCTTATGACAGAGGAAGGCTAGAGGAGAATGACAAATGCAGTTAGTCATCAGAAGAGTGCTGAAGACCCAGAAATAAAGAGAAGGAGAACATTGAGTCTCACAACCGAAAGGACAGCCTTTCAGAGGAGTGCAGAAAATGGAGTTGTAGACGAGAGCTGTGTACCAATGTGCTAACCATAAATCTCCCTCCCTTTTCTGCTCCTGTCGCTTGGACACCAACTGTGTTGCCACGACAGCAAGTGCCTACCGTGGCTTCTGTGCCTTGTGTGCTCTGTGCCTTGTGTGTGATTTAGGAGGACCCTGCGATGGCTATTTTACACTGTTTTATGGTGCCGGCTCCTATCCACATGGGGCATCTGCATTCTGGTCTGGACAGGGCTTAGCTTCCTGCTAGGATGCTGAACCCCTGATATTGACCTTGACCTCAGTGGCACTCAGCCTCATTAGCCTGACAGACTTGAACAAACATGGATATTCGGATTTGTGTAAAGACTGTTATTTTGGGGGTCCCTCGCTATGCCAAGCCCTCTGCAAAAAAAAAAAAAGAAAATGGTGTCATTATTTATTCAGGCCTTTGGTGAAGAGTGTCACACGATCAGTCCCTCAGAGTTGATCCGCGTGACTATTATTTGATACAGCCTCTTTGATTCAGAGAGTAGCTGCATCCGGCGCCGATTTGCCACCTCTAAATATTGTAATGATGTCATTAATGTTGGCAAGGTAGGGACCTCGTGTCACTCTGTAGGACATGACAACGCTGACTACAAACGAATCAAAACAAAACAGAGTGCACTTTGATCTGTCAGATATGCTGTGAGTGCTGAGTAATGAACTGGGTGGCTGGCAGGCAACACTTACCTAGGCTGCTATTACCATTTCTTTGGGTTTATAGTGAATCTGTGACCTTCTCACGTAGCCCTGTTGGAATTCATGGGTCGCCCTGGGGGTGGCTACTGCAAATAGGGAGACTTAGCGAGAATGTGGCCCCCAGCCTCGCTTAACCTACGGCCTTTTTATTGCTACATCTGTGGGACAGACCCACACAGGACTGGCAGACAGCAATAGACACACACACACACACACACACACACACACACACACACACACACACACACACATCGCACACAGCAAAAGCAAAACATTGCACATATATGTCCACAGACATAAAACAGGGATTACAACATTTCACGACTTCACCACACAGGGACATTTTCTCCATAGCTGACAGGGCTTTGACAAAATCTCAGATGGAAGCACTGGAGCTGTAGGGTAATGCAGCATGTCATAGGTGCATGAATTATATGGTCCATGCATTTGCACAAAATCACTTTAAGGCCGGTGCAGAGGGTTGAGGCTCCGCACACTGACAGTAGTAAAGGGAAGAGCTGCGAAATTTATTAGTGGTTGACAGCGCTAAACATATCTTGGCTTCTGAAGACCTGTGTTAAATGCACAAATGTGCCCCATTAAAATTCCGCTTCAGTAATAACTTAAGGTAGGATGTCTTGAAAGAATGCAGCCCTCGAACCCTAGACCACTACGGAAGCAGGTTAAAATGATTATTGTCATTGGTGATTATTGTCATTTTCTGTGTGTCTCTCACTCTGGCTTTTGGGCTGTCTCAGTAGTTTGTGTGATTCAGAATATAGTGCTCTGTACGCTATTACACTTTTAGAGGCAGACAAAGTACTCAATTCTTTTACTTGAGTCAAAGTATAGATGCTCTTTGTCAAATGTTACTCCACTACAAGTAAAGGTTGCTATGCAAAATTTTTATTAAAATTGAAGTACGAATGTACTTGTGTAACCGAGGTCTTCCTGCGCAGTCCAGACCCAGTCTTGAACTCGTGACCTCACAGCAACTTCAGTATGGGAGACAGACACACTACCAAGTGAGCTAAAAGCCAGGCCATTACCTCAGTCAGTAGCGTATCTTTTCTAGGCGTCGGGAGGGAGGTTTACTAATGTTCTACGCCGAGCTGTGCTAGCTGGCATCCATTACACTTGCTTTCAAAAACACTATTTTAATGGTGTTTTTTCTTTTTCTATGTTTTTTGTTGATAATATGGGGCCACAGAAAGGTCACTAAAACTTGACCTGAGCTTAAGCTCCCTATACACAATATCACTATTTTCACATTTTAGGGCTTACCTGGTGTCATAATTTCACTACTGTTAAAGCAGGTATATGTATATATGGTGTTTATCTTTTACTTTAATATAAATATTCAGATGCAAGTGAAAAGATGGAAAATTAACTAATTAGGGGAATTACAATAAGCATAGTCTAGCTCTTTGACAATTATTATTGCTGATTTCTATCCTTTAGCTTGTAAATGAATCTACATGTAGTTTCAAGGATTCAAGGAATTTTATTGTAAGTACTGGGAGTGAGACATGTAGTGAATTTGCAATTTTGTTGAGCAGTGTAATCTGTGCATAAGTGTGAATGTGTGTGTGTGTGTGTGCGTGTGTGTGTGTTTGTGTGTGTTGGAAGTGGAGAAAAACTAGGGATAGTTGTGTGAATTTAAAACCTTAGTTAGGAGTTGAGTGCATCCAATCAATGTAATGAATAGGCCTACTTCACGCTCACATTTCAAATGTAGCAGAGTAAAAAATACAGTATTGTCTTGGAAATGTAGTGAAGTGAAAGTCACAAGTTGTCAAAATATTTAATACTCAAGTAAAGTACAGATACTTGAAAATTGTACAGCACTTGAGTAAATTTGATTGAATGGTTGTCCACCTCTGTACACTGTTAAGAAAGCTTTGATGTGTACACGTTAGTGCAGAGAATTTCAGAAATCTTTGTTTTGAACCGACTTTCTCACAAATGTTTAAATTCCGTATCAAAGCAAAGTTGGAAGAACTGATGTACGGAATTGTAAAATGGCATGTGTGTGGTCTACGCGCTGTAAACACAAAAGTAGCCATTCTGGTCTATTACATTTATGTTTTTGGTGTCGCCTGGGGGTGGGGGGGGGGTTACAGACTGAAGTTGCCCCCACTAAGTATAACTCAGAAACAGTTTATATTTATGCCTCCGCCTTCAACCCGGTCACTTTATTTCTCTCACATTTGCCTTTCTCATTTGCCTTCATGTGAGAGGCGCTTGAAACATGAAACACTCTAGAAGGAGAACAAAACACACATGGGGGGGCAAAACGTACAGCACATCAAATGGATGCCGAAGGACAGGCGGCTGGTGAGGGAACAAAAAAAGGTTTACGGCATCCTCTCTCCACTCCCTGTGACTGAGGCAGGGTGCGAGGCCGCTGGGAAGGCATCGCTGAAATGTGCTGAAGCCTTTTACATCAGATGCACGCCATAGTTTTTTTCCCTCTCTATGACCTGCCATGCTTTGTCTGCTCCATTATGTAACTTTGGCAACCTTGTTTATGGGCCAGCCATGAATAGTGACCTAGATTAAATGGTGAAAGGTTCTGTGATGAATTATTTAAATTCACGTTTCCCATACATATTCCTGTATCAGACTGCATGAGGGTGTTGTAAACAAAATGAACCCCCCCAACGTGGGTTACATTTTGTACACCACAATTTCATTAACCAAAGTTGCACTGAAAGGCTCTACAGATTACAAAATATAATTAATGTGCAGTAATAATAATAATAAGAAGAAAAAATCTACTTATATTCACTATAAATATATTTTAACTACAACAGAGATTTAGGGCCACATGAAGAAAAAATTTGCCATAACAAGATCAAACTCAACATTTGAAAAGTAATGTCACAAAAGTTGAAATGTCATGTCGACATGACTAACTTTCTAGTTCGGAGAGAAAGTGAGGACAAAGGCATGTGTAGCATGTGAGCGTGTGAGATCTGTCAATTGCATTGTCTCATGCTCACAGTGAATGAGACTTGAGAACCCTATAACTGTCATACACATTCAACAGGCCTGTTTAAGTCCAAATGGCTTCTAGGCTACACCATTGTACTTAAAACAACACTAAGCAACCAATGGCATAGCCACGGGTGGGCTGGGGTGGCCTGTGCCCACCCACTTGTCAGTCAGGCCCACCCAATCAGAAAGCTCTATAAGTTCGATTGACTGTTTTAGTAATAAAAATAACCTATGTGTTTTGGGCTAGGCCCACTACATTTTTTTTGGGCCCACCCATTTTATGTTTTCTGGCTACACCCCTGTAAACAACCTTAAAATATTGTTTCCAAAATCGTTTTAGTGGTTTGTCAACTAAAAACTGGGTAAAAGGCACTTCTGAATTCGTTTTGCCGCCCTGCACAGACTATAACTACACTAAGTAAGTTTGGAGGAGGGGCCATCTCTCTTCAAGTTCAAATAGTTCAAATGACAGACAATTCTGCTTCCAACCTGTATGGTGACCGAAGACGAGAACTACTTAGTGTTGCTTTAAAGAGAATACATTTATTCATTAATTTGCTAACTATAGGGGATTCTGTGGTGTTTGTCGCGAGGATTAATGACTAAAACAGTCAGGCATTTCGTTGAACATATGCAGGGTTCTTTATAAGGCACATGAGGGGAGCATCTGCATGTGTACCTCATGTGACCTAAACCCGCCTGTCGAGTGTCAAACTGAGAAAAATTACTAAAGTTTCTTTGTTGTCTAGCCAAAAGTAGGGCACTGTCTGAGAGTGCAGCTGTGGAGCGGTTGCTCTCTCTACAAGTCTACTAATCAGACATAATGTGGAGATTAAAGTCGACATGATATTTCAACTATTCTCGAAATGTCGAGTTTAATGTTGAAAATGTCGACTTTAAAGTTGACATATCGAGTTTAATCTTGTCATGGCAAAACTATTTTTTTCTTCATGTGTATATATAACTCCTATAACTCCCTTGTATTTAATACTGTGTGGTCCTAAGACTTCGACGACTGGACATAGGAAAAATAAACCCAGCCCTACCTTGGAAACATTTGTTTTTATGGTGCGCCAAATGTTGTGCCATTAGTCTTCTTCTTCTCATGCATGCATGAGTGTTGTAACATAACTTGAGCGCTTGCTTCTGTCCATCCATTTCCTTTTGAAGAAACACTCGAGTTACCAGAGTCTCAGGTGACAGGATCAAGCCCATGGTCACCATAACGTCACCCCTCAACCCTCAAGTTCAACGCACCCCAACCCCAGCCCCAACCCCAGCCCATCTCATCCCATCCCACCCCACCCCACCCCACCCCACCTGACTCAAAAGCCTTTCCCTCATCTTCTTCTTCGTTCCCCCACTTTTGTCACAGGGCTTAAGAGAGTGGCAGCAGAGAGGACACTGCACCACAGTCACCATGAACGGAGTTGTGCCTGAGCCCAAGAAAGCAGGTAAGCACTCACCTGGGCCACAAGCACAGCCACAACTACCTGTGGGCTTGCAGTCATTCCATTTCATTTTCATTTTCATTTGCCTACAATCTGATGGAGTTTTAAAGAAGAACCGGTCATTAACCCAGGCTTATTTGACTTTTGGTTTTAGAGAAAACACCTTCATTACTTTGTCATTTGTTTATTAAATGGTATTGTTGCAAAGGGGATAACAAGTAGATACTTTTTTAATTCTTGTAGAAGTTGTAGAACAAAGAAACTGGTTAAAGTTGTAGAACGAAGAACTTTACAAATGGTGCTAGCTTATGCAGCATTCCATCTTAATATTTAAAACAATACAAAATGACATTGTCTGTGCATAAATTTACAAAGTTTTTATGTTATTTAAAATGATGCTTAAACGTTTGAAGTTATATGTAGTTGTTGTTGGAATCATCCAAGCTATTTTCTAAATATCTTTAATTTAGATCATTTATACAGAGTTCTTATAGTATTACACCTGAATCTGAGAAAATTTGTGTAATTTATATAATTTTCATGGCGTTAGTCATTTATAATATCACATGATATTTCTGTTACCAAAACAGGCAATTACTTGTTTGGCCAACTGTCATAGGCTACTAGATATCTATTTCTTTGTCCTGATGGCTGAAAAAAGATCATGACGGTGGGTGAAGATGGTGTGTGTGTGTGTATCCATGTATGTGTGACAGAGGGTATGTGTGTGTGTGTGCGTGTTTGCGCAAGTATGGCCAGTTCCTCTAAATCCCTGCAAAGAACTCTCTCTCGAAACCTTTAGAGATGCAAGTAAGACCATGACCCTATCCTGGCACCACCTGAAATAGTGGTTGCGCAAATTCTGCACATAGCGCCGATATCCACTGCCATGTTTGTCCAACTGTGTCCACTACAACTGTCACATGACAAAACGTTTCGGGGAGACAAGTACCTAAGCTATGTGCACAGCACAGTGGGTCAAGCCCTCTGCAGAAGTTAGCATCTGAGCAATCCTGTTACGGATTGCGTGAACCAAGGGCACCTTGGACATTGTCTGCATGACTTTTTGTTATCTTGCCTGTCATTCGGAGCTATCAGAGGGGGTGGGACCTCAAGGTAGTAGGAATCCAATAATAGTCATAGGAGACTTTGTATGATGAGTATGACAGCTGCTGTGCTCTGTTATATCTTACACATTTTAGGTGATCATTTCCTAGATCAGTCGCTCACACCGCCGCTCTCCCTTTACTGTTATTCCCACCGCTCAGGGACGTGTCGATTATGTAAGCCAGCAAAGAGACCATGTGTGACAGAAAAAAATCACTTTGTTGTGGACATATACTCTTACTTAAAGTTAGTTTCACAGGGAACACATTTTGACAATATAGTTGACATTTGACAACAACAAGATGAGAGCAGCTATTCTGAATGGTGATGGTGCTCTGAAAAACTGACTTGGCAGCACAATTTACTTGGTACTTCAGTGTGGTTTGTCTGTTTTTTGATTCCTCTGATCAATTGCTGAGAAAAAAAGGAATAAGGAACCATTAATCATTGCCACTTTGTGCCAAGAACATAAACCTCTAGTGCTGTGTGCTTTCATTGTTACCAGTCCATATTCTCCTACATAAGCGTGTTTTTCCATGTTTGCGTGGAGTAATTTGTATCCGAGCCCATATGTCTGCTAAGGTGATTTTCTTATACCCATACATGGAGCTTCTCAGTATGATTAACACTGCAGTGAGTGCCGAGAATGCGATAGTTCCTGATCCACCATAGAACTGCATTCTGTATGTCAGTACGAAAAAAAACAGCCACATACCTCACCATACAGAGAAACTGCTTATCTGATTGGCAATATATGTCTGTATGAGCTAAGTGGTGAGCTGATCAAAGCAGCGTCTACATTACGAGAGCGTAATGTAGCGGAGATAAACTACATATTAAGATTTAAAGGCTGACAGGCAGCAGATCCACTTACAGGCAGACAGATATATGGGAGGACAGACAGAAGGAAAAAACAGGTGCATGGAATTACAAAAGGAATGATGGCTACCATAACAAATAGAGACAGATCGAGAAATATAGGTATAGTTTGATGGTGGTGCATGCTGTAAACGAAGCGAGTGATATTTATGATGTGTTTGATAGGGTCTTCAGAGGCGGCTGGTATAAAGTTGTGTCGTGCTCATCATGTTCCTGTGGCTGTCATATGCCGTGCCAAACATCTCTCTACATGTCACCCTGTGCCAGTGCTCTGCTGCTCATTAATCATCTCAACGATCCTCTGAATACCAAAACCCCACCGCGACCCCCCTGTGCTCACACACACACACACACACACACACACACACACACACTCCCACCGCTCCCCCACCCATGTCCATTACTGCAACCTGCCTTCCCCCCGACCCACCCAAACACCACCCCTCCCCTCCCCACTGCCCCACCTCTACCACTGTTTTGTGAAAGGTAGGTTAACAGCAATTACAGCAAGTATTTACCCTTTACTACATCAATGTTTTCACTGTTATTTTGGCAGTGGCCTCAATAGGGTGTGAAGAAGTCCAGAGTAATTTAACTCTATGACAGTACATTGGCTGTGCTGCATTATTTATGACCTTTTCCTTCATCCATTTTGATAACAGATTCTTAGGTGACACCACACAGATGATTCCCTGATCCTATCTCGATTGTTAATTGGGTGTCGGGCGAAAATGATACAGGTGACAATCGTGCCCAGTCTAGAGGAAAACATAGCAGCAAAATTTATCACCAAAGTTCCTCTTTGGCCACGGAGGTTCTTCTGGGTTACGGGGTGGCCATTTTGTATGCTCCCGTGCTAGCCATTTCACGTTACAGCCGTTCAACTATCTGACATATTTATGGCTTCTCCTAGAGGGTTGACCTTACTACGTTCCCCACCTCACTCTCACTTTACCAACACGGGGTGGGGGAGGTAGGATTTGGGGCAGGGCCCACAGTTTATTCATCTGTCATTATGTGATGTGCTGTTATTTCAGCCGTCTATGAACAGCGTAGACACTCGACGTGGGACCGAGGTGGGACCGATGAAGCCTGTACTGATTTATCGCCTGCTGGTTCCTAGTATGACTGGTATCACTTTGGTACCAGGCTCCCTCCCTGAACCCCATCCAAATGGAGCCGCTACTCTGCAGGACGTCGGCAGAGAACAGGGGGGTTAGGAGAGGCGAGCTCAGAGATGCTTCTCATCTTCATCCAAAACAAACAGCTTCTTTTTCCACAGAGTCAGGTGGGGATGGGGTGATGTGATCTCAAGGGGCAGAATGCCAGAAAAAAAATACCCTGACCGATGTCAACAACGCTACTGTGATAGAGACAGATATTGGAGGGGGACTGAAATTTTTGGATTGTGCGACACTGACACTATAATTTGGGGCTGTGTGCAGGACCATTACATTACATTACATTACACTTAGCTAACGCTCTTATCCAGAGCGACTTATAGATATTTACAGGGTTTCAGTTACAGTCCCTGGAGCAGTGTGGGGTTAGATGCCTTGCTCAAGGGCATCTCAACCATGGGTAGGGCAGGATTCGAACCGGCAACCTTCCGATTGCAAGACCAACTCCCTAACCACTAGGCCACAGCTGCCCCCCACTAGGACCACCCCTTAAGGCTTGAATGACACATTCTATGCTCAACTACGGAGGAACTGAGAGTAGCCTCGTAGCTCGAACACTCTCCCTACTAGGCTGCCCCCTCCGTTAAATGTCTTCTGCACTCTTTATCTTGTGATAAATGATTCTCTCTCATTGATTTTATCCTTGTAGCATATTCCCTCTTAATGTTGTCTCCCTGTCCCACATTCTGTGAAGCCCATCTCGCCCCACACCACCTCCACACCCCTATCTCCCTTGCTCTTTGTATCTCCATCTCTCCGAAACCCCATTAATCTCAAAGATTATCTGTACAATCTGTGTGAGGTGGATATGCGAGGCTTTGTATCTTATCCAGCTGTAAGCAGAGAGGATTTTAAAGGGAGGAGAGTTTATCCCAGGATAATGTATTTGCTAACAGACACACACAAAAACACACACACACACACAAACACACACACACATACTCACACTCTCCTCATCTCTCTCACACTCCATCACAGATGATCCTTTACCCTCACAACAAATAACTGGCCTCACATTGATAGCAAGGTGACTTGAAGGAGGCTTCGGACAGACTGCTAGATGGTTAGACTGATTGACGGTTGGTGTCTGTTGACTGAGAGCATTTCCATCACACACAAACAGCACAAAATATTTGGCAAAACATTTCCTTCAGTGAAAAGTGAAGGGATTCCTTCCAAAACATCCTAAAAACAGCATGAGTTTACCAATGAATGCAATGATAAAATTATCTTTACCATGAAATGACACTATCAATCCATTTTCACGAATGTGTTATGGTTGCATCAGTGAATCTTTGAAATATCCCAAATAACAGAAGACAAAGTGCAAATATCACATTAAGGGACTGTATACTCCCACAAACAATCAGTACTTTGGAGAACATGCAAAGGCTGTCCTGCATGACCTCAAGGAGTTCACCTCCTGGTATGTCCCTTTCTCACTCTCCTACACAGTAAGGGCACTATAGCTCACTACATTTGGAGAGCAATCCATCTGGTTCTCACCTCACTTTCATCTTGGATGAGGTCATTTAATTCAAGCAAGCTGATTTATTAATACCACAATATCATGACAAATTTGGCTAGGAAGCACATTTTCACTTCATTTGTGATGCATCTTTATCTGTCGCTTTTTTCCCTCCTCCACTCTACCGCTCCCCGTCCCCCATCCTTCCATGAAGTCCATATTTAGAAGAATGGTGAGAGGTAGATTAAAAGATGGCACGAATGATGATCTGATCGGTCAGCAACAGTCCTCGCCAGCTCTTCCATTACTAGCGCTTACACTGACAAGCCTCATTCACACCCCCCCCCCCCCCCCCCCATCCCTGCCTCCCCTCTCATCTCTCTTTTTCTCTCTCCCTTTCTCTCTCTCTCTCTCTTGCTTCTTTTCTCCCCCTGATCCCTGTGACCTTGTGTCACCTTGTGTCATGCGTTATCCAGTTGTCTGTGCAGATGGTAGGACTCCAGAGTTTTTAAAACCTCTTGCGTAACCTGACGCCATGCCCCGCCAGTGTCCGGTAATTGTGCCACATTCTCTGTGCATCATCTCATTTGCTTGTATTAGTGAGTGCTTTGCGATGGCTCTGGGAGCGTAATGAACTGTAACGTTTGTAATTTAGACAGCGTGTAATGTGTGTGAGTGAGGGGCGGTCGTTATCTTGATAAGATGCAAAGAGCACGGAGAGTGAGCGATTGTGTGTGCTAAATGCTGTGAAGTGGCAGCGGTGTCACTGGGTGTGTGTGTATGTATGTGTGTGTGTGTGTGTGTGTGTGTGTGTGTGTAGTTTGGCAATGGCACAAGTGCACTGAAGTGAACTATGCTGCCAACCCACAGGTAGGGGTCTGGCTTCAAACTTGATCCTTGATGATAGACTGAACAGTACTACATCCTAACACACACACACACACACACATGCACACACACACAAATGCACACACACACACACATGCACACACACACAAACAAACAAACAAACACACACAGTTATTAGTGTTGTTATGGCAGCATCTATCTCTCATCGCTGGGATGAGCTACTGGTTGGCACGGGGGGTGGGATTACCCCTCTCCCCTACCCCAAGCCCCCAACCTCTAGTCCTGGGGGCCCCTCAGTCCTCTCCGGCCCCCTGCCAGCCCCCTCCGGGACAGCTGCAGGGACTGTGTTTTCCCGTTGTGGCCGTAGCGCTGAAAGAACTGACCGCCATCTCTCTGTGGTGACATTGGCCAGATGGCCATGATCAATGATGGACAGATTCTCCCCACACAGACACACACACGCACACACACACACTTACCTAGACACACATGCACCTACCCACACCATTTTCACCAATGTGTCATGGTTGCATCAGTCAAATATGTATATGTAAGATACTGTATATTCCCATATAAAATCAGTACTTTGGAGAACATGCAAAGGCTGTCCGGCATGACCTCAAGGACTTCACCTCCTGGTATCCCTTTCTCACAGTAAGGCCACTAGCTGACTACATTTGGACAGTAATCCATCTGGTTCTCACAAACCCACACCTCCAAGTACACACACACACACTGACCGACACACACACATGCCCAACAACACCTACACACACACAAACGCACACCCACACACAAACACACCCACAAATAAATGCTTACCTAGACACACAAACGCCCACAAATAAATGCTTACCTAGACACAAACACACACAGACACACACCCACAAGTGCACACAAACACATACACCCTGACCCACACCCACCCATCCACCATTCTGGCACCCAGGAGGCCCCTGCTGGGCACCCTCCCCTGCTCCCTCTGCTCACAGTGAAGGGACAGACTGTCATAGAGCAAAACAGACAGGGGGTCTCTCTGGTCGCCACATTGCTGCTGCCCAAGAGGCCCGATCAGGTGACAGGCTGCAGAGACACGCAGCGCGGTCACCCGATCCCATGTGGTGAAACCTAAAGAAAGATGAAATGTTGGGGCATTCTTTCTCACTCTGTCTCTCTCTCGCTCTCTCTTTTGGCTCTTTCCTCTCTCACGTTCGACCATGCTGCACAAGACTTCCAGAGCACATCTCTGTAACACATACATCTGCCTGTAACACATACAGACACATACTGGAACCAGGGGTCCAGGTGAAGGCCCTTACATGGGCAGAGGGATGGTGGTATGATGGGGTGGGGTGGGGAAGCTCTCATTCCCAAGATGCTGCAAGTCTGAGTGTCCAACTGTCTCATTATAACATCTTAGATGTGCTCTGGCAGAAATGACTCCCTGGTTGTTTGTTCGCTACACTAGCTGGAAGGTCAGCAGCCCCCTGTACGAAGAAGAGCACGCAGTTTCCAGATTTATGGGAAAGCAGGTGGATCTGAACTCCGGCGGACCCCACTAAAACGTGTCGAGCGGAAACAGTGAAATTTTGTAAGGGCAGGCACAGAGATGATTAACGGTAGTTTACAGAACATCGACCCACTTTGAGAATAGTGTCAGGCTCCACAGCACAGGTGCGTTGTGCTGCGTCAACACAAGAAGAGCAAGTGCAGAACAGGTGACACGGGGACAGGACAACCAGAAAGAATGGGGAAAAGGGGTTCAGTGGGGACAAACAGTGGGACTGGAGCTGAAGTTCAGGTTTGACTGAACGTCACACATGGAGGATCACAGCAGCAGGTGGTGACAGATGACTAAAGTTACCCATATTTTCCAGGAAAGCCAAAGGTGCAGTGGTTTCCTACACACACAAATACACACACACATACACACACACATACACACACACACACACACACACACACACACACACACACACACACACACACACACACACACACACACACATAAAAGAACAGGGATAAAATGTAAAGCTTGGAGACTGAAAAAACTCAGACATGCCATGGCCACAGAGGATGACTAACAGTGCAGACACAACGTGTATTCTTAGAACCTGGTGTCAGTGCGTGTGTGTGTGTGTGTGTGTGTGTGTGTGTGTGTGTGTGTGTGTGTGTGTGTGTGTGTGAGTGAGTGCGTGTGTGTGCGTGTGTGTGTGTGTGTGTGTGTGTGTGTGAGAGAGAGAGAGAGTGAGTGGTGAGTGTGAGTTTAGGACTGGCATGTCTTTCCCTGGCAACCTTAACTGTCTGTGGCAGGAGTAAACTACATGAATCAGAGCTAACAACGAGTCCACAGCATAGCGTCCATTCTGGACTGTGACCCGCAGAGCTGGCGGGAGGGAGCGGTAACAGCTGAGGGACTGAGACTCTGACAGACACAGAAAGACATTGAAAGGGGAGCAGAGGGAGAGACAGATGCTAAAGCCATTGGGGAATATTTAGATGGAGTAAAAAAACAGTGTTGATAAGCAACAATATGAACACTATGCTGTTAACCTCATTACTGGTAAGCAGAGCTGTAAAAGGTTAAAAAGAGGAGCAATCAGATAGTTTATCCTGTTACATGAACTAAAAGTATGGTATTAAAATAATTAGACTTACTACATATTATAATTAGCTACATATATTGGATTATTTCCGCTAGCCCTCCCATTTTCATAATATAAAGAATAAAAAAGTTAGGAACAATCTGTTTAGGAAATGACTTGTGTGAATCCACTTTTGAAGTAGTTTACCTTACAGAGAAGAAATTAACAATTAAAAAACAAAAAAACACCAACACTCATATCTTCTTCAACTAGCCAGCAATGAATTGCAATTTCATACCCATGTTATGATGAGAGGCGAGAGAAATACTATTTCTGTTTCCTGCTCCAAGTCCTGGAGGGAGGACAGGGGGCACCAATGAGTTTTTTTAGCTGTCCGAATTGTGTGTTGTAAACTGTTCACAAACTATAATGGATGAACAAAGGATGGACGTAATGACAGCAGTGTACAAGATGGCCAATAGCTCTTGTGGTAGGCCATTTGACACTGGGCTGTTGAATGCTGTAGAGGGGGACATCACTGTGGGGTGCTTCCTAAAGTCCACAACCATCTCCACAGTCTTTCAGGATTCTAACATGGGCCCCTGGCTGGTCAATGTGTTGCCCCATGTTCACTTTATCATTCACTGACCGGTTTGCCTTGTAGGTGATCAGTGTAGCCCCGTAAGTGGTGGGCACTGCTGTTGGTCTGGAGTGGGAAAGGAAAGGGGTGTGGATGTCTTTCTGTCAAAACTGCATTAGAAGGCATTCAGGTTATCAGCAAGGCCAGCAAGGCAGTGGGGAGTGGTCTCTTGTAGTTGGTGATGACTTCACAGTGCTGTAAAGTTGTTAACTGAAAAACATTTTTTCAGATTTGCAGAGTGGGTCTTTGTAGCTCCTCTGATCCCCTTGGTTAGTGTGTTTCTGAGTTCAGAATCATGTCTTCTTTGCTGTATACCTCCTCTTTGGCCTGGCATAGCTGACACAGGTTTGCAGTGAACCATGGTTTATTGTTGAAGATATGTTAAGTCTTACATGCACACTTCATCACAAAAGCTAATGTATCTGTGTAGGATATCACAGTATCAGTCAGTTTGTCCAGGTCAGCTGTGGCATCTTCAAAAACATTCGAGTCTGTACAGACAAAACAGCCCTGCAGTTCTTCCTTCGCCTCATCAGTCCCAAAGTGATCTCTTATTCAAAGGAATGGGACTGCCTTATAAACACACCTATCTCTAAACATATCAAACATATCACAGAATTAACACGTTTCTCATTGTCTCATTTGCAGGAAGAAAGGATTCAAAGAGTGGGCCTGCAGGTAATGTCTGTGTTTTCATCTAAAAATATAGTTTAGTGAATGGGGTTAGCAGAGATGTTCATGTTTACAAAGGGGGGGGGGGGGGGGTGTTAACCGGGGTTTGTTATAATCACTGTTCTCTTGTTTTTTGCAGGAAAAAATGGTGCGAAGAAAGCTGCTCCAGCAGCAGGTAATGTCTGTGTTTCATGCACAGAGCCAAACTCTTCTTCAGGAGAGTTCATATGTGTACTATGTAAGGATAGAAACAATGTATTTTACACTCTATGTAGTGCTCTATGTAGTGAACACTGCTGTGCTAAAATAATCCATACAGCGATATATAGCATTATTTTTAAAAACGATATAATACTGATATTCTGGCTATTAATATCGATACACCCCCCAGTAGCTAATGCACTACTGATTCTAAACCAAAATGTAGTAAATGTACTTTGTTCAGTACAAATGTACATTAGCCATATTGTATTCTTTTGCACAAATAGTTTTTATAAGTTGACTACAGGTACCTAGTGAGACTGGGCACCTTTTCTGTGACATGTTCAGTAAAAAGCATTGAAAAAAATGCACTTTATTTTCCTGTTCAATAGATTGAACATAAAAATAATATTTGCCTGATTTTGTTGAGTGAATGACATTAAGTAGTAATTATAAAGTAATATGTATAGATATCGGAATCGAATCGAATTGAATTGCACTGTATCGAAAATCGTATCGTATCGTGAGCCCTGTATCGAAAATCGTATCGAATCACCGTGTCCTAGATGATACCCTGCCCTAGTAGTGAACGAGTGAACATTTCGGATTCAGCCAAAGGGTCGTGGGTTCACAGTAATGCTCACGCTAGTTCAAAATTGGTGGTGGTTCCAGACTGATGTAACATAAGAATCACTGGAGAGCTCGTGTTATGATGGGAGACAGAAAACCATCATGGGCTCAGGAGACACAGCCAAGACCTATCTAGAGATCTAGGGCAACAACGCATGCACAGATTCCAAAACAGAATCCCACTAGTGACAAACACGTAAACCATTTGTCTCAGGACGAAATGTCGTGGTACCTGTTTTCTATTTCGAAAATCACTCTCTAAATCCAAGCAGGCTGAGAGATGAAATTTCACATTAGTCTTGGAGCTCATTACACATTATTCTTTCAAATATTACTAGGCCCTTACACTAAAAAAACCAACCAACAAATCAACAAACACAAAAGTAAGTAAATAAAAAATATGGCCACATTAAGTATCTGTACTCTTTTTTTTTTAATTATAAAAGCAAGTAACACATTAAAAGCTCGTTATATCCTGCCAAGCCACTTTTCACCAAGATGTATACTAGGAAATGGTATGAGGTGTCACTGTGCTGACCTTGCCTCCCTAAAAAAAATAAATGATCACCAGCTGTAAAGTGGTAGGAATAGTTACTGCTTTATTGCTAATGCCAGTCCTCCACCTATAAACACTAGCCTGCAAGTGACCTCGGTTATTTTTCTCCCTTGGTTCGTGTGTCCATTGAAACTTAAGCACATGTTAAGAACATGAGTCTATTTAAGTACTATTTTATAGCTTGTAAATGTCGGGACCTATTGTCTTAAATTTCACTTTTGGAAAGACTACAGGAAGCAACTGTCTGGCCACTTGGAGCTGGACAGAGAACCAGTGTGAGATCGCAAAGGTGCAGCCCAATCTGATAATATGCCTAAAGTTGCGATAATGACATGGTAATTGTCACAATGATAAGCTTTTAAAGGTCAGCTCCGCCACAGTACATAAGCCCCTTCCACATCGCGGCTCTGTAGCCTCGCTTAGCACCTCAAACGGGAAGGATTAAGAGCATAATAGTCACACCTGCCCCTGGACAGGTGCTGTCATTTGAGCCGGATCAACTGATCACTGTACAGAGTTCAGCGACTTGTCTTTTTCACTTTCTTTCTCTGTCTGTTTGCCCTCTCCCACCCCCCACACCCCCCAAACCCCACCCCCGGATCTCTTTCACTCCATCACAGAGAAGCCGCCAGAATATGACCCCAACCTCCCTCAACCCAAGACGAGGGCCGACCTGCTGAAACGTAAGGAACTGTAAACTCGCTCTTTAACACTACTGGTGCCTGTGACACTTGTGTGTTTGATGCTAAATCCCTTTAGCCGACCCCCTGAGTATGTATGACTTAGCTTGCGACATTCTAGCACACGGAAAGCACCAAATTAGTGAGGGAGGGAGAAATATCAGGGCAATATCAATGTCAGTGTCACTGACCTGGCCTGCTCTCGCTCTGAACTCTCTGTCTCTCTCTCTCTCTCTCTCTCTCTCTCACACATACACAATACAGACTGGTGGCCCATTTCCTTGGATGACAGAACAGCACAGAAGATGCTGTGGATTTCTGACGGAAACCTGAAGGTGTCGCGCATGTCAGACAATCTCTGCCCCTACCTGGACAGACCAGAGAGATATGAGCATTCACCCCAGGTGTGATGTTATGATCATTATGTACACTAGAAAAGCACTCAGAGAGCGCAGACCTCCGCCAAGGCAGCTCAGGTCACCACCAAAATCTACTCACTTTCAAGATAGCCACAAGATGGTGATTGTTCTGTGGGGAACAATTTGACCCTATCTCGCAGTGGTGAAGAATCCTTGAAAAAAATTCAGGATCCAGATGGTGATCCAGATCACCACCAAAATCTAATCACTTCTCTCTTAGCCCATTTCTGACCTATCCTGAAAATTTCATCAAAATCCATCCATAACTTTTTGAGTTAAGTTGATGACAGACAAACAGACAGACAAACAAACAGGGGTGAAAACATAACCTCCTTGGCGGAGGTAATTACCCCTCCATAATTGTGGGGTACTACCTTTAACGGGGGGCGGGGGGGTATTACCTTTTACACTTTGCGTTAATTACATTGATATGTTGGTATGCCCCAACCTTGCTATTTTTGTCTCTCTGAGGTATTGGGTCTTGATCGGGAGGTAAAGTAACCCCTAAAGTAACCCCTGTCAATCAAACTGTGGTTATCAAATCAATTTCAGACTTCCCTAGCAAAAATCCACGATCTTTATTGAAAACTACATTGCCAGCGCTGTTGTTTAATGGCTGTCAGCCCTTCGAGGCCCTTTAGTGTGCTGGGTGCCCCGAGCATTTGCCTGTGTTGCTTGTTGGTTAACGATGCCCCTAGGCGCAAGGCTTTCAAGGCTTGATGCAGTCTTATGTTGTAATGATACAATCATAAGCACATCAGGACCACTAATATGGAAAAGGTGCGGTAACAGGTGGTGCACAGTAATCCAGCAGTGTGTCGTAAATATTTTACCAAATGTTTAATGCTATTTGCTTTGATATACAGTAGGTGGAATTCTGAAAAAAGGTGACATGACACTTCATTTGATATTGATGGCTAATGATATTGATGGCTAATGGCAGCATTACATGATCTACAATGGCATGTTCACGACATGATTATGTCACCCTCATGCTGCTGGGAGGGTGTGTGTGAGAGAGATTAAGGTCTTTCGGAGTCAGTCCTTTGTTGCACAGCCTTCACTTGCAATTACACCTTCACTGATTGCACCTTACATATTGCACATTTCATTTTTCACTTTCACCAGCTACCAAGAAGAGCTACCTTAGACTTCCTTCTTTTTGGAAGTGTATGTCTACCTGTATGTCTTATGTCTGTTTACTGTTGATGTCTGTATACACTTCATGTCCATGAGTGTAGCTGTGTGTTTGTGCACATGTGTGCGCGTGTGTGTTTCTAGTTTAAATTGCACATTTGATGTCTGGTGAAGCGCAATTTCAATCCTCTGTGTAATGTTTGTTACATAGTGAATTGATAATAAAGTCCACTTTAACTTTGACTTTGACTTGCCTTTCTTGCTCTCTCCCCCCATAAGGTGCTGTGCAAGGAGGGCATCGAGGGCTGGCGTGGCTACTGGGAGGTGGAGTTTGACGGCTGGGTGGTGATTGGCGTGGTCCTGGAGAGCAGTGGACGCAAGGTGAAGGATGGGCCCTGCGGTCTCGGGGAGAATGAGACATCGTGGGGCGTGGGCTGGGCCGGTAACGGCTACCACGTGTGGCACAACGGTGAAAATGTGGTGGTGGAGGAGGGCCTCTGCAACACCCTGGGCATCTACATAGATGGGCCGGCGGGTATCATCAAGTTCTTCATGGTGCAGTCCACTGCAGAGGGCACCAAGGAGGTCAAGTCTCTCCACCAATTCAAGACCACCTTCAAAGAGAAGGCGTACCCAGGCTTCTGGGTTGGAAGGCAGTCCTTCTGCTGGATCTGTAAGAAAGACTAGTAAAGGACAGGAGAGAAAGGAAGAAAAGGGAGAAAATGGACAGAGATAAATAGGGTCCTAGTTTGACGGCAAAAACAGCTGGATGAAAGTGTCTTTTCTGACCATGCAGGCGGCTTGTCCAAAACAAGTCTGTCACTAAAGTAAAATTTTTGCCAAGTCAGAATTTTGCCTACTTTCTAAAAAATAATAACATACTGTTAAAGGTTACATCACTTAGGTAACTTGAGTATGTGGGAAGAGATTAGCAGTAGCTCTAAAACATGTAATCCATGCTGTGACACTCTTTTTAGAGGAAAAAAAGGTTGTGGATGTATCAGTTGCACTAAATAGCCCACAGTTTACTCTGAGAATAATTCTACTGACTCACTTCCAGTATTTTTTGCCATAAAACTAGGGCCAGGGTGATAGAGAATACAGAAATGTGGTAAGGGAGCAGTTTGAGGGGAAGACAATTTTGTTAAAAGATACAATAGGCAGGTTAACAACAGCAGTGAAGTTTAGTTGCAATCAACTGAGCAATGTTTTTTTTTCCACACACAGAAAATGCCTTGTTTAAATTACCTGGTTGGTGTAACACTTAACACACTGGAACTGGTGGCTGGAAAAAAAGAACAAAAAGAAAAAAGTTAAAACCAGTCACCAGCCACCATGACAGGTCCTTGTTCTAGTTAACACCTAGAGCTGCCTATGGCATCTTGAACCATTTTTGTGCTTGTGGGAGGCATAGAGGGGGAAAATGAGAATAGAGTGACTTAAAGCAACACTCCACGTTTTTGGGGAATAGGCTCCCTTTTCAACTCCCTTACTGTACGTTCAGACTGAACGCTGTAAAAGTGACAAGAGCGCCGGAAATCATTCATTGTCTATTAAGAGAGAGCGTGATTGGCGATGAAAGCATTTTTGGGGCGCAGCGTTTTGGGCATCTAGAGAGCGTCAGTTAACTTTATGGTAATAAGCTATGACACTGTTCGGCAGCAACCAATCGGAATGTCGTCATCCTTCTAACTCTGAGTTACTTTCCCTGATCGAACATTCAAATGTTTCAGGTCATAGCCTACTTTGCCGCTTTTAATGCTGTATGTCCAGTGGGGCATTTTGGCCTTGCTTTGTCCTTTGGCCAGCTACTTAAATGCTTTTACCGCGTTCATTCTGAACGTACAGTTGGGCAGTGCTACTGCCAGATCCCAAAATCCTACTACCAGATCCGGAGATCATACGACCAGATCCAGAGATCAGCCAAATGGATTCAAAAATGATAAAACTGTTTAACTCTAAGATAGTTGAAAAATTAGCTTATTTCCAGAAAACGTGGAGTGTTTCACACATAAAAGTGGGCAAATTTGTCTTCCTAGCTTAGTTTATGTAGGCCACAAAATATTTGCTGACAGTTTTCTATCCATATATGTTTTCAAAGTGTAGGGAGAGATTGAATAACTTCAAATCATACGTATAATAGAATGCCATGTGTTTAATTTTCAGTAACAAGTTGTTGTTCATATGTTACTTGATAAGTAGTGTAAAGGTTGTTTTCCTTTAAATCCATAGTGAAAGCTTTATTCTTAAATTATGGATAGTTTTGTTTTTATGGCCTGTATTCTTTTATATGCCATGTGCCTGGATGTGTTTGAACAGTGAAACTCACTGAATAAAAAATTGTGACAACCTGGTTATGTGAATGATTGAAGACCTCATGAGACATGGAGTGACACGTAACCCAAGTCTAGAATAGCAATCCCCCACCATACACCCCCCCCACACACACACACCCACACAAAGTGCTTTTGCATTATGGTCTTATGTCACACTACTTTAGATGTTAACTTCACCAGATTGTCAGAGCCCCGTATCCCGATTACATCTACAGTAGTGAGTCACATCTACAAAAAATAAAGCCCAATGTCTTCCGAGGCAACCAAATAAAGGAATAATAAAAATTAAAAAAAACATTTAAACGTACCCATGTTACAATGTTGAGGGAAACATCAGAGGCCCAGGGTCCTGTGTTCACCAGTTCAACACTTCAGAAATACATTAAAGACCCAGTAATGTGAAAAACATATTTGTTCTGGTAATGTGAAATACAGGTGTCTGAAAAGATGCTGAGGAATTATGCAGTTTAACAGCTTTCCACCACTTGGGGTTGGCGTAAGTAGGATGAGACTAAAACACATCCTGACAGGTCATAAGAATAGGTTTAGCACAGTATAACCAATACTCTTTGTTACTGCCTTGCATGGGCAGTGCCTCCTACACATTTACAGCATCCAAGCACAGAAACTACCAGCTTATATTTTTAGCACATGGACATCTAATTTTACTTCTTTGCAACGTTCATATAAACTTAAAATTGACAAGTTGACCAGTAATAACAGTTTCTTTGCTATGAGGAACAAAGTGACAATATTATTTTGTATGTGTACAATAATAGTATCAAAAAGCACAAAAAGAAGGGGACGGTCTTTGCGGGTTTCTGGTATGTGCTATATAGAGCTGGGCAATAAGACCTCAGAAATGAATCTCAGTGAATTAGAAAATCAAGAAAATCTTCATTTATTTCATTCATTCAATTAAAAAAGGCAGAATCTGATATTTCATTGATTCTTTTGGTTGCTTTAACTTTGATGATTACTGCTCAGAGCAAATGAAGACCCAAAGTATCCATTTTAGAAACTTACATATATTACATCAGACCAATGATGTACATAAATTACAGTATTCTGAAAGGTATGCTGATGTGTATGCCCACAATACCTGGGTAGGTCTGCTTTTGCATTTCACATTGCACTGAAGTAAATGAACTTTTCCACACTATTCTAATTCATTGAGATGAGCCTGTGCTTTAGTACAATGGAAGGATATAGGACCTTTTAGTCATGTTTTTTATAATGTGCTCGGAAAATCTTGGGGACACAGAACCCAATAAATATGTACTCTGTGCACAAAGGCATGTGCCACAAATGTCTCTAACCCTTATGGCCGAACAATTTCAGTGGCTAAGCTGGGAGCTAGCGCCATCTGCTGCCAAGAGTGAATGTTCATGTCAGTTCACAAAGCAACATCAAAAGCCAGTGATTGGCTGACATGTATGCATGCTGGTATTTGGTAGTATCAAGACATGAGTAACTTGTATGTTATAAAACATTACAGATAGGTACCATGGTAGGTGTAGAACCTACCAAAGCCTTTAACCGAGAAGAGTCAATTTGGTCTTTGTCATCAGATGATAGGGACTCTGACATTCAAACGCCAGTGAAGTCAGTGATTTTGCCAGTTTGACCTTAGCACTTACTCTTCTTGGCTTAACAATGTATCCATCTAGACTCCAGTTGTTTATAAGGTCACTATAACGACAATTGTAAAACACGGACACTTTTCTAACAAGCTTTCTTTTCAAAACAAACTTGGATGTGTTTGTGTCAAGATTGTTGTGTCTTCGCATTTTACCGATGGAAGCGCGTGCGCTAAATAAGGACATGTATGGCAATGTGTCTGGATAGTGTATGCGTTTTACGTGCACGCCAGTGCCATCATGAGCAGATATGCGTGTGATATTAATAGATCACTGTACTTTGACACAGTCTTTTCTATGCTACATGACCCCTTTCACCCAGAGAAGATTTTTTTATCTCAAAGTAAGCATCACATACATTTTTTCCTTTTTTTTAAGGGTAGAGAACTTCTGTTTGGGGTTATTTAAAGACTTCCACAGCATCATCGCTCGCAAAACAGTCACATGCCCATACCCATCTTGATCGCTACAACCAGTGCAAGACAACTTCATCCATCCCCACACAAAACACATTTAAATTCAACAATGACTGGTTTATTTAAAACAGTTCAGTATAACACACAGAACAGTTTGAAATGCTGCAGATGAACTGCATTTCCATTTGAAATGCACTTTGTTTTGTAGTGTTATAGATGATAACCGATATTCTCTGGAGTCTTTTATAGTTGTGGCTTTATTATAATCACAGATCATTGCTTTATTACTTCAGATAGTTCTGTCTGCTTGGTAACGGTGCTGGTCAATCACTCAGTTAAAAAGTTGTTAACAAAGCTGCATTGTATCCCTGGGCAAGGCCCCATCTTTAAATATCAAAAAAAAAAAAAAACAAACCAAAAAAAAAAAAAACAAATCTCCTTTTAGGGTGGAGCGGCCTACAATCACGTGTTTGATTTACCCTTGAACTACGTGGGTCAGCATGAAAGCCCTTCTTCCTTTATTTTTCACGAAACGAAGCTTAGCCACTGGGAGGGCTAAGGGCTAAATCCCCATACCCACAATCTGTCAAAACCCAAATTTTAAATGTGTGTTGTGTGTGCTTGTGTGCGTGCATTGCATGTTTTCGTGTGTGCTGGTGCTGTGAGAGATTTTTGAACGTGTTCCAGGCAGAACTACCGCTGAAGTTCGGTTACTGCGCTGGTGTGACGTGTTGCCTCTAGGCCTAGGCTGTGTTGTTGTGGTTAGTGTTGGCAATTGACACATATTGTTTTTTTTTTTTTTTTTTTGTCACAGTGTGTAGTGCTTGAGCGGTCACATTAGTGTCTTCGCCTACAGGCAGGGGCCTGGGCCTGCAGTGTTTTAGTTAGTGGTATACTGGTGTATGTATGTTCTTGCAGGTTAGTGTTTATATGCAGTTAAGGTATGTCACAGCTTACCACCCTGCTATCTACGTGGCAGTCTCCACCAGTAAGCACTAACTCTTCATAGTATCGCTCTTTTTTTTTTTTAATCATCTTTTTTCCCTCTCCTCATCCTTCTCTATTTCCTCATCTCCGAATCCCTGACAGCGCTCATTTTATCACTTGTACACTCTTTGCCACTCCACCAACACAAAACCTCTATGCACTGCTCTTGCCCAGTTTCACTTTCAGTTGCACTCTTTCATTCTCTGTCTCTCTCCATCTTCGTTACACACACACACACACACACACTCAAAACACACAGACTCACGCACACACACACTTGGTCTCTCAATGTTTGAGAGAGAAGTCGCCAGTGTTGAGGCGAGGACGGGGCAGCGCTCCAAACATCTCGGTGCCGTCGGTCGCCCCCGGGGCCAACAGAGCCTTCATGCTGGCAGCGATGTGGTCCAGGTCGGCACAACCAGCCTGGGGAGAGCACACACACACAGACACACACAACACACAATCAAAAAAATGACACTGACAACTACTAAGGATGCAGGTTATGATTATGATATCTTTTATTCTATTGAAGGTAGGGTAGGACATGTTTTCCTGGAGCAGTTTTTACTATATTTCTTAAAATCCCCTTCACATTCTGATGGCAACCAATTCATTAAATGCTCTAACACAAAAATAAAGTCACCTGTGGAATGGACACAACTGAAAACACACGTTTGAAATGATTGACAAGCTCAACTGCCGTTTGTCCCTCCCCCCACACCCGCGCCTGAATCTGGAGATGAGACTTTGGGGAAGAAGTGTGAAGAACGGGGTGTGGACTTTTGAATTGTGTACTTTCAAAATGTAGCATGCTCCAACCATTTTTCCAGGATCTCCTACTCTACCTTTAATTCCCTTTATGATCCAGCCATTTTTGACCAGCTGAATGTACTGAGAATACAAACCATCAGACAGGTAGGTCAGCTGATAAATGATGTCAACTGTGCTAGGTGCACAGACAAAAAAGGAAAACATAGCAGGGTTTTTACTTTCTGAACTAGAGATTGACACTTCTGATTACAGTACTCTTGTTACACACAGGGACACAGGAAACAGGAAAACAATCAAGAAATTATGCTGACAGTTGTTATGGATGCTGATCATGAGATCTTTGGATCAGACTTCTAAATGTGACGTTAAAGTACTAAAGCAATAAGCTGAAACTGCTCCTTTAGTGCATGTATTTTAATTTGTATATTCTATTTGATCTTGTTGAAATGTTTTGGTTTTCCTGTAAATGCTTATGCATTTATTTTTTCTTTGTAAAACTGCCATGTGAGTATTAAATAAACTTGATCTGATATCTACATCCTGTTTGTTTTATAATTAAGTGCACTTTGGAAGGGGGCCACCAGATCTACGGTCACTGCTGACGCTGTAGTCTCACTGTAAAGCAATTAATTAAATGCAAATACAAGTTGTGCATAAAACTGTCTTTCATCCTCAGCCTTTAGTGGAATCGCAGACTATTTTGCGATTCATTTTTTCCCAGTACATCCGTCAGCACTATGCAGCTGTGTGGTGGAGCTCACCCTCTCTCCGCTGTGGTTCTCCCCCTGGGGAGCCCTGGTGCCCCTGCAGCCCCACACGGGCACAGAGACGGGGAGCGAGCGGGCCAGCGCCATGGGGTGGGGAGGGGGCCGAGACGCCATGAGGCCGTAACCCACCGCCATGCACCGGGATGGAGGGGGCGCATCTTCGCTCAGAGACCCTGGAGCACAACACAAACACTGGACTCAAGCACTGAGAGTATAGAACCTGATGGTTCCCCCCACAGAAAACACAAAAACAGACAGAAGCACACACACCTTTACAGTTCATTTGCTATACTAAGGAATATTTGACTAGGTGTAGTTTCATAAAGTACAATATGAAGAACAGTGCTGAATAAGGGAGCACAGTCTTGGGTTTGCAAGACACTCAGGCAGATGTTCTCTTTTTCTCTGTATCGGTTGTGCTCACACAATCACACAGATGTACTTACTCACACACACGCACCCACTCACACATAGCTGTACTTACCGTCAGTGCTCTCCTCCTCTCCATCTGACTCAAAGAAAGGTTCACAGTCCCTGGACAGCGAATCCTCATCCATGGAGAACACTCCTGTAGGAGACGGGGGGGAGCAAACACAAGCAAGACAGCCGGTGAACAAAACCAGACTGAAAAAAGAAGGACGGGGGTTGAAACAAGAAATCTACCTCTAGTCGTAATCTCTCTGGTAACATTTTACATTACAGTCACGTGTGTCAGTCCCGGCTTTGGAAAGTAAAAACGGTAACTCCGCCACATATTCGACCCAACAATTTTTTTAACCCGTCGATCCTACTGAGAACACAAATCAGACAGGTAGATCAGCTAAGAAGTAAAAGTGCACAGGCAAAAGGAATGCATGGCAGGATTTTTACTTTCTGTACTTGAAACTGACACCTCTGATTACAGTGTTATCTGATTACAGTGCCAAAATGTTATGCGATGCTCATTAGAAAACTATGCTGATTACCAGAGACTATGGATTCGTTTAAATTTCGGCCCCTTCCTTCCATGTCGTCTTCTTCCTCTTCCTCCTCCCCCTCTTCCTCTAGGTCCACGATTCCAGCCCGCTCTCTTCCTCTTTTTGTCTCTTCGAGCGCCAACCTCTCTCTTTCTCCCTCCCCATTTTCATGCTGGAGCCCACCTTGACCAATGACGGCCCCCGAGCTGTAGATTGACGGGTAGCTCTGCGAATAGAGCCGCGAGTTGGGGCTGACTGTTCCCACACCTCCATCACCCGTCAAGCCCTGAGAAGCGGATAAGCGTTTAAAATAAACCGGAAGGACCCTCCACCAGAACAGTTTTCCTATAGGTTTCTTTAAATTGACAAGTAAGAGAATGAGATAGAATAGAAAAATCTATTCCTAATCAGATTAGGAAAAATCTGATCAAAGCCTATTTACAGTGCCTTTTGGATTGGATCCTAGCTCTTATGTCTGCCATCATGCAAGATGGACTCACCATCCGTGTTCCTGTGTTGGAGGATGTGTCCACTCCCGGTTTGGCTCCGGCCTCTCCGGTACCCACGCGTGTGTGTCGCTGTGCCGTCAGCAGTGAGGTGGAGTGCAGCACGGCAATGTCGTCCATGTACCGACGCGATGCCTCAGCCAGCGCCCCCTGACCCCATACATGATAGGAGTAATCCCACTTCCTGGCGGCTGGGGATAGGCCGCTTCCAACACCCTGCTTCCTGGTTGCGTCTCCCTCCGCCAAGCTCAGGTGGAACTTCTTGCAGGCCGTCAGGATGGCCAGATCGCAGCCCGACTTCTGACTGTAGGCCTCCGCTGCAGCCAGAAGAGCCAGCCAGCTTTCCTTGTGATTGTCGGGGATCTCGGGGTCAGTGGATTGGGTGATAGTGGCCATGATGGGCGTGAGGGACAGCCAGTGGCTCTGGGGTGCTCGTTCGCTCTGTCAGTTAGGGCTTCAAAGGAATGTGTGGCAATGTTTTAATTGGTCGGCTGGTGACTCACAGTGTTTGGCGTTCTATCCAAAATACTTGAATTCGATGTGAGCGTGAATACAATGTCTATCTGAGGTGCAACTGGCAAAGTCTTACTATGGTAGAGCTCCTTACAAATGAACTGCTGGCTAAGTGCCTGTTTAAATAACCTAAAGCAGATATGGGTAGGAGACGTTTTTAGAGTGAGGCTCAACTTAATCAATCACTTTGAATGCCAGGTGGTAAGTTTACTTTAAGGGAGTTTTTTTTCTTTGGTAGTGGGAGTGATGACCTTTAAGGAAACCCCAACTACAGTAGGCACTGCGTGGCTGGTAAGTATGTTAAGCGTGTCTACGTGCACGAGAGTACTAGGGGAGAGACGGGAGGATGGTCACTTGCGGTTGTTTACCTGGGGACGACAGGGAAAAAATACAATTCACAGAGAGCGAAAGAAAATAAAAGGCTCGTCTACAGGCACAAGGACAAGGTGTTGGCGCTTGCCAATGTGACCAATAATAATCTTAATATACATCAGAACTGCGTTTAATGGAGACTTCTCAGACAGCCGTCCATTTTTGCAGGGAAGCAGTTACAGATAATCTGCCAAGCCATAACCTAGACAATCAGCAATGCGGTTATCTGACGTAGGCTAGTAAGCTCCAGAAATCTGCCGCTGTCAACTTCGCATGCTATAAACAGCGTATTTATAGGTGCTGGTACTGGAACGACGCATATGCCTCACGTCACCTTCTCCAGCAGACGCGGTTACTTTATTACCACCAGGCCTTTCAACCTACCCCTCCCCTCCTAGCTAGTGTTTTCTGTGCACAACAACTTACGCTGCCAGCGTCGAGTACGTAACACAGAACAACTGACGTTTCGTCTGTTTGTGCTGATGTTTTCACAATGTCAGCACTGCTGCTGTGGGTGACAATTGGGTCCTGTTCATAAAGGTACATTGGTGTTTGCTTACATTACATGCATGCTCCTGGCGTTTACATGTGAGGGTCCTGTGAACGCAAGCTTGTTAGCAAGGCTAACCTTAGCCTAGCTGTTCACTGTAATGCCTCCACCCTACCTACCGACTCATTTTTACATCAGTTTTTTTGTGTCGCCCGACAACATAGTCACATTTTTAAAACAAATGCACAGAGTATATTTGTACTTACACATTCAGGTTCCTCCAGTTTCTGTCGTGCACTTCCTGTGGTCTCCAACTTAATTTCTTTATCCCTCTTTGTCTGTCTCTCCCTCTCTTCATGCAGCTCTCCCCTAGACTCCGACGTCGCTACGTGCATCGCGCTGTTTACAGTATTCCACCACGCACGCAGACCGCGTGACTGAACGGGCTCGTCCACGTCCCCTGAATGCTAGCGAGGGACTAACATTGTGACATGTACTCTTTCAGGAATTTTCTGCAGTATTTGGATGACCAGTCCTGTGCCCCAAAATATAACGTCCACATACTATGTAAAAACAATAGAGGGGAAGTGTTTTGCTGCTACTTTATCACTGTGTCACAATAGTGGTCTGTAGTACTAAAACATGAACATACATGCTAGAGCCTTCCGTTAGAATAACATGTGGAAGAATAACAAATGCACAGGGAGTGTAATGGAATGCACTAAGCATATAAGATCTGCTGGGTGTATCCTGTGGACCTGTTAAACCAGCTTTTGTCAGACGACACATAATCATACAAATATGCTATAGACCAAATCAGGTAATAATAACATGCTAAATTGATCTAAACACACTTTAGAATATTAGTTTAGTATAACAGAATATTATTTTATCTCTATTTCTTTGTAAAGCATGGGCCACTCTTTACCAAGCGTGAGTTGGGGGTATGGTAAGGAATGCGCAGATTGCAAAATATGATTGGTACCTGGGGTAAACGCGTCACACAAGGCGGGGTTATCCTGAAAGTCGGAAGTGGTGTTTGACGTAGGGTTGTTTTGGGAAAGTGTTTCGACGGAAGAATGGAGTCCAAGCCAGGGAGTCACAAAGTAAGCTATGTAACAGTTTTCTAAAGTCGACAAATCTATTTTATTATTAGAAAAAGGTATCTTTCCTATTTATCACCTGTGATATTACAAATATATGTATAATTTTAATGTTACCGCGGTAAGGTATCATCGCAGCTTGCCAGTTGAGGTTAGCTGGTAAGCTAGCTAGCATCGTGTGTTGTTACCTCCGTTCAGAAGACACATAACATTTTCATCTCTTTAATCTTACTACTGTAATATAAATCGTCTCGGCTGTCGCAATGGCACGAGTTCCTATGCGAAATCCTGTAATATTTTGATGTTGGCACGTTAGTGCAAACACCTGTTTTACTGCTGGTTAAAACGACTGGAGTTCAGCTAGCAAGTTCGCAAACGTCACTGGTTCGACCTGGTTCAAAGACAGTCACCTTTTTGAAGAGTGGTCAGAAACAAACCTGTTAAGACACCCGAAGAACCCCCCAAAGTCGAACTTTGTCACGAGTCGTACAATCAGCTGATCCTCTGAGGTAGTCATTAGTCTGATTAAAGCATACCGTTATCGATCAGATAATTGATTGGTCACTTTTATTGAGCGATGACGAATGCTGCCACCGAGAGTATTTTGTGGTCTAACTGACATGTATGTATGGGACGAGATTGTCCAAAAACGTCACTATTTCAAGTCCAGAATGCATTGCTTTAAGCTAGCCACTCAGCCGACCAGTCATTTCAAACAAGCCCAACGACATCTTGTTGACCGTGTTTGTCTGAGTGATGCTCATCACCAATGTTGATAAATTATTTTCAGCTAATATTTGAAAAAGAGGGGGTGTATCTTCACACAAACACCAAAAGGAATAACCAGGACACTACCATTCCTGGATTCATACGCATTGTGGAAAGGGTAGGGGTCACTGCTTTTTTCAGCACAACAATTTTACCAGTTTTACAACAAAACTGCTACCACATTTTTCACATTGGCCTTAAGACCGTGTTAAGCCAGTCCTCTCTAAAATGCAATTGTTGTAGGAAGGGGTGACTGCTCTGGAATGGAGCCCACTGGAGGACCAGGGGAAAAGTACCCCAGCAGTGATGTACTCCAAAAAGGTCAGAAGTCATTTGGCATGGCTCCATTAAGTACAATGGTTCTTATTTGTCTTCTTTAGCAGGTTAACAGTTAACATCATTGTGCTTATATTCTGTCTGTTTTTTTTTTTACTGTCAGGACGAAAACGGAGGAGACGAGGTGGCAAACTTCGACCCTGGATATGAGCCTGACTGGGCCGTTATTAGCACAGTGAAGCGAGAGCATGATCGTGTCCCAGTGCCAGAGACAGGTATTGCACAGAGAACAAAGGCATTACTTGTTTCAGTGATAATTTGTATCCACAGAAAGTACCAGTGTGCTTACAGTGATACAGAGGGAAGTAAAGCCATCACAGATTGCTGAGAACAAGTAGTCCTTGTCATTTTACCAACAGATGTGTAGTGGTCATTCTCAGGAACAATCTGAAATAAGTCACTAGCTATAATATTTAATTATAATGTCTTTATTTAGGTTGTGACATCCTCACTGAAAGCATTTGGCACCAACAAAACATTGAAGTTTATGTTTAGCATGCAATGAATATTTAACAAAATGCTTGCACATATTGATTACCCAAAGAAGTTCATGTGTGATCAGAAATAGCACTGGTGTGTTGTGTAAGCAGCGATGCGCTAAGTCACAGTGGTTGTAAGAGACTGCTTTGTGTCAAAAAAGGTCACTGGGGCGCCTTCTCGCTCCCCATGTCCGAGCTGTACTCGCTGCGCCGGGCTCGCTTCGCGCTGGGCCGAAACTTCCTGGTGGTGACCAGCAGAGGGGGCCACCCACTGCCTGCGCTGCACTTCCACCGAGGGGGCACGCAGGAGCTGCTGAGAGCCCTGCGCCACCACATCAGCCTTGTCCCGTGAGTCCACTTGCTACCCCCCCCGGCCTTCTGCACCCAGCCACACAATAGAATCCCTCTTAACGCAGCGCTAAAAGATCTCAGATGTGGTGCCAAATCTCATGTCGAAATCAGGTGTAGGACAGTAGGCTACATTGTACATTGAATTTATATTTGCAAGTTGATGGTCATAATAATTTGACTAAACTAAACATAACTAAACATTTTGATAATTTCAGGCATAGAATTGTTTCTTGCTTCATGCCCTGTCAATTTATAATGGACTCAGAGGAAGATCACATAGTGGTGAAATTAAATGGTTATTACACCTTACAGCCTCAATCAGCAATTAATGAAGACAGTTTCGAAGGCAAATATGTGAATGTGCCTACTGCATGTATTCCTATAGAAACACAAGGTGATCTAATTACATGGTTTTAAAACCAAAAAGTGCTTGGTCATGGAGTTAAAGTTCGTATCTAAGCTGTTTTCATGCATGTTACCATTAGTTCTTAAATGTTGGTTCATTAATTGCAGCGAACGCAGTTAAATTGTAGCTGCGTCACCACATCAGCCTTTTTCCATGCGTCCCCTCCTCTGCTCTCGGGTTCCTGCACCCAGCCACACACCAGCATGATTCACCATGTTCACTTCATAATGACCAAGATCACACCGTGGTGGAGTTGCTCTCTCACTATGTTTTTGCTGGTCATTAATAAGTTGTAGGCAACTGGATTTGTATTTTGGAGCTTAAAGGCATTTCAGCATTCACCCAAAAGACTTCTTCAAGTCTGGGAACTGATGGTGGAGACCCAGAACATACACCTCTTGTAATGGGGCAATGCTAGAGGTAGAGCTATGACTCATTAACCACACCCCTCATCATGTCACAACGGTCACATGAACTAAGGTGTGAGATGTCACATGGTGAGGTTTGTGGTAAACGGCTCATAGCTCCACGCCTAGTGTCACACCCGGAGGGGGATCAGGATTTGGCTGGTTAGTCACCATTTTCAAGAAATTGCATCATATTCACCCCCATTTTCCCCATGGTGATTGGAACTCTCAGCTTATGCACGAGGGTGTCACTGAACTATGTCACTGTAAATTTTTGAACATCCAATGATACAGCTTTCTGCTCTACCTCACGTCAATCAATAACGTGGCATTCAGTCCGTTAAGTACAATGGCCGCAAGAATAAGCCATATGAAACCCCATTCCGATTCTTAAAAAATGTGTTCAATTTTGGCTGAATTCACTAGCTTTGCAGTTCCCATTGAAATGAATGGGGGTTTGGCTTTCTCCCTTTCTCGAGTAGTTATTTTAATACCTTCATGGTCACACCACTAGAGTTATGTCTCCTAAATCTCCACCATTGATTCTCAGATGAAATGTAAAATGTATGTAAGCTCTAAATAGGAGTCCAGTTGATTATAACTTAGCACTGTATGACCACGATGACCTTGAATGAATAAGAACCTTCATGGGCATACATTGTGCATGCCCAAATATTAAACACTGGAATAGTAATATTAAACAAATATTTAACACAAACATGACAGTATATATGTGCCTAGTACATGTACTGAAATGGCAGCAAGAAGTGATCTAATTGGGTAACATTTTTTACATGATTTTGACGCCTAGAAAGTGTTTGGTAATGGAGTTACAGTTTGGGTCAAGTCATTACCAAGCATTTGTGTGTACTTGAATATTGGTTCAGTAATTGCTAAAAAATGTAATAGGAGTTTACATAGGCATAATTACCGCCCGACCCTCTACCTAAGGATTGCTTCTTGCTTGAAATACTGTGTTCATCTTCCTCCTTGGTGTTGTTAGGTGAATCTACGCTGTGTGTGTAAATCTGTGTGATGTGCAGGTCCCCTGTGGATGGCAGGCTCTATCTAGCATACCCCAAAGACTCCAACGCTGCCTCACAAGTCGGGGATGAACAGATGTTCGATGACAACAGCCCCGATATTGTGGCGGTAGGTCTGCACAGTGTGTGGAGGGATGAGTATGTGGACAGTGCTTTGTGTGTGTGTCTGCGTTGAGAGTGTTGTAACAGACAGTAAAATACTGTAGCTGCTGAATTTACTTTATTGACTTATTTACATGTTGACATGTCTGGCATCTGTGTCTGCTTCCCCCTTACAGAGGTTCATGCAGGACCCCTATGCCACCACACTGGGGGGGTTCTCCAAGGTGACCAACTTCTTCAGGGGGGCGCTGCGGCACCCAGACTCGGCCATGAGGCACCCTCACGACTCCAACTCCCACCATGCCGCAGACGACGAGCCAGGATTCGAGCTCATCACCCCAGTACGTGTGGGACTGGGGAGGGGAGGGACATGGAGGAGAGCAGGAGGGGGTAGCCATTTCCTATAAAGTTTCCCTGGAAAGAGGAAGAGCATGTGCCAGTCTTATGACCTAGTTATGGCTGCCTCCCATGACTAAAATGTGATGACTATATGATAGCTCGAGGAGCTGAATATTTCACTTTCACTGTGTCTTGTTTCCTCCCACTCGCTTTTTTTCCTCACCACCCACCTCTCTCCCTCCACCTCTCTGACTGTCTGCTATTCTTGCTACTTCTACATCTAAGGGCGCCGAGTTAGGGCCCAGGCCAGATGTGATCAGGGGACCACCGCTGGACAACTGGGAGCAGTTCCTTGACGCAGAGGGCCGCATCACCGATCCCGATCGAGTTAAACAGCTGGTTTTCAGAGGGGTATGGCCAGCATCTGTAAACCCTTAAATGAAGGATGGATGGATGGATGGATGGATGGATGAATGGATGAATGGATGAATGGATGAATGGATGGATGGATGGATGGATGGATGGATGGATGGATGGATGGATGGATGGACTGTATTGATCCCAAGCTGGGAAATGAAAGTGAATTGTGTGGTGTCGTGCTGGAGCAGTAGTAGGGATGCCTGACTTGACCTGCATCTGACCTGGTTTCATTTCCTGATCGATCCCACTGTTGCTACTTCCCAAAGCTTTGGATAAAAGCCAGTCACATTCATATATATATAAAAACACTTTACCAGGGTTGACTACTTTGTGTATAATCCATGGTAAATAAAGAATTCTAGCATAATCTTGAGGATATATATAAAATATATACACACACACATTGGAGAGTAGGTGTGGTTGTGGCTGTATGTTCACTACACTTACCCTTTCCTTACAAGTGTTGTCACACCCTGCCTGTTCTTTGGCTGTTGTACTGATATTAAGTCATCATAGATGTTATCGGCACACAGACAATCATTTCAACGTTTCTCTCACTCAGGGTATCGTGCCATCCCTGCGGAAGGAAGTATGGAAGTTTCTGCTGGGGTTCTATCCTTGGAGCAGCACTTTCAAAGAGAGGGAGGATATTGTCAGAGTGAAAACGTGAGTTGTTCAGCTTGTGTCTACGTTTCCTTTTTGTGTTCTGCTTTTTATTTTTCCTCCTTCTGCTTGCAAAATCTTAGCTGGCTCTGATTGTCTCTTTCTCTAAATATAACTCTTCTTGTTTCAGAGATGAGTATTTCAGAATGAAAGTTCAGTGGAAGTCAGTCAGCGAAGAGCAGGAAATGAGAAATTCCCTTCTCAGAGGTTATCGCAGCCTAATAGGTCTGTTCTGTTGTCTGTCATGCATCCCTTTACATTTGATTGGTTGGTTGATTGATGTAACCACAACAGAGCGTCTCATTTCCTGTTGTGTTTTTATCTGCACAGAGCGGGATGTGAACCGAACAGATAGGCAAAACACATTCTTCTCTGGGAATGACAACCCAGGACTGGTGCTGCTTCATGATGTCCTCATGACCTACTGCATGTACAACTTCGATCTTGGTATGCCTGCTGCAATTTTCCAACATCACCACTAGATGGCAATGTTTTAGATTTTACACATAGAGTTAAAACTAGAGAGAGAGAGGACTCCCTATCATTGTCTAATCAGAGTTTGTGACTTCTTGGAGGATCAAAAATGGCTGCCAAAACGGGAGCGATGTCAACAAACACAATGTAGTATGTCAATTAGAAGACATGCTGTCTGTAAAATGATTTAGGTCGTCAGCTATGGACTATTATACTGAAATTCAACACAGTGGTGTAAAATCATGTCAGCTACACGGAATTGACAAAATTCAATGAAAAAGCCAGTGAAGAGCCAGAAGCCAGCAGGGAAACTGACGATTTGACAGTGTGTATTGACGGACAATTATCAACATACACAGGACTGTAAGTTGTGATTGCATAATTTAATGTTATAAAGTATATTCATACAAGTATTCATACTTATTTTAAACAAATTAGGTCAGCCAGTTAGCCCTGTTACACTGATACACCCAATTTGCCTGTTAGGAAGCTAACCGGAGTGAACGCTACATGTTAGAAAATAAGTTAGTTAGCCTGCAACATCCTGTATATATATCAGTCAGTTACGTGAAAGGAAGGCTTCAAAACCGTTATGCTTATCAAATGGTTTAATGCCCTGTGAACTTAAAAGATGTTCAGTAACTGAAACTGTAATCTATTTCGTTGATGAACAGCAGCCGCCAAAACAAAAATCTGGCAGGTGCTAATTTTGAGCCCTGTAGCTACTATGCATTTTCAGGCCATTTTAATATTTTATTAGCTTTTTGCATTACAACAGTTCACCTTATTACTTTGACATGCATCCGCAGTTATTAACATACATCTGGTGATTCAGACAGCCCTATATTATACATTTCTTGTAAAGAAATTGCCAAAAAAAAAAAAAAAACGAGGGCAAACAGTCTCTTGACCTTGGAATTTACACTGTGTCAGTACAGTCTGAAGATCGTTTTTCTTCATAAATTGACCCAATTCTCGAAAAAATTGTATACTATAGGGTTACCTACCTATGGAAGGATATGCCAGACGATTTTTTTTCAATTATTGCGGCAGTTGTAACAGGCACAGGACTCAGGCATGCTGTATTTGAGGAAGACGACACCATTGATTTCTATGAGATCAATGGACGATACATTCCCGTTTTGATCATGGTGGCGGGTCTCCATGGAATCACAGGATTACGTCACCAGTGCTTTCTCTCTAGTTTTAACTCTATGATTTTACATCTTCAACAATAGTTTCCAGCATTGGAGACACATTGGAGTTTTGTTTGCATGCTAACTGGTTAGTAGAATTGTTATATAAGTTGGTTTCATAACGGCAGTCTTAAGTTAAAGTGTCAAAATGTAACACCAAAAATCTCGAAATAGTATATGAGATTTAAGTAAGTGTTTGTATTTTTTCCCAAAGCCACTCCTCTTACAATTTTTTTTGTATGTTTTGCCAATACACAATGGTGTGAGTAGAGCTTCGTAACCTCGTGAGCTGCTTTTAATCTCCGTTGTGTCTGGCCTGTCCCGCCTGCAGGTTATGTCCAGGGCATGAGTGATCTGCTGTCTCCCCTCCTCTTCGTGACTCAGAATGAGGTGGAGTCCTTCTGGTGTCTCACAGGCTTCATGGACATGGTGGTCAGTACTCCTTGTGCATCCATTTTGCATATTTCACCCACCTGATCCTGTCTGCCTATTTAATTATGTTTTTTTTTTTTTTTTTATCAAAGAAACACTATTTAAGAATATATCATAAAAATATTTTAAAATGTTTATTTATTTATTTTCTGTCCTTATCACAGCTTTTTGTTCCTCTCTGTTTCTCAGCACCAAAACTTTGAGGAGTCCCAGGAGGCCATGAAGCATCAGCTCCTGCAGCTGAGTCTACTCCTCAGAGCGCTGGACCCCGAGCTCTGTGACTACCTGGGTAATCAGTCCTCAGCTAATCACTCATCCTCATCCATTTCACTCACTCACATTGTGCACTATGCAATAGATCAGTCAGTGTGACTGACACACTGTGTAGGTTAGCGCACTACATATATGTACTACATATATACGTATACATATACTACTAAAGTGAGCGAATGAACATTTCGCACGGTGAGATGAGCCGGTGAGATAGATCTCTGCCTAGTGTCCTTGGAGCAGAGATATGTCATGCAGCGGCACCATAATCTGAGGGGATTGGGGTTGTTGGGGCCTCAGCTTTAGGGACCCTGCACTAACAGGGGCCACTAAGGGTGCTTTCACACTGACAGCATTTGGTGCGCACCAAACGTCCCATTCGAACCAAAAGTTCTTAGTACGGTTCGTTTTCGCTGGTGTGAATGCAATCTCGGTACTTTGGTGCGCACCAAATCAACCGGTCCGAGACCGCTAAGGGCGCTTTCAGACTTATAGTTCGATTGCTTTGGTCCGCACTAGTCAGAAAAATGTTACAATGTAGCAAACAGACGTGGGTACGGTTTGCTTTCACATATGCATAGTTCTAAACTAACCAAAATAGACCGCGAAGATCATCGCCACCGCAACCAGACTAAAACGCGCCACTTTCAATAATAATAAGGCACTAAACTCTACTGTTCCGTCCAATTTGTTTTGGTTGCTTTCATACCAGAGGAACTGTACCAAAGTAGGGCAGATAAAGCAGTCCGAGACCACCCCTTTTTATTGGTCTCGGACCGGTTGATTTGATGCGCACCAAAGTACCGAGATTGCATTCACACCAACGAAAACGAACCGTACTAAGAACTTTTGGTTCGAATGGGACGTTTGGTGCGCACCAAATGCTGTCAGTGTGAAAGCCCCCTAAAAAGGAGTAGTCTCGGTCCGCTTTATCTGCCCTACTTTGGTACGGTTCCTCTGGTGTGAAAGCAACCAAACCAAATTGGACGGAACAGTAGAGTTTAGTGGATTATTATTATCGAAAGTGGGGCGTTTTAGTCCGGTTGCGGTGGCGATGACCTTCACAGTCTATTTTGGTTAGTTTAGAACTATGCATATGTGAAAGCAAACCGTGCCCACGTCTGTTTGCTACATTGTACCATTGTTCTGACTAGTGCGGACCAAAGCAATCGAACTATAAGTCTGAAAGCGCCCTAACAGAACATTATAACAAATGACACTACAGGGCACACCAATATTCTTGAATGGGGCTGGCCCAAAATGTTTATCAGCTCCTGCTGATTTCATGCTCTCTTTTCCTCTCCTTCGTGTCTGCCACCTCTCCATCTTCTCCTCACACAAACACGCAGATTCCCAAGACAGCGGCTCCCTGTGCTTCTGTTTCCGGTGGTTGCTTATCTGGTTCAAGAGAGAGTTCTCCTTCGAGGACATCCTGTCTCTGTGGGAGGTAAGAGAGTGGCGAGTTACTAAACCAAGTCAGTAATATTATAGCGTCTTCATAATGGCCATGAGTAGGTTATGGATATGACATTTAGCAGATGTTTTCCTCCAGAGGGACATCCAAAAAAAAAAAACACAAAAAAAAAAAACACTAAAAACAACATATTGTAGACAAAAATCTCTAAGATAATTTTTTATCAAAATCATCATAGGAATAAGCAGTAACGTAACTACAAAGATTTACATTGGCTGATAAAAAATCATGATAAATTTGTGAATTCCCCCATTACACAGGTGATGTGGACCCAGCTGCCATGCTCCAACTTCCACCTGCTGATGGCCTGTTCCATTCTGGAGTCCCAGAAGGGGGAGCTGATTGGCTCCAATCATGACTTCAACACCATCCTCAAGGTGTGTGTGTGTGTGTGTGTGTGTGTGTGTGTGTGTGTGTGTGTGTGTGTGTGTGTGTGTGTGTGTGTGTGTGTGTGTGTGTGTGTGTGTGTGTGTGTGTGTGTGTGTGTGTGTGTGTGTGTGTGTGTGTGTGTGTGTGTCCTTGCACGTGTGTGTGTGTGGGCCTGCTGAAGTAAGAGTGTTTCGTCAGCAGTAAACAGATGCTAAGTGTGGCGTGTGTTTGTGTGTCTGTGATTACAGCACATCAATGAGCTGTCCATGAAACTGGATCTCCATTCGGTGCTTTGTGGTGCGGAGGCCATTTACCTGCAGCTGGCCAGCTGTAAGGTGAGACATCACAGGGGACACGTGTCACTGCCTGGCATGAGCCACCTCTTTAAGTCCAGTGTAGATTTTCCCTTTTGTCTGTTTTGTCTCGCCCTTCTCACGTCAAAATCTTTCTCTCTTTGTCTCTCTTTTTCTCTCTCTCTTTGTTTTTTTTTTCTTTCACACTCTCAGGAGCTGCCTGTCAAGGTGCAGGAGGTGTTGGGTCTGTACGTTCCCCCCAGCTCAGATGAAAACGGCTCAGTGTCGCAGAGTGGCGAGACAGATTGGTTGCTCAGCCAATCAGAGGCTGGTGCTTCTGCTGCTCACCAATCGTGCGGCTACAGTGCGGCTCAGCACCCTCCCCCTACTTACCCCTAAGTCTGCCCACAGAAGAAGACAGTGTTTTTTTTTTAAGAACTGAGAAAGTTTTGTGGATGTCGCTGAGGCATGAATGACTGTACTGTATGTGTACAAGTGCATAGGAACCATATAAAACTTGGCTACACTTTGTGCTGATGGTGTATTAGATGGTTGATGGTTAAATGGTTACATTTTCATAAATGGTTCACATTTAAGTGGTTGTGCATCGACGCACCTAAAAAGGCATTTAACAGTGTTCATATAAATCAAAGAGAACTGTAAAACAAGGGGGATGTGTGCAATAAACCTCTGCTAGACCGTGTAGCCAGGCACCAGAAGGGATTTATTACTGAAGATATTGATATAAGCCTATTACTGTAGCATCACAATATGACCCGTTTAAATATAAAGGATTTTGATATTAATACGCTCCAGTTATTAATGCACTGTGTGATGAAGTGTAGCAGAGTGGTTGATGTGAGGGATCTTGTGAACAGAACAGAGCAGTGCAGAGGAGGGCACTCTTGTGAGGTCAGTGAGACACAGAAGGATGCTTAACTTCTCTTTGTGTTCGTGTGCTCTTTGTGGAAGGTGTCTGTAATGTTACGCTGTGCTGCGTACCAGTATAGTAATCCTGAGTTGTGTATCAGCGCATATTACTATAAACGTTTATCACCTGTTATGCCTCTGTTGTGTCCCTAAACTTCTAAACTTGGTCTGTCAGCGGAAAAAAATGGTGAACCCGTGGACGATTTTTAAGTGGTCCACATTTTCTGTGGCCTTTTCTGAAGGGCCACATGCTAACAATTGTATGGGGATGCTGTGAAAATGACTTGAGAAAACAGCTCAAAAAATACTTTGTTTCTGTCACTTGTCTTGGTTAGCTGCAGGAAGATATGGCTAAAACGTACTTTTTCCATGTTTCCGTTATACACATTGTTTGATCAAGACTGTGATGCGGTTTGCTGGACTTTTTATGTATACGGTATTTAACTGTGTGTGTTACACATCTTCGGAAGGGAACTGAATGACTGTTTTTCACTCACTGACAGTGTGATGTCTCCTGCGTGATGCTATCCCAGCCCAGTACAATGCTGCATGCTTTAGTCCTTTTGCCTTTTCAAAAAAAATAAATAAAAAAAAATCACAATTATCATGACATTAATCTTAATTTATCTCAATAGTAATGAATAAATGATTGCAAAATAACACAGACCTGGTTCAACTTTGTATTACAGTCATGGAATATGAAATTCAATGAAAAACATAACTGAACTGCAAAGTTTAATGAAAAAATAGGGGACCCCTGGTAACATACTCATAGGAGTGATAAAATGTTATTTTGTACATTCTTGAGTAACTCTGCTATCCTTTTTGCACCTTTTTTGCACCTCTGTCTTGTACTCGAATATCCTCTGTATCAGTCTGTTTGCTACGTGTGTAGTACATCATGAAAGATACAATTAATCAATTAAAAAAGATTAAATCAATTATACTTGTAGCTGGTTCCTTGCATGTCTACATGGTGACCCTCAAGACATACGTTATGTCTCCAAAAGTGTTATGTGCAAAGAATAACTTAAACAGTTGATGTTTTCAGTTCCACTCAACATTTGTATCCCATTACTTAAGCAATATAACACGAGTGGGAGTGAGGCTGTTTGTGGATATCCTCACGGGTGTGGTTCGGCTACAGACACAGAGCCAATATATAGCAATATTACAGTACACTGTACGCTGTACTGTAATATAATGGACTTGTCATTACGAGGGGCCAAAATTGCTTGAAGCACAAGATGCATCAAGGTCTGTTTTGGAGGGACTGGGTAGTTGTACATAATCTCATTAGTGACAGTGCACACTCACATGGTCACCCCATATCCTTGTGATATATTCTTGTTGAGAGTGAATTTAGGGTCTGTTTATAACATTTGCCACACTCAGCAACCTGCATACACAAATCCTACGTGAGAGACTGTTAGACTAGAGGTCCATTCCACTTCTCTGCCCGTGTCAAACATCATGTCAGCCACATGCAAGCGAGGGCGCAGCATGTGAGGGCACCGCCACTTAGACTGGGTGTTAAGTGACTGAACTCAAGCACCATGGTCCCCTGTCCGTCACCCTGCTGTAAACACCACCCCCTCCCTCTCCTCCCCTGTTGTCCTCCTCTCTTCCCTTATTCCGTCCTCCCTCTCTCTCTATCAGCAGGTGTCTGAGAGGGGTGAAAGGCAGGGTGAATAGGGTCACTGTTCTCCACTGTCCCAGCAAATGAGGTGGAAAATGAGGGGCGGGGATCCACGCCCCTCTCTCATGACACCAGTGCTCCTCTTTCTGCTGTCCGTCTCCCTCTCTCTTTCTCTTTCTTTCTCTCTCTCTTTCTCTTTCTTTCTTTCTTTCTCTTTCTCTGCCCTACTCTTTTACTCTCACTCTCTCCTACCACTCCCTCGCCTTTCACGCCGTGTTTGTTTGAATACAGCTGGGACGTATGAATTTAGCATGGCACTTAAACAACCTGCCTGACAGTCTGTCACTTGTGCCTCCTACAAGTGTGAGTCTGTGTGTGTGTCAGTGTCTGTGTATGTGTGTGTGTGTGTGTGTGTGTACCATATCCCTCCCCACATACATTTCAGCTGACCTGACCTCAGCTGTCTTTACAAAGCCACTAAGGGAAAAAAGAAACGTAATGAATATTTCATTTGAGCTCAATCTGTTTTCAGCGTGCCTCAAATGGGGTTTTTATGACCAAACAGAGCCTGATAAGTTCTTGGTTGCCCATGTGTAGATGGTTCATGTTTCTAAGTTACCAAAAGGATTACCACCATATCACCATGGATTTGACAACACAACATGTCATCCTAACAGTTCGTCCTAACAATTTATGTTCACTCAAAAACATCTGTATGTGGTAACTAATCTGACCATCAGGGCTGGGAATGAAGGTCTTCATTCAGTAGAGGACAAAGGTGCCAGTCATTTCATTAAACCTATTCTGTACTCCACAGGCAATCCAGTAACTTGTGTCACTCCTCTATTATTATTCAGCTCATCATTTGTAAACAGTTAGTAAAGTTCAAAAAGTTAACTATTGTTGGTCGGCACAGTTAGTAAAGTTCAAAAAGTTCCAGAAAAAACTCAGATGCCAACAGGCTGTTGATGTCATTGTGGTGATCCAGACCACGACCACATAAGGACCAGCATCACCACAGGTGCATAACCACCAGAATTCCCGCAGGTGACTGCAGGTGCAGACATTCATCAAGGCAACTCACGGTATGGTTGTCTCCTCCAGTGTTGCCCAAGGCTAAACACCTGATCAAAGACATTTTAAAAGTCACAGAATGTGAACTCCTGCACACTTGACATTCTGCAAGCAATATTTCATTACCAATCACATTTCAACATGCACCCTTGTCAGGTTGCTTGACCGAAATGTGATTGTTAATAAAATCTTGCTTGTGAAATGGGCAGTGTGCGGGAGGTCATATGTTCATTGTTTTGAAAAAGAAAGTGATGAACTTCCACTTTTCAGTTGTTGCTGCAAGACTGTCTTGTTATGAAATCTGAGAGTTTAAAAGCTAATTGAGGAAGATTAAAATAGGGACATTTAATGTGCACATAGATATTTGTTTCTTATTAAAACTACACTGGTGGGCATGGGTAAACATAACCTGAGCCCATCTTTAGAAATCTCACTTTAGAAATCACACAGTCTCACTGTGTGCATCAAATTTAAATCCTCTGACGATTCTGTTTGCAAGTGTGCCACGTGTCTGTATGCATTTGAGTGGCTGTATGCGTGTGTGTGTATGTTTGTGTGTGTGAGCGCGCGCATGCTGGTGTATTTATGCATTTGCTTCTGCCGTGTTTATGTTTGTGCAACACCTCCCACCTCCCCACACCACCCCCCACCCCACCACCACCTCCTCCCCCCTTCCCCAAAATGCTGAACAGAAGGCGGCGCCTCTGGTGTCTGACACTGATTTGTAAAAGGGAGACAATACGGCTCATTGACCTGGCCGGCTCCACTGTCTGCTGCACATACCTCTCCCTGCCCTCCCCTCTGGTGGCACGGCCCTTTAACCAGGAACAGCAGATTGCCACGGGCTCCAGCCTCCCCCTGCAGCTCCCCACGGGACCCTCCCTGACGGCCAGCCGCTCAGGTTGCATTGACAATGAGATTCTGCACAGGGCGAAGGGAGGGGCAGGCGAAGGGTGTGTGTGTGTGTGTCTGTGTGTGTGTGTGTGTGTGTGTGTGTCTGTGTGTGTGTGTTGGGTGTGAAGGGTACACATGAGCAAGTGTGACTTTTTAAAGGCCATAACAAAAGTTACACACTCCTGCTCAGAGATGGGGGGTTGGAGGGTGCTATGTAGGGCCACTAAACAATTGTGATTTGCCCCACGAGGTTTCATGCTTCAGAATCCGTGCCTGTGCTTTTAAAAGTTTGCATTTAAGTACGGTGTATTTTTGTCTCGTTTTCTATACGTATGTTTTACCAGACTTTAGCACATACTTCATTTGAAATATATTACGCAAAATGTAGCCGCAAGCGACAATGACGGGCCCTCGCACCTCCAGTCCCACAACCATGACATTTCGCCGAACAACAATATGATGACTACCTCCAAATAGCCAAAAAGTGTGACAGTGTGTTGTGAAAGAAAGAAAGAAAGAAAGAAAGAAAGAAAGAAAGAAAGAAAGAAAGAAAGAAAGAAAGAAAGAAAGAAAGAAAGAAAGAAAGAAAAAGAAAGAAGACAATTTTTTCAAAAACTAATAGGGCTTTGCACCTCAGAGTCTTCGTGTATGGAAAGTGCCTCTAAAAAGGTTTGTGAGAAGAAAGAAAGAAAGAAAGAAAGAAAGAAAGAAAGAAAGAAAGAAAGAAAGAAAGAAAGAAAGAAAGAAAGAAAGAAAAAAAGAAGAATTTTTCAAAAAGCAGTAGGGCTTCGCACCTCCAGCGCAGGCCACAGCCTGCACCTCCGGTGCTTGGGCCCTAACAATATGTAATTTAAGACTTGTAACAAAATTTTAAACTTTTACCAAAACCAGATTTGCCTAATAGAGTATTAGGATAAAGAAGAACCCAAAAGTAGTAGGTTGCAGTGGCTCACAAAAGGGAAATGTGACAAATTGATGGCATATCTATTAATTTAAAAAAGATTCCCATTGTCAACAGCCGTTTACGGCCCAATTGCTATTCATTCTCATTGTCAGAGTTTGAAGATGACCTTTTTCTCTCCTCGGCCCCTTTCTCTGTCACTCTCCTCCTCTCTTTCTTTTCTCTTTCACTGTCGGAGACAAGCTGTTGCCCCGTCCCTGCGGGCTACTCCCCCTCTTGTCTGTGCCTCTCTCTCTCCTCCCCTCCTTCACTCTCTGCCTCTCTCTCGCTCCTCTCTCCACCTGTTGAGCCCATTGTTTAGCTGGCAGCATTGTTGAGCTTTTATTTTACTTCGCTCACTTTACACACCCTTCCCTGTCATCTATCCATCTCTCTCTCTCTCTCTCTCTTTCTCTTTCTGTCTCTCTCTCTCTTTCGTCACTACTGCACTTTTGTCCCTCACATGGGTGCTAGTATAAATAGTTAGAGGGTAGAGAGAGAGAGTCAGGGATTCGCAAGAGAAGAGAGGAGGCACACACACATACACTGATGCATACACATTCACTCACTCAAAAACGTAGCACTTAGCCGCACTCTCTCTGGAAGACAAACATCTACAAACCAACAAATTTGTTTATTCACATTTTTCTGACCAAAACCTTCAAGGACCTTACAAGCACTTACTACCAGCATTTTACACCAAAAAGTGGGACCTTACGTCTCTCACGCACACCGACCCAAACACACATACCTCCACAGCAGCAGCATGTCTGTGTCACTGTGGTGCGCGGAGGAAGAGCAAGAGAGCGGCCAGACACAGGCCCACCTCAGGGCCCCCTGGGACCCCAACGCCTCGGGCCAAAGGGTCATCCAGAGGCTGCTGCAGGCAGAGGCCAGGTACCTGCCGTCGGCCCTCTACACCGCACTCATCCAGAGGGATCCGCAGCGCAGGGAGGAGCTGACCAAGTGGGCTCTGGAGGTAAGATCAGCTCAGCACCTCTTGTTTTCTGGCTAAAGGATGTCTGTGGTTCTCACCTTGGAAAGTTGAATGATCAGGTGTGTTGTTGTAAAACTTTATTTGGGCACTCAGGATTTTTTCCACTTTCTATTTGTGGAAATGTGGGATGTGTAGGGAAGTTCCGGGTTGTTCCGGGTCCGGTGTTGTCTTTGATCTTAATTATTCTTCGCATAATCATTTGGAATCAATTAGTGTCATGCACTGATTTAATTTGTGTGTTGTTAATTGCTAATCTTCTGTATTTATGGTGTCATTTGTCTGTATCTTAGCTTCAGCTATTTTACGCAAGTTTGGAATATAATGTCCAGCTTTCTGATTATGGGTCCTCTGTTGACCACTGTCCATCTTGGCTTGACTTGACTTCCTCCTCCTTCTCGCCCCTCTGGCAGGTTTGCTGCGAGTGTGGCTGTGACGAGGCGGTGTTCCCCCTCTCTGTGTCCCTGCTGGACCGCTTCCTGTCCGCCTCTCTGGCCTTGCCTGTGTCGCCCTTCTGCCTGACGGCCGCCTGCGTGCTGCTGGCCTCCAAGCTGACGGAGAGCGACACGGTCACGGCCGACGCACTCTGTGCCTCTGCAGAGTACGACTTCATGCCCTCCCACTTGCGGGTATGTGACTGCCAAGACCCTGAGTGATACATCTCTCTCTCTTTCTCTCTCTCTCTCTCTCTTTCTCTCTCTCTCTGTCTTTCACACACACACACAGACACACACACACAGGAGTATTTGTAAGGGATTTTAACAGTAATGTAAATTTCTGTTTACCACAGGAGATGGAAAGGATCATCCTCGCAACACTTCGATGGGATGTTGCTGCAGTAACCCCTCAGGACTTCATGCCACACTTCGTCTCTGCACTGAGCGAGCAGAGAGACGGAGCCCCAGACTCAGGAGATTTTCTGAACACTCTGCGACGCCACAGTGACACACTGGTTGCCATGTGTGTATGTGACTCACGTTTCCTGGGAAGCCCTCCATCACTGGTGGCTGCCGCTGCCGTGAACTCTGCCCTCAGAGGTCTGACCGCAGAGAGTCCGGATCAGTTGAGTTACATGGCCACAACGCTAGCTGTACTTTGCCAGACTGACTTGGTGAGTAGGCTCATTTTGACATAAAGCATTTTAAGAGCAATAGTCTACCCTAATTCTCACAAAGCATTTTATTAAAGCCTAATTGATCAGAACTGTAACACATGCATTTACCTATCAATACGGTTTGTTGCTGGGGTGTAACAGCCAGGTTACAGAGACAGCGACAATCAAAGAACAACACATGTATTAATCACTCACCTTTCTTTCCTACATAGGCAGTGTTGCAATACTACAGTGATGTGATAGAGGGCGCCCTCCAAGAGCGCCTAAGGAATAGAGGCCGTCAGGGAGAAACGCTGGGGAAAGATGAGGAGGTCGAGGACGAAAGAGCAGGCACTCCCACAGACCTGCGGGAGATTGATTTTTAATCCGGGAGAACTCCTTATGAAGCAGAAAAATATGCGAATCAATCTCCGTGTCCACATGCTTTTGATCAGTGAAACTGATGTAAATTTGAATGAAAATGGACTGGTCTGAACTTTTTTTACTATCCTAAAATTGTTATTTATGTCCTTTTAATTTATTCAATTTTATTTGCTTGAGTGTTTTTTCTGGTGCCATATTTATTGTTTCTATTGCACTGCCTACCTATGATGTTGATTTACTCTGTTTACATTGTGATATTTAAGTCTTTATCATTCTTAATTTATTATTTAAAAATAATTTATTCTTTGTCGTTTTAAAATGAGAACATATGCCTATATTTATTTCATTCATCCAGAAAAAAACAATACAGTGTGCATGGTGTAAAATGTATCTATTTTTCAAAATAAAATGATTCTGATTGTACATTTCAGAATGGTTATTCTTTGTAGCCAGGACAAGTAAACTACAGTATGCATGACAGACATAACTGCACACAACTGGGAAGAATGCAGTTGCCTTGGCCGAGTTATTTTATTCTAGGGTACTAGAGTACGTTTTTCATATGTTACAGCTATAATATAGCCAGTCTGCCGTTGTGTAGTAAAGAAAGACACCTTTATATATTTTATTGTCAATAGTAAATCCCCATGACAGAGGGTTTCCCTCCCACAATGTTTGGTCTTTTATTATGAAAGCCCATTCAGTAGCGTCGCTTAATAAAGACGTCACACTCAAGAGTTGTGTTGGAACTGCAGTGGTCGGAAGGTTTCATGTGAAGCAGATGCTTAGATAATTTATTTAGCTATTTTAACGGCCTTGTGTTGTATAGATATCAGCTTTATTATTAGTAGTACATCGGTCGACACAACATCATCACAAAGTAAGTAAGCTTGATTTTATGACGCATTTTCAACATGAGCGCTAAGGTTCAAGTTGCCACCTTTAGGAAATGTCACGGCTGAATTGCCCAGTACCAACAACATTGACTTAAAATTCACACAGCCTTTCACCAGTCATATTTGAACACATGGGGCAAGGGTTTGTTCCTTACTGTTGTGGAGGGTCATATTGTTCTTTTTTCCTTGGTTTTCTTGCTGAACACTTGAGACATCATCAGTTTCCCGTTTCCCAATAGCGATGACATTCAAAAGCTAAATAAGGCTGTGGCGTCACTCCAGTATGAAATAGATCGCCAGGTCATCTGTTAACTCGTTTATTGACGATCATCTTATGTTAATAGTCAAACACCCTAATGTTTGCTTAACTTCCGAGACTCGTCGTAGAAAAGGATATGGTGTTGTAGTATTATGTTACTATTTAGGCTACTGCATCCCTGCTTCCTTCGTTTGCTACAAGGTAAATTAAGCAAGCAAGGATGCTTATGCGTCCATTTAAGTCATTACCCACTGAAAAAGCACAAAGAGACAAAATACCTTCCTGATGATAACAGTACTCAAAAGAGTATTGTAGTTAGAAGGTTTTTAACCAGTAAGGACTAGAAGCCAGACATGATACTATGTTTGTTCAGTAAACAAATATTAGTAGTGTTTTAATATGTTGTCACGCAGCATATTGCTGTATTTATGTGGTATCTGTCTAATCTATGTGATAACTGTTGTGTTGAAAAAGGATGATGACTCCTCATTGGCTGCTGCTCATATCGCTCTCAATGGGGGTGATGGCGGTGCCCATTGACCGCAATCCTAACCCACAGGAAGTCCATCCCCCTAAAGAAGAGATACAAGATGAGAATGCGGTAATGCACCCAGCTCCATTATAACCATGCAGTGTACCTTATCACGTTCATGTTTGAATAATTTTGCTTATAACTTATTTCTTGTTGTAGGACACGGGGTTGTATTATGACCGGTATCTGAGGGAGGTCATTGAAGTTCTGGAGACAGACCCTCACTTCAGAGAGAAGCTCCAGACAGCCAACACAGAGGACATTAAAGTATGTACCTTCTGCCATGTTTGATAATTCCTCTGCCAGATGTCCTTCCTTTTCTCTGTCTCTTGCAAAATCCTAATATCTTTAGCATGTTTATTAGTTTGTGTTTTATTTTGGAACCCTTTTGACAATTATTCAGATAATTCCTCCTATGGCTCATGCCATACCTACTTCCTTCCGCTCTCAAAATCATGATTTTTTTATTGTGTGTTTGTTTTGTAACCCTTTTCTGACACTTGCATCTGTTGGTGTTTCTTTTTTTTTGTGGTGCCAGAGTGGACGTCTCAGCAAGGAACTGGACCTTGTAGGTCACCATGTAAGAACCAGGCTGGATGAACTGAAGAGACAAGAAGTATCCCGCCTAAGGATGCTGCTTAAAGCCAAAATGGACAGCACCAACACACAAAGTATGGGGTTGTTTGTCTGTCTGCCTGTCTTTGTCTCTCTCTTTCTCTCCCTCTTTGTGAACTTGAATAGATCTGTCTGACTGTGCATAGAACATATTATATGGTATTAATTATTGTTGTTTGTTGTCAATAATTATCACTTTTGTCACAAATTCACAAAATCTTTTTCTATTCCCATTCTGGCAGGTGTGAAATTGGATCATGCGTCTCTCCTGAAACAGTTTGAACACTTGGACCCTCACAATCAGAACACATTTGAGGCCAAAGACCTTGAGCTTCTCATCGCTACGGTATTTAACGAACACTGCAGTGTTTCCTTACATCCAACAGCTCATTTATAAGGACTGAAACTTATATAGGGTCTAGTCTTTTTTCTGAGTTCACTGATCTTAGTGCATTCACACCTATTTATATGCCCTACAAAGCAGGAAAATACTATGTAGATTAAGTAATGAGGCATTGTGTAAGAACATATGTGCCAAAACATAGTAGAAGAAAGATCAGGTTTATGTCACCTTGTCTGTTATTCACGGACTGATTAAAATTATGCTGTGCTCTTAAAACATTGTCAGAGCTTGTGGCAACCTCTGACCTTCTTTGTTTTTTTTATGGGTCTCCACCTAAGGAATCAAATCTATCACAGTTAAAAGAAGTTGACCTATCTTGTTCTGTCAGACCCTTGCACCCCAGTTTCCCAAGTTCTTTTATATTATTTTATATTTATGTTCTTATATGGCCCCTTCACATCTATTCCCATAGAAAATGAATGACTTCTGTCTGAATCGTGGTTATCTGAACTTAACATAATATCCTAAAACCTTTCATTTTATATCTTTTGATATCTTTTTATATATTTGAACAAAAAAATGGCTTGCCTTGTTTCTATCCCCAATTTTCCCCTTTTATTATTATTATTATTATTATTATTATTATTATTTATATGCAATGACTGTATATGTTGTCTGTATGGCAGGCCACCAAGGACCTGGAGAACTATGACACAGAGCGCCACGAGGAGTTCAAGCGCTACGAGATGATGAAGGAGCACGAGCGCAGGGAGTACCTGAAGAGCCTGGACCAGGAGAAGAGGGAGAAGGAGGAGAAGAGGATGGAGGAGCTGAAGGAGAAGCATCGGCAGCACCCCAAAGTCAACGCTCCGGTATGATGGCCAAATGAAAAGTTACGTTAAAGGAGCTGTATGTAGGATGGTGGCTAAAACTGGCACTTCAGTCAATTTTAAAATAATGCAAAGCACTGTTCCCCCTCGACAGGGCGAAAGGCAAACCACAAAATGGAAAAATAAACAGAATTTTAAGTTAAGTTTTAGAATGCAAATATTTTGGCTGCACCGATGATGATTGTGAAAATGTTGTTTCAATTTAACACGTTCCATAATCTCTGGTGACATTTCAGGACCATAACAGTGACATAATGACAGTAAGTGTTGATAGAAGTGAATGCGACCCTTGACTTTCTTTTTTCTTGTGTAAACATTGCTCTGTTTACATTGGCTTGTTTTATTGCCACACCTGTCTGTGTTATCTTCATTTGTATGCCTTCCTGTGGTTGTCATTGTCGTTTATTCTGTCGTTTAATTTATTCCCCCTCTTCCAGGGCAGCGTGGCTCAGCTGCGGGAGGTGTGGGAGGAAACGGATCGCCTGGACCCACAGGAGTTCAATCCCAAAACCTTCTTCAAACTGCACGGTACATTTTTACTCACACACTCACTCACACTCACACAGTTTCGCTATATCACTTTCATCTTCCCTGACAAATCATCACTTATCAAGCTCTTATCAGCCGTATTTCCTTCACCACATTTTCACCTTGGGCTGGACTGATCGTCTGTTTTCATTTCCTGCCTGAACAGATTCCAATGGAGATGGGCTGCTGGATGAGCAGGAGCTTGAGGCCCTCTTCACCAAAGAGGTAAACAAGGATTTACTCATCTACCGTACCATTGATGATCTTCACATTCTTACTTAGTCTGTGGTGTAGCTGTTTGCTCCATGTGTGAATGTAATGCCCATGGCCACATATGTAGTCCTGCTTTTATCGGTTTACTTATCACGCTCACATGTTTGCTTTGTGTCTGTCAGCTGGAGAAGGTGTATGACCCCAAGAATGAGGAAGATGACATGATGGAGATGGAAGAGGAGAGACTGCGAATGAGGGAGCATGTGATGAAAAATGTAAATAACATTCAGTCTCTCTGTGTCTCTCTCCTTGTGTTTCTCTTTTTTATCTCTCTCTATTGCTCTCTCTCTCTTTCTATCACGCTCTCTCCTTTTGCAGGGTTCCCACGGTCATGGAAATCCTGGAAAAGTCATGGAATAAATGTATTTATTATAAATGTAATTTTCCAGGCCTGGAAAAGTCATGGAATTTTGTAAATTCCCTGGAAGTTTTGGAAAAGTAATGAAATTTTAGTTTCTCCCTAACGCAACTACAGTGTTCTGTTAAGTTATCATTAGGCCTTTAGAGTCAACAATAAATGTGTTGACAGTATTTTTAATGTTAAACATTTCATATTTAAATGCTAGTATGCTAAATTCTACACACTTAAGGTGCCTGTGAAGTCATGGAAAATTCACTTTAGGTCATGAAAAAGTCATAGAAAAGTTTTGAAACTTTGTCAGTGAAAAAGAGTAGGAAACCTGCCTTTGTCTCTCTGTCTTCTCTCTGTATCTGTCTCTCCCTTTCATTCTCACTCATTCCACAAGCCCCTTTTAAGTCTTACTTTCCATTCTTTCTCTCTCACACACATACAAACACACGTACACGTACACACACTCACACACACTCACAGTTTTTTTTTTAGCTGACTTGTGCTTTTCTCCATAACCCCACAGGTGGACCTCAACCAAGACCGTGTAGTCAGCCTGGACGAGTTCCTGAAGTCCACTGAAAAGAAGGAGTTTAACAACGCCAAAGATTGGGAGGTGAGCAGGCAGTCAGCATGGTTCCTCTTAAGGTTGTTTATCAGGGCTGTTGTGGCAGTTGTTGTTCACTTTCTAATGTGAAAAGACACATCTTTTTTCTTTGCATTTAGTCAAATAATTTCCAGACATTTGTTTTGGCAGTGTATTAGATTGTTTCTAATAATCATTTAACCTTTGTCAGCCTTTGTAAGTCATGTTTATACTATACTTTTCTAATTTGACTAATTTATTTTATATTTTAAAGAGTACCCAACTGCTTGTTTATAATGTAATGTTTAGCGTGTAGTGTTAAAGTACGTCACTTAGCAAACCGTCTTTTAAAGACCATAACCATAACTGCTATCTCCTGCCCCCCCTTCTGCATGTGTGTCCGTCAGACCCTGGATGGCCAGAAGCCGGTGTACACGGAGGAGGAGCTCCTGCGCTTTGAGGCGGAGCTCCGAGACAAGGAGGCGGAGCTGGGGCGGCGGGCGGAGAGCCTGAGGCAGGAGCAGGAGCTGCTGAAGGAGAGGGGCAAGGCCCTGGAGGCCCAGAAGAGGGAGTACCAGCAGGTGGGCATGGAGCTGTCACCTCGCAGGCTCACTCGTTTGCACATATTGACATTATTTACCCTAGAAAATGATTTCTCCTGATTACTGTATCACAGGCTGGCTTGTTTGCACATATTGACATTATTTCCCCTAGAAAGTGATTTCTCCTGATTACTGTATCACAGGCTTACTCGCTTGCACATATTCATGTAGGACTGGAGCATTATTGAGGCAATACGGCTAAATACCATAGCCGAGTTTCAATTTAAGTTTTTTGCATTAGTTATGCACATTCTTAGTAATTTGGCAAGATGCCCAAAAGTGCGCAATTTAGACTGCGAAGAGTGGTGCATATTTTAAGTGTTTCCTCCTAGTGAGGATTTCTTATTCAAATAACTAAAATATTCGTTACATGCCAGACTATGAACCAACGCTCTTCTGAAAAACACAGTTTGCACAGCTACAAACAGAGGTTGTATTTTCCCCTGATGTGGTTTGTCATATACTATTGTGGAAGAAGTCTGTTAAGTCATAATGCTCCACTGAGATTTTACACCTCTGTTTCTCCAACAGCTTAGATTGAGCCATACTAAAATTATCCCACTGCAACAGCACACTAAATGAAATCGCCTCTAGCGCAATTTCATGTTCTGTTGCTATGGAAACTTCTAAGGATACGCGTTGCCTCCGGCGCCCTTGTTCGAGAGATTGGACGTGATATTAATGGCTGCTGTGTGTTATTGTCACACCCTGTGCACCCCCTGGAATGCTGGTGTAAGCAGACATCAAGCAGTATATGAGCGTTTAAGCTATGAACAGCCCCTCAGTCTTAAAACAGTAATGGGTGCGTGTGGTACGCGTCTCATGCCTTCAGTGTTTTCATGTTTGCCTGCAGGCCGTCATGGAGATGGCTCAGAGACAGAAGCAGCAGCAGCAGCAGGAAGTCAAAGAGCAGCCACCATCAGGCCCTAACGGAGAGCTGCAGTTTCACCAAGGAATCAACCAACTGCAGCAGGAGGAGACAGGTGAGATGCACTGATTTGGACGCAGCGTGGAATAAGAGAGGTTGGTTCCAGGGTTCAAATGGTAGAGGCAAGGTTAGGTAGTTCTGTGTCCAGTGGTGGACAGGCCATCTGGCGTACCTGGCAAAGCCCGGTGAGCTGACGCACACTATTGGGCTGGGGTTGTCATAATTTAATCAAAAAAAATGTTTAGCAACCGTGACAGTATTTAAAACACAAAACATGGCCCATTTGTTGATTTTCATAAAGGACACTGGGGTAGTCCAATGAAAGGAGGAGGTCAGAGTAGCTACTGTCAGCCTGGTAAGAAGTAGCTGGGATGTTAGCAGAATGAAGAGGGACTTTTCATGTAGGGAGGGCTAGGGCTGTGTGTGTGTGTGTGTGTGTGTGTGTGTGTGTGAGCCACTCAACTGGAATGCCTTTGCATGCTTATCTCCAACGTGCATCAGTAGCAAATAAGCCACCGGCATTTTATATTGCGCGATGCGATTGTTGACACAGTGGACAGGAGAAAACTTAAATAAGTTATCTACAACAAATTAAGGAGTGGTCAGCTTTAGAACGCTATCAAGTTGAGTGAAAAAATCACCGCACACTGATTCTGCTCCCAGTATTTATTGCACACAACGTTTCGACCAGTGCGGCCTTCGTCAGGTGTGAATGTGTCAAGGAAGTGGCGGGCATCAGCTGATACAACAATGCACACACACACACACACACACACACACACACACACACACACACACACACACACACACACACACACACACATCTTGTCTGTGATGTGATTCCACTGTAAATGTTTATTTTCATTTTCTTGGGAGTGCGTATGTGTGCATTGTTGTATCAGCTGATGCCCGCCACTTCCTTGATGACGTAGTCTTTAAAAACGTTGGTCGAACACTGGTCGAAACGTTGTGTGCAATAAATACTGGGAGCAGAATCAGTGTGCGGTGATTTTTTCACTCAACTTGATCCGTCTCTGATCCAGCACCTGATGACTTGGATGTGCGCGCACACCTAATGCAGCTTTAGAATGCTATCAACACTCTTAAGATCTGATTTCAGTCATGATTGGTCAAAATTGTTGTCAATCTTGACGAAGTACAACAAACAAACCTATCAAATTTCTTAGCGCAGAGAGGCAGGTACAGACATTTAGTCTACATACACACGCAGTCAGGAAGACACTGGAATGAAACAGAAATGATGATGGCAAGAATTAACAATGAAAATGTTTTGGGATGTGTTTACATTTTTACTAAATAATGCTAAATAGTACTAGGCCTAAGGCTTCACTTTTCACTGAAAGTGTGCAAATGCTCAACAGAACTCATGTCATTCAGTCAGACTTAAAACATAGTAGCCTATAGAGTTTTGTGCACAACCTTGTTCTTGCTGACTTGGAGGTCAGGCTTGGTGCTAAGGAGGGGTAGATCAGGGCAATTGATGGGGCCCAGAGCTTCACAAACATCCCACAGATGACTATGATATGCTTGGGAAGGGGCCCAAAATTATTTTCTTTCAGGGGGCCCACAATTTCTAGCAGCGCCCCTGTCAGAGGTGGGCACCCAAGTGTGGGTGTGTGAGTGCATGTTGGTATGTCGTATGCCTCCTCATATCGTATAAATAATCATGGTGGCCTGCCAGGGGAATTTTTTGGTTCCAGTCCAGCCCTGCCTGTGTCCAGCCTGAGCTCTTGCCCAATACGAACCCTTGGGGTGGATTGCTGTTATTTGTAATAATTGAGTCCTGTGTCATTTTAAGTAAACGGTTCTCCAAACTGAACAAATAGAACAGACAGAATGATGTTTAGATAATTAGCTAACAATTTCACAATCACTTTTTCTCGCTTATCTCACTTCATGCATATGCAGATTGTGTATGACCATGTGTTTCTGTCTTCAGCAAAAGGCACAAGTTTAGGTTGATGAGGTTTTATTTTTGCTTTCTAGTTGGAAAAGTGGCTGTTGAGAATGAAGGAGAAGTCCCAGCCGAGCCACCACAGAACCTCCCTCAGCAGACATCTTAACAACAGCGGGGTCCGGCAAAACTCGCTCCGTCTATGGCCCACATCTCAGCCAGAGGGCCCTGCACACTCACTGCCTTGCCACCTCCTCATGTGTCCCCAAACTTCCTCTCCCTCCCCCAGCTCCTTCTTTTAATCTGGCTGCTTCCCTCCCTCCCTCCCCCCCTCCCATACACCACACCACACCACATCATACCAGGTCATCAGGTTTCAAACCAGTTCGTGCTTGACCCATAATGCATCTGTAACATGGCACATACGGACTCTTGCACACATTTCAGGTGAGATCTTACCTGCATTTGATTTGCTTTTTGGTAAGACACTGGAATGGCCTAACCTTCTCAACGTACCTCAAATCAGTGTCTTATGAGAGTCCAGGCAACACATGACGTGACAACTGACCTGTACTAGGTGTTTACGCCCCTATCCCAGAGTGTGTTGGTGTGGTTTGATCACACACACACACACACACACAGACACACGCACATTATCCTTTCTCTCTGTTTTTGTCTGTTAGCATAGGCTGCTTTGGTCTAGTGTTGTTAGCATGCATGATGTTTGTAGCACTACCTGCACATTCCCCAAAAAAAAAGGCTTTTATTGGCAGACAGCAATGTCTCCGCCGTTTGTATATGGAGTTAGTGAGCAGAGTCGGATTATACTGCTTGCTTTTAAAATAATGAGATCATGGAATTTGATTTGCTATGATTTGTGGATAGGTGTTGTGAATGTACTGTAAAGGCATATGCTGTGTGATGTGATGTGTGTGTGGAAGTTATACTTTTGAGTCAAGTGGCATTAGCGTGTTTTTCTTTTACTTTTTTTTTGGGTGTTGAACTGTGCCTGTCAGGAAAACAGCGAACTAACCACTGGAAACTTCTGAGACCATCAGAAAAGGTCGGAAATAAATTCTACGTGACTGAAGCTGTATTTTTTTTTTTGTTTCATCTAAACTCATTTAAAGTACTCAGCAAGGTAAAGAGGGTGGTACAACCCTCAGGACATGTCACGGTTACGTCAAACTACCAAACACTTCGAGATATAAACAAAACAAAATAAAGTAATTGTCACAAACCAGCCCATGCATGTCACTGTCTGAGGTTCTGTTTACCTGTGTTTATCTCTCTCATTACACCCCACTTTAAAGCAGTTTTCCTGTGGGGGTAAAGGTCTGTGAATGGCTATGTATTCAAAGTGATAGATCCAGGCTTAGTGGTTCCTCTTGAGAAATCTGCATGCTTTTAATTGCCGGTAGGGAGCCCTATCCATTTGAAGCCCACCCAGCTGGATTTAAACCCGGCGTTATTCAGCAGCCTTATCGGACATTTGTCCTGATGGTTTCATTAGTTTCTGTTCTCCCTGTGCGGCTCTGCCAGATTTTTAAAAACTGTTCCGCGTTGAAGCACACGGCAAACAGTGAAATGTCGGTGAATGGCAGTAAGGTTTTCAGACAGTTGGCATGAGACAAATGCCAATTTCTTTTAACTTGTGTCTTGCCGTACAGAGATCTGGATATGTTGCAGGTGGAAGCAATGTTTATAACTCTACTATTTAATGGAGAGTTAATGTCTGTGGTTGATTTGTAAAACATAATAAAAGATCTCAAACAGTATTCTGTGTTGTCTGGTCTGTTGCCCAGGGACATTGTGCTGCCTGCCTCGACCTGTGTTTGTGTGCGCATGCATGTTTTTATGCTCTAATATGTGCATACTTCTGCCTACCATTGCATAATGACCTTTGACCCTTCTGCACAAAGGTTAGAATGTTCCGGTCATGTCTCCGCCTGTTCACATGTTGGCTACCTGTGCACATGTGCATTCATTGTGCCCCTAACTCCTGTTTTTTCCTCAACAAATTGATTTTCCTGTCAAGGCCTTGCATTCTAGGTGTGGTCCTTTTTCCTGAGTTTTCTGTTCCTCTGTTTTGTGGTCATTTTGGCCCATCTGTTCTGCATGGTAAAGGCATATTGGATCACACTTGCTCACTCATGACGCGCATTCCTACTGCACATTCCACTGCAGTTGATTGACACATTCTCTCTCATTCCACGAACCTGCCCCCCCCCCCCCCCCCCCCTTGCCCCACCTCTTAGGGTGGCATCCCAGCTGTCACTCACCCTCCAGTGCTAACATTGTGTGTGTGTGTGTGTGTGTCTGTCTGTGTGATGGTGTGTGTGTGTGTATGTGAGTAGGTGAGTGACTGTGTGTGTGCATGGAGGTGCATGCACCAGTTTCTTTTTCTCAGGTTGCAGCTGAAAATTCAAGTCTTGTTTTGCATGTGCAGTTTAACGCAGCCAATGCCTGTGTACATAATTCATGCAGGGTTCCACCTTTTAATGTTGTCCATGCCCTGCTAAGGATGACAGTTATTTTGAGCTAGCTTGGTCATGGCGGTGGACCAGTCCAGGCTCTGCTGAGTAGCACGTGTGACAAGTGTGTGCTGTGTGATGACCCCCCCCCCCCCCCTCCCCATTGCAAAGACTGTGAAAGAAGAGGCACGCGTACACAATTAAACAGACCGTGTGGAAGGATGGATGAGCAAAAGCCACATATTAAAAGCGGAGATGATTCACTGCAGAGAGGCCTTGGTTTGGCAAAGAGGACACAGTGGATTGTGTGAAAAGGATGACTGTCTAAATGCTTCACGAGGCTGTGTGGGCTCACTGATGAATCATCCGCTCTTTGTTATGTGTGTGTGTGAGAGAGAGAGACAGAGAGAGAGAGAGAGACAGTCTGCTTTAGGATTGTGGCTGACCCTCACAACTTCACTTCTCCTTTGTGCCTGTTCACTGGCTGGCTGGCTGGCTACCCACTGACATCGCCAGTCTATTCTTTGGTAATATTTCCCTATGTGTGTAAAACACTTCCTCTGAGTGCAGCAGGCCTTGGGTTTACTCATGTTGAATCCAGTGACATGAATTTACAGTGGCACCTGCTTATTTCTTTGCACGTTGGTTAATGCTCTGCTTCGTTCATTCCATCCCATTTCTTGTAATCATTTTTGAGGAAATGGTCCTCGTTGATATTTTGTTTCCAAAACGCATGCTCAGTTTTTGTTGTGCAACATTATCACTCTCCCAATTAAAGGCTGGAATTAGGACATGCTGCAATGCAGGGTTACAACGCCAGAGGGCGCCGGTAGCATCGAAATCCAATGTCAGCAGAATTTCAGTTTGCCATCACGATCCCACAGCTATTGTCATAGAGATGCCAAGGCGTCGAGCCTGCTCCTTTTCACGTCACATACTCAATGAATTATCACCTGGCCCCTGCATGGCTTGGATGTGGCAACCCATAACGTATCAGGTACAAACTTTTAAGTTTACCTCATAGTTCTTATGCAAATTTAGGCATAAATAAAATGCGTCACTTTGAAGGTGCTGTTTGGGGTTTAGATTTTTAGGTCACCTCACAGGGAGACATATGGGGACTAAAAAGGTTCACTCCAGCTTCTTACTGCTACTCAGATATCTGTGTCCGTCCTGACACTGACGCTAAATCAGTTCTTCCATTTATACGACGTCATTGTAATTTAATAGCTCAATAAATACATTCACAATAAGTTCATTTACATGTTTCACTAAAGCTAGAAGCAAATACATGAGGTTAACACCAGACATCAGACATTGTTGGCAAACACTGAGCTCACACTCGATGGTGTCTGAGAGTGACCTCTGTCTGACCACACTGTACATTTACATAGGTAACACGTATACTGTGTGACTGACTGGAGAAATGTGTGTATGTCACGTTTTACCGTTATGGTTTCTCTCTTTGTTCTTTGGTGCTGAAGAAAATGAAACCTGTGCATACCTGCACATGCGAAAATAAGCTCTGTGAGCCTTTTTGTGTCACATAATGTCCAAAGACTCATAGTTACTATTTACTGGTATGTATTTTATGTGTTATTTTTGCTAGGTTAATAAAAACATCATCATTATCATCATCATCATCAAGAATGCAAAGAACACTGTAAGCTGACATCTCTTCATGATCCACTGGGTCTCCAATCCCAGGTTTCTATGCATTTGAAACAAACAAACAAACAAACCAAAACAAACAACAGCAAAGAAACAGTTTTAGGCAGCCCAGAGGCTGAATGGTAGCAAACAACATGGGCACAGTCTGTCCCTGTAACACGTGTTTAGGCATCCTAACAGAGCACTGAAGGTAACAGTGAGCCACCTCACTTTTATTCGGCCCTTAGTTCAGATATAAAAGTAGTTCGTATAGAGTAGAGTAGAGATACTTTATTTATGCCAAAGGATATTAAGGGATTAGTTATTAGTTGCAAATTAATTGTATTGGCCAAAAGCCTCTGCTAAGAAATTGTAACAAACACAAGCATAGACACAATATGCACGAAAAAAATACGCTGATGTAACCTCTGAAGTGGACTTCTGTCAACTATTTTCAGTGTCCATAAATGTGTACTGAAATCCATTAACAAGCGTAAATGTTTCAAAATACACTCTTTCCTACAATGGCAATTCCCTAAGAAACCCTAATGGAAACACATTGTCATAGACCAGGTCAGGTCACTCACTCTGTTCTGACTGGTCATAGAAGCATCCTCTAACAAAAGGATAAAACAACAGATAAATTATTTAACTGTAAATAGGCATGCCTAACCATAGGTGAGCTCTTTTGTGTTGTTTCATTTGAAGTAAAAAAAAGAAAAATCCAAAACATGCTGTTGCAACAAGAGAAATGGCTTCTGTGAAATACTCTAAGGCCCTTTGTCCTGTACTATAGGATATATTTTTTACTGTATACTTTGTATACTTTTTATGCGCATAAAGGCGACAAACTCTGTCTGTCTGTCTCTCTCTCTCTCTCTCTCTCTCGCTGTCGCTCTCTCTTTCTCTCTCTTTACTTATTTTGACATAATTTTGCCTTTTTTGTAATTGTCAAAGTTTAATTGTATGAGCTGCATGGTAAATAAAGCATATTTTTAAAATCTCAAAATCTCTCTCTCTCTCTCTCTCTCACACAAACACACACACACGGTCACAAGAAAAATGAAACAAGAAAGCATCAGAGGTCCATTCATCAGACCATGATGTTTACCCAAAAGGCACCCACTGTCCCCTGACCAACACACAGTCCTCTCCCACTCTCCAGCTGGAGTCACTGGGTGATTCTGGTGTGACTGTTCAGCTCTGTTGCCACTGTTGCTATGGTGAAGGGATGCCGCATGTGTGTATGCAGGTCAGGGATGCCTGCATGGGCTAGCTAGGTGACATTAGCACACTGCCTGAGTCTGCTGCCGTGGGAACTACAGTATACCTTTTAAAAATGCCATAATCCTGATCAGCCGTATTAAGAATTGTTCTATAGAACTAGTTAGACTATTGAAATAACGATTGTTTTTTTACACTCTATTTTATGCCACTGAATTTAAATGCCTATGTGCAGTACCTCAAGCTGCCTCAGCCCAAACTATTATTATTTTGTGGTAGTTTTTTGATTCACTGATTTTGTAACCACAAGGGAATGTTTCCTCCACAGAATAATACAGTAAAATGCCTTGACTGAGAGGAGGGGGGTGCACCAGTCTAAAAATAGCAGCAGGCGGCATACAGGTGTTTTTCGTCTTGGTCAGTATTTGCATGTGGATTTTCAGTTAACTCATTCAGTCACAGACACGGACGATTTGGCTGGTAAAATATGATGAATGCACAAGCATGTTGCGCAAATGCAGCATAAGCGCTAACACACTGATTTGTGCAGGATTCCCTTGCAGACATGGATGATGACTATCCTCATTTCCAAAAGGTGTGCAGGCAGATGAATTCTACATAGCTGTTCCCTTTGCAATCACAGTGCTTCAAGCATGCATTAAGAGACAAGGAACGTGTTGCAATGGGAAAAAATATCTGCTTCTTCAAGGGTTGATGCATCTTTACCGGGATCTCTCTCTGACCTTGTGCGGTGTACATTAAAGCGTACCATTAAAAATTACACTTACATGAGTACCCTATTGTTTCTTTAAACCACTCTTGTACATATCGATGACATCACCTTCTAAAAACACATTACGTCATCTCTTTCGGGACTCTTCGCACACAGCCCCACCCGATTTTTCTCTATATCACCAGATGATTTCCATTGGCGTACTATGGCGTGGTAACCCGCCCTCGCTGGCTTTCGATTGGTGAGAGCGTCGCCGTTGTCTGTTTTATTATTGGTTTAACAGTTATATGTTTGTCTGTGTCCCACCTTAGAACGATGATGTCCAAGTGAAGAGGGGTAGCGGGTAATTTGGTTTCTCCAGGCACATTAAATACGTCATTGAATCTCTCTCTCTCTCTCTCTCTCTCTCTCTCTCTCTCTCTCTTCATTATGTAAAAAATTAAACAACTCGTGATTTGTATGATTTGTGTCGCTGACGACACAAGACACACGTCACTACGCAAGGTCGGTTACATATATATATATATATAGGCCTATTAGTTGTGCCTATGTGGTCTAATAAATTGGCATTAATTGATTAATAGTTAATATAATGCAGGTCAAAATCATATATCTCATAACTTATAACGATGTATCACTCGTACATTCACTTGCAAATGTGTGGCCTACAGCATTTAACGGATACAGCAGCATTTGTTTCTGTGCTGTGAGTAAAATATGAGCCTGTTTGTGAAAAGGAGGCACACAATATTTAAATAACCTGAGGCGTTTTAGCACAGAGATAGTATGAAGCCTGCGGTGTTTTATTGTTTTCTAACGAGGGATGGTGGTGGTGGAATGTAGCAATCTAGATATTAAATTTGACTCTCGGGCGTGCAGGCTATTTGTGCATATGTATGACAACCCCGTATTCTCTACAGCTACTAGGCTATAGGATGTGTTTATCTACCGGAGCCTATGGGTATGTGTACAGGCATATATAATTTAGCCCAGTCAATGCGAGTGTGCAAGTATGTGTGCGCGGTCGCGTGCGCGTGAGAGCTGTGAGAACGTTTCTTCAAGACCCAACACCTTTTCATCCGAAAGAGGGAGGTAGAGAGAGAGAGATGGAGAGAGAGAGACGGGGGTTGTCTATGGTGATGTGTAACGTTGCTCTCGCTCAGTGCCGTCGTTTACATGTGTGAGGGCGAGGGGAAGGGGGAGGCTGACAACCGGGATTCAGCGGCTCAACCAGCATCGAAAAACCAGGCACTCCGCCGATGGGGTCAGCAAGGATATGATGTTGTGTTCTTTCATTCGACGATGACAAGGGTGAGAAGACAATAGCCCTTCATTGACGTTTATCAGTTGCAAGAATTATTGTGAAATGACTGGGTGTGTAAGCGTGTATATGATAGCCCAGCTGTGTATGTGGAGAAGGGGGATGGATGGATGGATGGATGGATGGATGGGGTAGAGGGAGAGGGCGAGGTGGATGGGTGGAAGGAAATTAAGAATAAACCTGTTCCATTGCGTCGTGCATTAGCAGGTGCGTTGACTTGGATATTGGGCGATAATTTTCGATTGTATGTCTATGCGTGTATATTTTCAAGAAACACCGGGACATATATCATGGGGGTGGGGGAGAAGGGGTGGGGGTGATAGCAAACGGGAAGGGATAGCCGACGTCAACATATAGGCATTTCATTTTATATCCGTCCGATTAACTAAATGACGTTTTTTTAACCCAGTCCACTCTATCGCATCATTTGATGATTCTCTGTCTCGGTCTGTTATTTGCATTCAAAATGCAGACGCATCTTTCTCAATGGTAGGCTATCTCGATTTCCAACCCCTTCAGATGATTTAACACATCGACAGCTGCATCCGATGCTCTCTTCTTCTAAATGTCTAGGCTGCAGGTTATAGCTGCTAAGATGGTCGTTTTTTTCTAGATATGCATGGTTCGGTTCTTGTCGGTGTTGGTCTGCCTCCTGTCTGTCTGCTTCAGGATGAGGTCTCAGCGTACAGAATGTGATGGCTGGATGAACGTAACCCTCCATAGCTCCCATTTCCGTGTATCATCCGCATCCATTATTAGCATTATGAATAATAGTCTCGATGTGCACGCATCAAAACAGTATACCCAACTACCGAGACATACATTATTCCGAAACATTTAAAGAAATTGACAGTGTGTTGCCTTTGCTGGGGACAGATTTCTTCCAGCCTTAGATGGTAATTGTGTTGGAACAGAATTCGAGATACCAGATAGGTGTGTGCGTATGTGTGTCACAGAATGAAAAAAAGATTGGAGTGGGGTGTTGACTCGATAGGAATAGCATTTCTTTATACAATAGAGTTGGTGGCGATATTCTCGAAAGTAATAGGCGCGCGTTCCACACTATCCTTAATATTCGAGACAGTGTATAAAAGACGATTTGTGGCCTGGCCGGAAAACAGCTGCCTACCTCTGTCTCCGTGTTTATCGATTCTAACGAAGCGTTTACTGTCCAAATCCATTGTAAGGGTGGACTCTCTCTCCCTCTCTCCACTCTCCCTCTCTCCACTCTCCCTTTGGTAATTGATCAACGGCGCACCTAACAGTTGCAACATTGATATTATTTCAGTAGCTAGAATTTTCTCAACACTTCGTGTCTGCTTGATTCATGCTTTCTTTGACCACACACCTGGTTTGTGAAGAACTCAGACATGTTGACTGTGCTTAAAATGAATGTAGTGTTTTTGGACATTACTATCGCGCTATCGCATTAACCTGGTTCACTGATATCTACTGTTCTGTATCAATTGTCTTTCTTTGAAGCAGCTGTGCCATGCCTTTACTAACAACTCCAGGTGTGATGGCCTGCCTTTCGTGTAAAGCTATATTAATGCATTAGAGGCCTAACCTCTTCCCAAAGGCACCATTCCATAGTCGCTAGGGTATGACATAGGCCAACATATGCAGAATTTTGGATTATTATTGCACATTTTCTATCTACGTTATATTCCACTGTACTTCTGCTGGTCTGTCCCCACTGACCGGAAGACAAGGGGACAGGCAGCAGTGACAACAATGTGCAGCTCTCCGTCCATCTGTGAAAGTGTGCTGGCTGAGCACAGTTGTGTCCCCAACTTAGCAGCAGCAGCAAAGGAAAAAAGGCAGAGCGTGTCAGAGAAAGCAGGCCATGTCGACGCACCGGGATGGACCCATTGTTTGGGTTCGTGATCCCCTCTGTTGTTGTGGCGTGGTATCCCTGTTGTGCAGTGTCAGGTGTCTGTGAAGTGTGCATCCCTCAGGATTTCAGGGCAATAAGAAGAAGAACTCGCTGATTGGAACAAAAGAGAAACGTCACAGTCACAGACAGTATACTGTAATCGCACTGTGTGAACTAAACATATCAGCCCTATGCTACATGTAGCCTATATGTGTTTTTTTGTGATTGTTTTTGTTTGGGATAATATGGCCATAATGCAGCTGATCTTGCCATAATGTAATAGCGCTGACATTATCTTGTACACTATGGTATAGATCCCTAGCATCTGTTGTAGTGTTATGTCACACGTGGAGAGGTAAGACAAGCTGGTTTACTCAATAGTTTTGGCAGGTACTGTGGTGTCTGGTTTAGTGCCATATTGTTTGCTGTATAAATGCCCCCATCTGTCCACTATTTGGCCATCAGGTGCCTTGTTCTTGTGCAAATAGATGAGGGAACCTCATATGGTTAGCTTACCTTACCAAACTTTGCCAGTTTTCAGTTTTCATCACTTTCTAAATTTCTAGCAATGGGGCTCAGAGTTCATGGCTAGTTCTATGTGAGTTAAACTCAGCATGCAGAATTTGTAGTGTTCCCTAAGATATAGTTGCATGCAAGTTTGTTGAATACATGAACCTGTATGATAGTTAGTGATACAGACACAGATTAGATCCGCCAGTTTTCTCAATAGATACAAATGCAAATGGTAGATCTCACTCCGGTCAATGAGTTCACGAAGTCTCAGCTGAACTCCTAGGGTGGTCTCTAATTAAACAGAACTGATGCGCTCTTATGAAGAGCACTGCCATGCGTTGGTGTAATAACAATTCTCTCTTTCTCTCTCTCTCTCTCTCTCTCTCTCTCTCTCTCTCTATTTCTCTCTCTCTCGCTCTCCCTTCTTCTGTCTCACTCAACAGTTCTGTCACCAAACCTTTGGAGGCTCGATCTGAGATGGTCCAAGGGCCTTGTTAATGCCCGCCCTCCCTTGTGCCCCTCCCCCTTGCGAACCCTTTGGCACACCCTTGTCCCTCTAGCCCCTCCCACTAGGCCCTTCCACACAGCCTTTTTGCTCCTCCCCCTTTGCCACCCGTCACCCTGAGGATTACCCCATCAAAACACCCGCTGTCACCCCCCTTCAGTCAGCTGCACAAACCGCAGGCCTCTCTGTTTTTTCATTTTCTCTCTTTGCGTGCCCAATCAACTTCAATCAGAGTAAGGCAAATTTCGACTCAGCCATCGTAAGAAGTTTGTGGCACGTGCCGAAACAACGTACGTACAGACGTCCGGACACAGACATATAGAGACGCGTATGTACACAGGTGGATGTGCTTTGTGCTCAAACAGAAGACAGACACTACCGTAATCTGTGGTGACAGTTACGAAAGAAGAAGCAGAGATTTCGCCATCTGTATTTGGAAGTTCTCCTTATAAAAGAACAGCACAGGAACTCAAGGTTTGAGTTCTCCAAGGATCCCTAAGAAGGCACACTGACTTGGACAATAACAAAGTCATTAGGTGGCGTGTACTTCGGAAAAGGGCCACCCACGCAAAGAGACCCCATCCCTGACATAAAAATTCACTCTTTAGCAAGCACAGGGTCACATAATTACATATAAACTCATACACATACATACAGACACACACACACACACACACACACACACACACACACACACACACAGAAACACACACACACACAGAAACACACACACAGAAACACACATAGTCTGATAAGGTCCCTAACCAGCACAGTCACGCTTCCCTCCCTCTTCCCACACACAGCGACACCACACGCACACGTTCACACACACACACACACACACACACACACACACACACACATACACACAAACGTGATAGCACCCACACACATACCCACGCTTGCTCTCAGGCTTTCCCACCCACAGTAGCACACCACTCCTCCACGGCCTCAAGATGATGTGCGAGGTGATGCCCACGATCTCCGAGGATGGGCGGGCAGGAGGGGGTGGCCCGTCGTCACCCGCCGGAGGAGGCGGAGGCATGGGCGGCGGCATGGGCGGTATGGGGGGCGGCTACGGAGGCCGGGACGGGCGCGGGGATGAGGGGGGCAGCACGGGCAACCTGGAGTCCCTGATGGTGAACATGCTGGCGGAGCGCGAGAGGCTCCTGGAGAACCTGAGGGAGACCCAGGACAGCCTGGGCACGGCCCAGCTGAGGCTCCGCGAGCTCGGTCACGAGAAGGACTCGTTGCAGCGCCAGCTCTCCATCGCTCTGCCACAGGTAAGGCTTTCCCTGCTCGTGTGTCAGAGGTGGAAATTAACTTTGCAAAATGTGAACTTTTACCAGCCACTGACGAATAAATGATACAATTTACCAGCCACTCAATAATAAAGTATTATTTTGTGTCCAAAATTTACCAGCCAATTTCATATTTTACCAGCATTTGGCTGGTGGCTGATGCCAATTGTTATAACTGTCATGTGTGTCTGTGTGAGTGGTAGTAAAAGTCTTTTATTGTCACCAGGGGTGCCGCTAAGGGGGTTGGTGGGTAGGTCAGGATGATTCAGGGGCCCCAGAGATCCTCAGGGGCCCACAGAGTACTATGATATAGTTGTGATAGGGGCTCAAAATTGTTGAGATGAGAAGTCTAAGGCCTCATTTCCACCAACTTGAGCGTGTACAGCGCGTATCCGTGTACAATGGGTTTGTATGGGGACAGAATACGCTTAGATCACGCGTGCGGTAGAAATGGCCTAATCTGTTAACGTGCATTCTAATGGAATACGGACAGAAAACGGGCATGCGCTGTACACGCAGAGTGTTTGGTGGAAATGAGCCCTCAAGGTAACATCACACCAGTGGGACAGGAATGTTGGGAAGATGAACCTTCTGAAGAATATTGGGGCCCATAGAATATTCTATGGAGTTTGAAGAACCTTTCGATATTGTAGAACACATGGTTTGTACATAGAGTGTTCAAAAAACTCTCTCTCTTAAGGAAATATTTCAATGTAAAGGACAGATTTCCTCTGTCAAGCTCCAAACCTCTGTGATGAACCCATTGTTGTAGAGTATAGGCCTGGCTGAGTGTCTTTGTGGTGTGTGCCTCTTCATGATGTTTCTTGCATGATCTGTACAATGTAACACAGATTTCTACTTTTAATTGGACGCTTGCCTTGCTGATCGTTTATCTGTAGTGAGTGGTAGATTATAACATTGCTGTTTTTTTGCCTTGTGAGGCCAATTTCACTATGTTACAACTGCACTTCTAAATGGCAGGTTATGGGGGGGTGATGTCAGTTAATTTGTAACGTCTGCTGGGGTGCGATAAGCTACTTGTCATGCCTCTGTTTACCACCATCTGAGTTTCATGTCAAGGATTTCGAGTGGCTTTTCAAAAAAGAGGGAAAGAGAGAGAGAGCGAGAGAGAGTGAGAGAGAGCGAGAGAGAGAGAGTGTGTGTGTGTGGGGTGGTGGTGGTACGGAAGATTTAAAAGTGGTCATGTCACAGCGGTTGGTTGATGGCACTGCCTCTGATGTCTGAAGTGGTAGTAAGTAAATTAGCAAGGAAAGCTAATGGACACTGTGATGGTTAGCACAGAGAAAGGGTGGACAGAGTTGTGACTGAGTGAAAAAGTATATTCCCAAGCAAACCAGAAAGCAAGGGATATTGTGAATCATTTCAATTGCTGACTCGCACAAGCTTCCTTAAATTGTTCTTGCGAAGGGGAAGCTTTATTGCAGGGATAACTATGTGTACATACACATGTATTCAAGATGAAAGAGGTGCGCGCATCCAAAAATATATAATCACAGGTGCTAGACAAGTGTAGCAAGTATTTCAAACAAGAGGTGATCTGCACACTGTTTTTACAGATTTTATTTAAAAAAACAAGGCAACGTTTTGATCCCGTTGGATCTTCATCAGGCATTGAAAGACATGTTGTGATATAGGCTCGCTCAACATGTCTTTTAATGCCCGATGAGCATCATACACAACATATACATGTAGCCAAGGCCCGTTGTATGTGGTTTTGAGCTTATACAGCCCCCTCACTAGTTTTTTTTATCCGTTTTGATTTCCAGTGATAAGAGTGGGACTGTGTTGATAGTTTGTTAAGATATTCAGGAAGTAGTATGTGGAGTCAGGATTCAGGAAGTAGTATGTGGAGTCAGGATTCAGGAAGTAGTATGTGGAGTGAGGATTCAGGAAGTAGTATGTGGAGTGACGATTTAGAACACAGCTCCTGCATTTGAATTCTGGGCAGGCAGTCAGTGAACAGTCCTAAGATGACTTTGGTCTTGACCCCACCATCTACTCCAAATTACACTACCGTAAGTGACTGTAAATGGCCATAGTTTGAGAAAACAATGACTGATTATCTAAAAGTGGTGCACACACACACACACACACACACACACACACACACACACACACACACACACACACACACACACACACACACACACACACACGAACACACACAAACACACACAGTTACACTCTGAAAAGAGATAGATAGATAGATAGACAGACAGACAGACAGACAGACAGACAGACAGATAGATAGATAGATAGATAGATAGATAGATAGATAGATAGATAGATAGATAGATAGATAGATAGATAGATAGATAGATAGATAGATAGATAGATAGATAGATGTTCATGTAGAGAGAGCTAGAGAGGGAGAGAGGGTTCATCCAGTGCGTCTTGAGCTGATGACAGAGAGTGAGAGAGTGAGGCAGGATCGAAGAGACAATACAGTGGACACACAGACAGAAAAGGACGAGGAAGAAGTGAAATCACTGCTGTTAAAACAGACACGGAGGAAACCAGTGTATTTGCATATTTCTGCATGTTAATTCATTGGCTTCTAGAATCTATTCTTAGGTGTTCTTGTGGATTATCTCATCCATTGATGGAGCAGGAGAAAGATGGATAGAGAGAGAGAGAGAGAAAGAGAGGGAGCGAGGGGGGTGGTGAGAAGGTGTGTAGAGGAAGAAGGGGGCTACTGTATAAGCAGAGCGAGAGAGTGATGAGAAAGGACACAAAAAGAGAAAGATGAACTGATGGTAACTGAGAGATAACAGAGAGAGAGAGAGAGGGAGAGAGAGACAGAGAGGGGGTCCTGAGCAGGGTCCTTATAAGCGTGTTCAGAGAAAAGAATGGGGTGTGCCGCCAGGCAGGAGCGTTTGAAGAGGGGAGGGACCATACCACAGGACAAACACACTGAATTGTGGGACAGTGGTGCCAAAAAAGGAATTGTAGCCCATTCTCAGCAAGACACAATCCCAGAATGCCAACGTCCTATGGGCTCACTGAGTCACCATCTGTCCATCTTTCCCTTTTTCTTCTGCTCTTTCCCTGTGCCTATCCCTCTCTCTCTCTCTCCCTCTCTTTCTCTCTCTCTATATATTTCTCTCTTTCTGTCCTCCTCCCTCTCTCTCTCTCCCTCGCTTCTTCTTCTCTCTCTTTCTCCCTCTCTTTTCCCTCTTCTCTCTCTCTCTTCCTCTCTCTCTCTTTATCCCCCCTGTCTCCCTGTCTTTCTCTCTCTCTATCTCTCCTCTGTCCTCCTATCTCTCTCTCCCTCGCTTCTACTTCTCTCTCTTTCTCCCTCTCTCTCCCCCTCTTCTCTCTCTCTTTCTCCCTCTGTCTCTCTCTCTTCCTCTCTCTCTCTTTATCCACCCTCTCTCCCTCTCTTCCTCTCTGTCTCTCTGTCTGTCTGTCTCTGCCTGTCTCTTTCTTTCTCTCTCTCTCTGTCTATCTCTCTCTCACACACACACACACACACACACACACACACACACACACACACACACACACACACATTCCACCCATCCCCCTCCTCTCACCCTCTCCTCTGGTTCCTCAGCATCTCTACCTTCAGTCTGATCTCTCTGCACCTTCTGCCCCCTTGATTAGCTTAAGCAAAAGGTAGATTGCGCCGCCATTGTGTTATCTCTTCCCTGGAGCGGTGCAATTGGTTCATATTGGGGCTGGCGAAAAGAAGGGGGGATGTGATTGGTAGGCAAAGAGGACAGCCAAAGGTAGGAGTCAATTTATTGGCTGGGCGGTTGGAAATGCCTAGCTGTGATTTTTCGCAATTGGTGAAGTGTTTGTGTTGCCATGGCTACCGTTGTCATGTTTGAAACGCCTGTCAGCCACGGCAGCCGTCGCGCTGGATGCATCTCTGATCCATCCTGCCCCTGGAAGCGCTCCTGCTGCTGCTGCTGCTGTTACTGCTCCTGCAATGTGTCTGAACGGTGCGAGGGACTTATCGAGTGTCTGTGCGAATAAACGTCTATTTTTACCACCCCGAAAGCTTTTTAAAAGCCATAGATAATGGGCTGCCTTGTGTGGACACCGCTGCACCTTGAATGATTTACTGTAGACGCATTTTTCGTCTGTCATGTCGGGCCTGGTTAGCAAACACATGTGGAGCGAAAGAGAAACCCAGGATAAAGAAGGACAGGCGGTGTTTGCTGTCATTTCTCTGTGTCCTGCAGAGCAGGAATTTTCCCATGTCAGGGGCCTTGGGTGGGAACATGTGACTGTAGACACGTGACAGACACTCACACATAACCTGAGATGTGTGCATGGCTTCCATGGCCTGTGTGTATGTGTGTGTGTGTGTGTGTGTGTGTGTGTGTGTGTGTGTGTGTGTGTGTGTGTGCATGCTCTTGTGTTTGTGCATGCTCGTGTGTATGTGTGTTCATTTGTGTGTGTTAGTGGGGGGTGTATGTATGTGTCTGTGAGTGTGAGTTCATGTGGGTGTGAGTGTGTGTGTGTGTTCATTTATGTGTGTGTGTGTATGTGTGTGTGTGTTCATGTATGTGTGTGTGTGTGTGTGTGTGTGTGTGTATGTGTTAGTGAGGGCGCGCATGTGCATCTGTGTGTGTATAAGCATGTCACGCAAGTTCACGCATGAGTGGGCTCCCGATAGCCAGGAGCGGCAGAGCCAAATTGCTGTTGGTTGAGTGTAACTCTGTGGAACTCACATGGAGGCCATATGTCAACTCCTACAACACTACACTACACTACACTATACAGCGCAACACAACACAACACAGCACAACACAACACAACACAGCACAACACAACACAACACAACACAACACAACACAGCACAACACAATACAGCACAACACAACGCAACACAACACAGCACAGCACAGCACAACACAACACAATACAACACAGCACAACACAACACAACACAATACAGCACAACACAACACAGCACAGCACAACACAACACAACACAACACAACACAGCAGAGCACAGCACAACACAGCACAGCACAGCATAGCACAACACAACACAACACAACACAGCACAGCACAACACAACACAGCACAGCACAACACAACATAGCACAACACAACACAACACAACACAGCACAGCACAGCACAGCACAGCACAGCACAATACAATACAACACAACACAACACAGCACAACACAACACAACACAGCACAGTACAACACAACACAGCACAGCATCGCACAGCACAACACAGCACAACACAACACAACACAGCACAACACAACACAACACTGCACAGCACAGCACAACACAACACAGCACAGCATCGCACAGCACAGCACAACACAACACAACACAACACAGCACAGCACAACACAACATAGCACAACACAACACAACACAACACAACACAACACAGCACGGCACAAAACAGCACAGCACAGCACAATACAACACAACATAACACAACACAGAACAACACAGCACAGCACACCACAACACAACACAGCACAACACAACACAACATAACACAGCACAGCACAACACAACACAACACAACACAGCACAGCACAGCACAGCACAACACAGCACAGCACAACACAACACAACACAACACAACACAGCACAGCACAGCACACCACAACACAACACAGCACAACACAACATAACACAGCACAGCACAACACAGCACAGCACAACACAACACAACACAACACAACACAACACAGCACAACACAACATAACACAGCACAGCACAACACAGCACAGGCCAGCTTGAGTGGGGCGCCAAGCTGGTGAGGGCCATTGGTTCACACAAATTTATTTATTGTTTTTTGTGGGAGGAATATCTCTTGAGATGTAACATCTCATTTTCGAAAGGCTCCCCAATTGCAGCAATTTGTCTGACATACATTAGGCCTAGTGAAGTAGGTCTCTAGTTTTGCACTGTCATTTAGTCTGTTCTGTACAGATATTTTTTAGCATTTTTATCAGTGTGTACGGGTCTAGAGCCTATGGGCATGGGAATGTCATTGCCTCAGTCTAGTACCAACAGTGTAATGGCGTTCTCATGTTAGGTTCTGTGCCACTGAAATTGTCAGCTCACATCCATATCATATCATGTATTTTTAACAACATGATTTACCCATTCATGAATGTCATTACAGTTATGATAATTGTTTAACGTGATTATGCTTTTCGTTGTCACCAGTGTTACTTTCTCTACTTGGTGATTGTCATTGATATCATCCCTATCATCGCCAGTGTTTGTAGCATCCATTATAGCCCAGAGAGGAATTTTCACTCCCAGTCCTATCAGCACCCTTTATAACTGTGCTTTAATGGGACTCAGGTATGGGGGTTGATGTGGCATAGTGATTAGAGGACTTGTAACCATGAATGTGAAGTGTGCACAGGGACCCAGGTTTGAATCCGGTCTGGGTCATTTCCCAATCCTACCCCATCTCCCTCTCGTTTCCTGTCTATAATCTTCACTGTTCTGTCAAGAAAATGCCAAAAAATACACTTTGAAAACAAAAAAAATGTAGCTCAGGCATCGCTTGCACTAGACGTGGTATTCACTGTTACCCTCCTCATTCCACAATGTTAGCCAAATTTCTACAGCAGACTTTTAAGTTTGATTACAGTTTTTGCCCACTGCTTGAACGCAATAGACATATGCTTAAACCAAAGTAACATAACTTGAAGTTGTGTTACCATGCCTTAAACACAGTGTAACCATACCTTAAACAAAAGCGCTGCTTTACACTTCAGTTGCAATTCTGCAACACACTTGCTCCTTTTTGCAAAACACTTGCTCCTGCACACTACACACTATTTCATACATAAGACACTTCGCTCAAAAATGAAATACCGATGTATCATTGGCAAAACACATCTATTCAAAATACAAAAAACAGTGTTTTATATAAAGTAGACTAGTGTGTTGGTGCTGATGTGACAGTGTTTTCATTAGATACAAGTGTGTGTAATTTTGTCATGAGAGTGACATTTTGGCGAAGGATTGTTAGGTTTTGATTGCAGAGTTTCATTTTGACATAAATGTGAATGGTTTATTTCCAAGTGTTGTGTCCTATGTGCTTGGGTGTAGAGTTTTGGCACAGCGAGCCAAATTTAGCAAAATGTGTTTAAGCAATGGGCAAAAACTGTAGTCATGAGGTGACTCCGTTTTTTTTCTTCTTTACTATGCAGTCAAAGGCGCACATGACCTGGGGGTCCCAAGCAAGCATAGATCTCGCACAGTCAAAACCATAACCGCTGTAATGAATCTCTTCCTGACCCCTTACAAAGTAAAGGGCTGTGACTTCTAAAGCTGAGGAGATGTAGTTGAGCCCCATAGGTCCTGTAGCTGAGCTTCACCTTGACACCTGGCAGCAGCCTGTTCCAAATGATCCATCGGCCTCAGCCAGATCTGCTGCTATGGATATGGGGAAACTTCTTGGCTGAGTTCGGGATGGGACGGGATGGGATGGGGTGTTTGTGTGTAAATGGCTGCTGATCCTGGCTGTATTGAGATGACATGGTGGGGTTGATTGGCGTGTGTGTGTGTGTGTGTGTGTGTGTGTGTGTGTGTGTGTGTGTGTGTGTGTGTGTGTGTGTGTGCGTGTGCGTGCGTGCGTGTGCGTGTGTGTGTGCGAGGGTGCATGTATGCATGTGTGTGTTCAAAGCAGGGTGTTTTAGGGACAGGTGGGACACTCTCACCCTGTCTCTCAGACGCAGTTGTGACTAATCTCTGACTCAAGTTTGAACAGAGCTGAAGGAAATGGCTCTGAGAGATTCCTCTGCTGTAATCAATCATAGGATGTTGAGGGCATTCTTGTCAGAATTCAGATTGTCAATTCTTGTCAGAATTCAGATGCTTGAGGTAATATGTTGTCGATGTGTTTGACTAAGTAAAACTGGGTCTTGTACTAAAGTCAAATTTGGCTTTTGTGATTTTCCATCATGTGTTAGTGTCTTTATTAAAATACAGTCTTTTCCTCTATAAATACTTGATTTCCTTAAGTGTATTACAGAGAAAATCACACAAACTTAAGTCCATCTCTCGCCAGTAAGTTGCTCTGTTGCTCAACAGAAGAAATGATACTAAGCATGATTCCTTCTAGTAGACATTACACAGTAAGAGTTTGGGGTGTCAAAGACATTGCGTGGGGAGTTGAACACGAGGTTACAATGGGCTTCTCTCTGTCTGTGCATATTTTGTGTGTGTGTGTAAGTGTGTGTGTGTGTGTGTGTGTGTGTGTGGTTTCTTTGTTGCTGGGTCTGTGTTATGCATATTCAGGTGACGGTAAGAGCAGGACGAGTAATGCTCTCATCTGTGTGGGACATTGGAATGACTTTGTGCAAACAGTTGCCATTCACTGTCAGTGTATATAAAACTGACAGGTTGTCAGTATTGCACTAAAAACCTATACATTCATTTTTTAATGTCCTGTTTTTATTTGATTCTCCTTTTTTATAATGTTCACATTTAGCATTAAAATGTGTTCATTTGCCACCTCAGCATCTTGTATCTCTAATTTCCTGTGCACTTATTTCAATGAGTGTCAGGGATGCTCTCTAGTCAGTGTTTGTAAGCGTGTGTGTGTGTGTGTGTGTCTCCCTGCTTGTTCTGCTCGTGTTGTCTTGCTGTGTGTGAGTAACACGTGCTCTCTGTGTGTGTCCGTCCATCCGCAGGAGTTTGCTGTGCTGACCAAAGAGCTGAACGGGTGTCGTGAGCAGCTTCTGGAGCGGGAGGAGGAGATCGCCGAACTGAAGGCCGAGAGAAACAACACACGGGTTCGTTGCTCTTTATTGTCACAAAGTATAGGGAGATGTCGTTCAGAACAGCCCACAGAAGTAGCTGAAGATAAGAATGAGAATACAAATAAGTAAGAATAGCTGGCTAAAATTAAACTATAGGTTCAGATATACAGCATATACAGGTAAGACTATAAAATGATATAAAACACTATATACATTTTGCAATACCAAGCTATGGATAAATAAATTTATAAATAAAGTTCAGCGTTGCAGTCCACCATATGACCAACCAATTAAGCCATCACATATTGCTTATGTACAAACCTATAGCATACATTTTCCTGACAGGGAGACTCATATCGAGTTACCTGTCACTGCATATAAGGAAGCTTACAAATAGCTGTGCTACAAGATCATGTAGCATAAAGTCAGTGTATAATAGGCTTCTAAATAACTAAGAAGCTACATGATGTCATGGTTATAAAAGATGAATGTAGACTAGATATTATGTGTAAAACATATTATATCTTATTTACCTTCCAAAAAAAAATGAAATGAAATGAAATTAAACAAAAAGGAAAAGGCAATAGTTGTCAAGTTCAGACCTTCAGAACCACATCAAACTGTGTCTGGCTACAATTAAACATGTGTTTGGATAGGAGGGATAACAGCTGAAGACCGAGACTCCCATCAGGATCTTTAAAGCCTGATAGCAGTAGTGTAATTCATCATTAACGGCACCGCACTCAGTATTCAGACCTGATGTGTCTCCATCTGCCACAGACAACCTGCTCACATATACATTTGAGGATTTTCCAGCATCCTGTTTGCTAGCCGCTAATAATCCAAGGTGTGGTGCAGTAATAAACGTTGTTGACAACGTTTCCTTCTTGTTTCCTCATTTTAAATTCTTTTCTCTTTGTTCCTTTACATTTCCTTTCTCTCGCTTTCTCTCTCTCATCCCTTTGTTGTACACTTACTCTCATTTCTTTATCTCCTATCTTTCTCTCTATCCTCAATTTCTCCAACCTTTAATCTCCTCAACCCTCTGTCTCTCTCTCCTCTCTCTCATCCTCCCTTTCTCTCTCACTCTCATTCTCCCTTTCTCCTTCCTCTACTACTCTTTTTCCCTTTCTCTCTTTTTTCTCTCCACCTCTCTCTCTCTCTCTCTCTCTCTCTTTCTTTCTCTCTCTCTCTCGCTCCTTTTTTCCGCCTCAGCTGCTGTTGGAGCATCTGGAGTGTCTTGTGTCGCGCCACGAGCGCTCCCTGAGGATGACGGTGGTGAAGAGGCAGAACCCAGCTGGGGTGTCCAGCGAGGTGGAGGTGCTGAAGGCCCTCAAGTCTCTGTTCGAGCACCACAAAGCCCTGGACGAGAAGGTGCGTCACCTGTCCCCTGTCACCTGTCCCCTGTCACCTGTCCCCTGTCCCCTTGTCCTACACACAAATAGATACAAGTCATTTGTGTGTAGGATATCTTATCCAGAGAGATTAAAGGTCCATGGACCAATGATAATGGCAACTATAACTATAGTGATATGAGTGTCCACACTGTAGAACAACATTTTAAAGGCAAAGTTCTTGTTGTGCTTTAAACAACTAAAAGAATGTGACGTTGTGGAAATTCCTATGAATTCTGATTGGCCGATAGTGTTTTTATAGTTTGTAAAATCGGTCTGAAGGTGATCCCAATGATATCGTTCAGCATGTTGTTGTCGTTATAGTGAATATGTGAACAACGCCATTTACTAAAGTGACTAGTCTCTACTGTACAGCTACTGTGCAGTATGCTTACTATATTTACTGTCTGTATAAAACCCAATATCACTGTATTGTGTGTGCTACATGTCATTTGTCATTGTGTGTTCAGAACCATAATGACATCACATTACACCACACTGTATTTCTCCCTTTTGTTTCTCTTACTTTCTTTTTTCCTCTCTCTCTTTCTCCCTCCCTGCCTCGCTATCTCTCTCTGTCTCTCTCTCTCTCTGTCTGTATATCTCTCTCTCTCTCCCTCTCTCTGTTTCTGTCTCTTCCTCTCTGTCTCTCTCTTCCTCTCTGTCTGTCTCTCTCTCTCTCTCTCCCTCTCTCTCCCTCTGTGTGTCTCTCTCTTCCTCTCTCTCTGTCTCTCTCTCTCTCTCTCTCTCTTCCTCTCTCTCTCTCTTTCTCTCTCCTTCTCCCCCTCCCTCTAATGGACTTTGTGCTGTGGTCTCCCCCACCCTCTCTCCAATGCAGGTGCGAGAGAGGCTACGTGTGGCCCTGGAACGAGTGTCTGTGCTGGAGGAGGAACTGGAGTCCTCCACACAAGAGGTGAGTATGTGAGAGAGGCCCTTTCACCAGCAGCAGCAGCAGCAGCAACAGCAGCAGCCCACACCGAGAGAGAGTGCAGCACAGCACAGAGCAGAGCAGAGCAGACCAGTCTGTGTCTGTTATGTGTGGGAAAAGAATGGCACTCTGAAGTCAAAAATGGTCATCCCATCCCATCCCTTCCTCTGACACACTCCTCTGTTCTCCTCTTGATGTCTTCCTACCTCAGGTGCTCTCTCTAAGAGAACAGATCAAAAGACGACAGCAAGGCATAGATAATGGAAAAGAGGTGAGAGAAACAAAAACTTGGTTTTACAAGTTGTATGTCTTTGTAAACTACAAAGGGCTCTGTTTAGATTTATTTGGTGTTAAATTGAGTCTTGAGGCTTGAGAATAAGGATTACTGACTCATAAGTGGACAGCAAAGACAGATGGCTGTACAGTATACGCCTATCTGTCATGTGTTTCTGAGGTGTATGTTAGTGACCACCTGTGTTCAGATGTTATTATTGCCCACGACACCTCCAGTAGAAGTCTCCTCATCGAGGACAAATCAGGACGCATTAGTATGTACACTACAAAGGACGTGTGGTCAGATGCATCCCAGATGACCTTGGCAAGTGGACACGATTCATCTTGTTGCTGGTCATTTACACATGTATTTAGATTTGTCCACTTATACATGCATCCTCTGCCCAGAATGCATTTTAAAAACACCAGGAGTAAACATGGTGGCAGAGGCCTGGGTTTGTCCTCCAGTCACAGACAGCATCGTAATAAAACCCATATATTTACTTTGACACTTTCATGGTCATGCGAAGGAGAGATAAGCATGATGTCACCAAATAATATCGGCCAGCAAACTTTTATCTACAGCTGTGCTCTTTTGCTGTTGCCTTTTTTTTTTTACAGCAGGTCGGCACTTGATTAGCCAGATATCTTGCCAGGTTTAGACAAAAGCAGTGTATATTTAAGAACGCCATAGTGTCATTTGCAGTCAGGTGTGTCTGTGCACTGACCAGAGGTGGACATACCAGGTTCAGGAAGTAAAAGTCCTGCTACATATTTGTTCCCATGAATTCACTGAGTCATCTCATGCTAATTAGCTCAATTACCTCAGCCAGGTGGACGAGCTGATTTGAAAAATCACCTGTGTTAAGAGCAGGACGTTTACTTTCTTAAAGGTGTACTTCCATCGTGTTTTCATTAATTTTGCGGTGGTCTCTAGTATTAATGAATATCCTGTGAGCCGGATTTGGTGAAAAAAATGCTTTAGTGCTTCTGTTTCAGGCTGTTCTAGTTTGGTGGAGGAGATGGAGCAGGGAGAATGACAGGTTCTTGGCTATGCTAGTCACAGGCTACAATCATTCGAAGCCCATTCGGTCATAGCAAACCAAATAGAAGATCTAAATGTTCTACACGAACACACATACTTACCTATACTTCGCTAAGTGAATGTGTGCTGCAACAAAACTTCTCCAGTAATCACAACTGTGGCATAGCTTTTTCTAATTTACAAACCTACGTCACTTTGTTGGCCTTTTGTTATTCACTCGTTTTTCTGCCTACTTTCTTTCACCGACTAATAGAGGCAATCGGGTTAGAAGAACATTTTCACGTGCAGCATGCATATGCAACTCGGGGTGCCGTGTCGTATTTCAAAAGAGCAAGTTGGACAGTCTTAAATGACAAGACTACACAGGACTTGACAAAGACCTAGACAGACTTAGACACCACAAACAAACCTAGACAAACTTAGACACAACAAACAAACCTACACAAACTTGAACTCAGCAAACAAACCGAGGCCAACAGGCAAACTGACAGCGTCTTCGCAGAAGAAGAGTGTACGCCGTAAGCGTTCAATTTGTCCACCTCTGTGCACAGACCCTTTCCGTCATCGACATAAAGACACAGGTCCACTGACACAGATGTGCTGTTCGGAAGGCTCCCTTCGGTCGGTAAAGCAGGCTGAGAAATGATGTCGTCCTCACCCTTAGGGCTACGTGACGGCCAGCATAATTTAAAAGTGAGAGTAGCGCATTAATGGAGACATGTCAAACTGACCGTGTGGTTCAAAAAGGAGTAGATCCACCACGCTGGTGCATCAATGGTGAGGGACAATGATGAGGGACAAACTCAATACCAAAAACAACAATTCAGCGCAACACAGATGTAGGTATAACTTGAATTTTAATGAAGGTGTGCAGCAGAACAGGGGACTGACGCTTCTCTGATGAAGACGCGGTAGCATTGAAACATTAGTCCCCTGTTCTGATGTAAACCTTAATTAAAATTCAAGTTCCACTTACATCTGTGTTGCTCCAAATTGTTGTTTTTGAGCGTGTTCATTTAAATCTAGCAGTCCTAGCACTGTTAGTGCCTAGCCCAGTTGCTGTTGCTCATCACAGGTGAAACGCTTAGTTACTCTGTTCTTATTATGCACAGAGATAGCTATAACCTGTGTTTACACGTCGTTTATTTACTTTAGGAGTCCTCATAGGTCTGTTAGTTTTCCTTGTGGAGGTAGTAGCCCTAATCTGTGCAGGCGGACTGTATGTCTAAGCAGGTCACTTAGAATCTTTAGCATACACGTCTGTGTGTGTGTATGTGTACATGTGTTTGTCTATGTGTGTAGGTGTGTCTATATATGTGTGTATGTGTGTGTGTGTGTGTGTGTGTGTGTGTGTGTGTGGGAGAGAGAGAGCAAGGGAGAGAGACAGAGAAAGAGAGAGAGAGAGCAAGGGAGAGAGAGAGAAGGAGAGGGTGTGTGTGTGTGTTTGAGAGAGAGAAGAGAAAGAGAGAGTATGTGCATGAGAGAGAGAGAGAGAGAGAGAGAGAGAGACAAGAGTATGTGTGTGTGTGTCTGTATGCGTGCGTGTATGTGTGTATGTGTCTGTATGTGAGAGAGAGAGAGTGTGTGTGTGTTTGTGTTTGAGAGAGAGAAGAGGGAGAGTGTGTGCATAAAAGAGAGAGAGTATATGCATAAGTGCGTGCGTGCGTGCGTGCGTGCGTGCGTGCGTGCGTGTGTGTGTGTGTATGTGTGTGTGTTGTTGCTCTTTGAATCAAGCGCTCTCGCCGACTCATCATTTCATCTTCCTCTTGTCTTTCCTTCCTGTCCCAGCGCCTGCCAAATGGACCCTCTATTTTGGACGACGGCGAGATGGACAGACAGAGAGAGGGAGAAATTGAACGACAGAGGGCAGAGCTCGCCCAGCTGAAAGAGAGACTGGCCCTCATGTGCAGACAGGTGAAGAGATGCAAGAAAAGAAGGGAACGGCGTCTGGGAAGAAGAAAAGGGAAAGGGAGAGAGGAAATACCAAGCAGATGAGAGTTCAGTGAAATGAGGACAAAGACTAGAGGAAGCAGTACAGAAAGCAAGTGATGGAGGGAGGGGGAGAGAGAGAGAGAGAGAGAGAGAGAGAGAGAGAGAGAGAGAAGATGTTGGAGCGTTGCTGGGAATTACACCGAGAAGATGAAAGGCAGAAAAAAAAGGTTTTTCTTTCACTGCAGTGGTAATCTGTGTAAGGTCTGCCCTCTGCTGGTCAGAATGAACATTGCAACCAGTATGATGTCAGTGCTTTTCTTAGAGAGAGAGTGGGTGGAGAGTTCAGAGAGAAACTCGCAGGACAGCATTAACATATGTGATGATAAATGCACGTTGCATTGTCAGTTCTTCCTACAGCTAGGTGAAGAGAATGTCACTCTTCGCATTTTAATTCAGGCCACTGTAGCATGTAAGATAAACCAAATACTTGTGTGTGTGTGTGTGTGTGTGTGTGTGTGTGTGTGTGTGTGTGTGTGTGTGTGTGTGTGTGTGCCTTCTGTCGGTACAGAGCACTGTGTGTTTGTGTCTGGGTGAGGGAATGTGTGTGTGTTGCTCTTAGTAGATGATATGTGTGTTTTACATAAGAATGTGCCCGCGGCGCGAAGCTACCTGTCTCTCTGCCTCTCCGCTCATCACAGGTGGGGGAGGTGGAGGAGCAGCTGGCCGCTGCCAGGAGGGAGGTGACCAAGTCTGAGGAGGCCAATCAGAAGCTCCAGAGAGATGTGAAAGAGGTGGGTTTCCCCCTGCCGGGCAGCGTCATTGGCTCAGATCAGCAGGTTACCTGTGTGTTTGCATTGGAGGTACACAGGTGTATTTCTGTCAGCACCAGCACTTAGGAGTCACTCGTGATGAAAGAATTCTGCCTACTGCACATGGCCCTTGGCACTTGAAGGCCCAGTTCCCACTTTACACGCTTGACAAGGCTTCTTCGAAATAGCCGCCAGCCGAATTTTTCTGTTTTTACGAAAACATTTAGGCCTACCGCAATATTCAAATCAGGCTTCCTGTCCTAACAGTTGTAAATTCCACATGTTGTGAAATTCAGAGATGTTTTATAATAGGGTCCTGAAAGATTTGGGGCAGTTAGGAGGTCTGAGTCATCGGCGCTTCTTGCCTTCTGTCGTGAAGGAGGGCTTAGCTGTCTTTTGTTCCCGCAGTAAATGATAACCTCTCAGTCAGTTATTAACATTCTTGGATGGCAGACTAACTGTCGCTTTACTGATAACATTCCCAGGAAACGTTTAGTGTCTAGCATGTATACATGGTGGTGGACAGGTGTTGTCATGTTTTTTTTTGATGTGGTGCATAGGGTTGACTCTGGGGAAGACGGATAGCGGAGAAACGTCAGTTTTTTTTTGTATGCACCACAATATTGGCCTATGTGCTCCGGTCATCCCTGGGTGTCTCCTAGAAGTAGCCCAGCCTGTTGTTCTGATCCTGTGGTCCTGGACTGTCAGCACCAAAGAGGCTAGAGTTCAAGTATATGTATAAGTATAATTATAAGTATACGTATAAGTAGCCTTTTATAGTCACTGGTTTTAGCCAGTGAAATTAGCGATCAACCCATCCACATAGATACAAACATACATGATGTGACAAGGGGGTAGACAGGACAGGAAGATAGGAATGAAAAAGAAATACAGCATCACATTAGGAAAGGGAAGGAGAAAAAAAGCCAATCACCAGACTATGCTCCTAGGGGAGCATGGTGTGGGACAGGAAAAAACACCTCAGCAACAGAGCACATAATCAAAACACTCTACAACATGTAAGACAAGTGATACCCTTCTTGCAGGTGTTGTCACATGTTTGTGCCGATTGGTTGCTAGGCAACATTGCGCTTCATGTAGTAGAAGACTCAGTGAAAATATGGCTTATACTGACATACACAGATTAGGGTTATAACTTGGTCTGGTAATCTTATTATTGTCTCTCTTTCTCTGGCCTCTTACACACTCTGTTTATTTTTAATTTCCTGCTTTCTCTTTCTTTTTTGTCTTCTTTGTGTCTGATCTCTGTCAATCTCATCTCTCCTGACCAGGCTCTCTGCCAGAGGGAGGACATGGAGGAGAGGATAACTACCTTAGAACGCAGGTAGGACCCCACTTTACACACACACACACACACACACACACACACACACACACACACACACACACACACACACACACACACACACACACACACATCCTCCTATCACCTTCCTGTTTGAGTAATCCCACCCCCTCAGCGCTCCAGCCACTGAACTTCTTCCTC
>CM050216.1:18491242-18498742 GCA_027475355.1 Coilia nasus | reverse complement strand
TTTCTGATGGCTTTTTTCTTTTTTTATTATCTGTTCTTCTCTCTCTCCCTCTCTCTCTCTATCTCTCTCTTTCTCTCCTCCTCTCTTTTCATTTCCTCAAACAGGACCAGCTTATTGCAGAGCTGGAGAGACTTCAGCTAGAACTGGACCAGTTGCGAGGAAGACCTGGCTCCTCCTACTCCCGGTAAGCCCCTCCCACACACACATCATCCAGTAGTCTATACTACTCATCCAGCAGTCTATACTACATATTATCTAGTAGACTATACTACTCATCCAGTACTCTATAATACACATAATCTCATAGACTACACTACTCATCCAGTACTCTATATTACACATCATCCAGTAGACTATACTACTCATCCAGCAGTCTATACTACATATTATCTAGTAGACTATACTACTCATCCAGCAGTCTATACTACACATTATCTAGTAGACTATACTACTCATCCAGTAGTCTATAATACACATCATCCAGTAGACTATACTACTCATCCAGTGCTCTATATTACACATAATCTCATAGACTGTACTACTCATTCAGTAGTCTATACTACACATCATCCTGTAGACTGTACTACTCATTCAACAGTTTATACTACATATCATCTAGTAGACTATACTACTCATCCAGTAGTCTATACTACAAATCATCTCGTAGGCTATACTGCACATCATTTAGTTTCCTGTGCAACACATCATCTAGTTGGCTATTTATCATCTAGTATACTACACTAATCATCATCAGCAAGTAAGCTATGCTACACAGAATCTAGTACACTATGCTACATATCATCTAGTAGGCTATACTACACATCATCTAGTACACTATACTACACATCATGTAGTAGGCTATGCTAAACATAATCTACAGTAGTAGGCTATGCTTGTGTAGAATTCTCTGGCTGCACCCAGACTGAAGTTTCGAGTGTGGAATAGCACAACACAGCATTGGCAACTGACTCTATTGTTTTTCTCTACACCTTTTTTTTAATGAGCGAACTCTGTTGTACTGCCCTGCTGTCCTGTTGTACTGAGACTTCCTCCTGGTGTGTGTTGGCCAGGTCTCTTCCTGGCAGCGCTCTGGAGCTGAGGTACTCCCAAGGGGGCGGATCCCTCCCCGCTGGCTCCACCGCCCATCTGGATCACTATGGCAACACCGGCACAGGGGGCGTGGTCAGGCGGACCCATCGCGGCCGATGGGGTCCAGCGCGAGAGGAGAGCAACAAGGTGAGCCCTGACCGCAGTGACCTGTCCTTACACTCCGGGCAAAACACAGGCCTGTTGTGGCCAAACGAGGCTGGGGAAATTAGTCTTGACCTAGTCTAGTCTCATAGATGGAGCTCGGTCTGGCAAAGATTCCACAGACAGGAATTCTCAGACGCCGGATCAGTGGGTGTCTATCAAATGCCTCTGTATACTACTGGACAGAGTTACAACCAATCAGACCAGTGATTCCTATGACGTATGCGTAGCATTCGTTTTTTTATTGATGTCTGATTTCCCAGGCAAAGGAACAGCTGAGAATAGGCAGGTTGGCCAGACAGACTTGAACGTGAAATTCTATGCAGCGTCACAGGCAGCATACCCTAAGCATTGTGTCAAGTAGCCTATTGTTAGTGAAGAGTGTCGTTTCTTAGAAATGTGTGGTATATCTGAGGTGCCCGTAATCCCTCACCAAACATGTATTGTCCAGTCTTGCCTTTTTTTTTGTATTTTGCAATCAAAACAAAACAGGAATCTTTTGCTCTTTCATACTCACGCACACGCACACCCACACACACTCCAATTCCAGTTCCCAGCCTTTGTTTGTTTTCCCTAACTACAGCATTGCTACAGCACTGCATACACAAAGAATGCGCAAACGTGCATAAAAAACTGTGGGCAAACTCGCAGTAAACCACAGAAAATAAATAGTCATCACCACACAATGGAAAGGGTTTCATTGATATTTTATTAAGCGAACAAGGAGTTTCGCTGTGCTCGTCATCAGAAGAGCTCTTCAAACTCACGTTCCCATTCTCACACCACATGACATCACAGGTGAGAAGCAATTATCAGCTGAGGTGAGAAGAAATCAATTTTTAAGGTCAAATGACCCAGGTATCCACCTACACCCTATAAATCTTACTGCATAAACATCTACGATTGAAAAGGTGATGTACTGTAATTAAAAACTAAATATCCAGTGTAAGTGGAGACTATTTAAGTTGCTCAGTGCACAGTGAACTATCGCACTATGTTCTCTGGTCTTGAAGGTTCACGCTTTAGGCTCTGTGAAGTGTGTTGATACAACAGCAGTTATCGAAACCAGCATAGAAATAAAACAAAACCACGCTAAGTGAAGTGTTTCTGGGCAGCTGTGGCCTAGTGGTTAGGGAATTGGTCTTGCAATCGGAAGGTTGCTGGTTTGAATCCTGCCCTACCCATGGTTGAGATGCCCTTGAGCAAGACATCTAACTCACACTGCACCAGGGACTGAAACCCTGTAAATATCTGTAAGTTGATCTGGATAAGCGTGTCAGCTAAGTGTAATGTAATAATAATAATTATAATGTATCTGCCCCTTTTTCCCTCCTCTCTCCAGTACGGTGAATGGGATAGCGGTGCGTTGCTCGGGCCTGGCTTCGAGGCCGGCGTGGAGGGCGGTTGCTCGGACGACGACGAGGACCGCGAGACGCTCTTCGGCTCGGAGCTGCTCTCGCCCAGCGGACAGACGGACGTGCAGACCCTGGCCATCATGCTTCAGGAGCAGCTGGAGGCCATCAACAAGGAGATCAAGTAAGCAAGAGCGAGAGAGAGAGAGAGAGAGGGAGAGGGAGGGAGAGAGAGCGAGAGAGAGAGAGAGAGGGGAGAGAGAGAGAGAGAGAGGGAGAGAGAGGCGGGAGGCAGAGAAAGAGATAGAAAGAGAAAGAGAGAGAGAGAGCGCGGGGAAATGGGAGAGAAAGAGGGAAAAAGAGAGAGGGAAGAGGGAGAGAGGGTGAATGGGAGATAAAAAAAGAGAAATAGAGGTAGAGATAGAGGAGAAGAGAGGGAGAGGATGAGAGACAGACAGAAGGAAAGAAAAAGAGAGAGAGAGTGTGTGTGTGTGAAGGGGTTGCAGTGGGCTCCAGACTGGGCTCAGAGAGTGGCTGCTGCTGGTTGTAGGACACATGGGGGTTATCAGAGATCTCCGGGGGTGGGTGGGGGGGGGGGATTAGGCCCAGCATGGGATGTGGGAGGTGGGGGGGTCAAATGATGTAGAGTTTATGGGGGGGGGGACTGAATAAGTTCAGGGAGGCAGTGTCGTCGGGGCAGGGATGGGGATTAGAGGATGCTATCTGCAGAAGCCATCTACAGTAGTTAGATCAGAGGGCTCCACAGGGGCCAGACAGAAGGCAGAGGGGCCTGGTGTTTTAAAGAGAGGTCAGTGTAATGGGGGCGGTGTGGATTGTGTTTTGACTAATAGGTCGGGGGCTGGAATTCTGGCCTGCTGCTTACTCTATCTGGGTTTATGGGAAGACTGCTGGAACCTTCCCATCAGCCCTTTCTCTCCATCACCTCTCTCTGTCATCTCTCTCTCACTCTCTCCCTTTCCCTTTCGTATTCCAATTCTCTCTGTTTTTATTGTCTTTTTATCCCTCTCTTCTCTCTCTCCTCTCTCTCTCTCTCTCTCTCTCTCTCTCTCTCTCTCATACTCTTGCCCCACCCTTCCTGTTTGTGTACTTGTATGCTTTCAAGTATTCCTATTTCTCTCCTATTTCTCTCTCTCTCTCTCTCTCTCTCTCTCTCTCTCTCTCTCTCTCTCTCTCTCTCTCTCATACTCTTGCCCCACCCTTCCTGTTTGTATATTTGTATGCTATCTCTATCTCTACCTCTCTCTCTACCACTCTCTAGCTCTCTCTCTCTCTTTCTTGCTGTCTTATTCCCCTATTCTGCCCCTCTTCTGCTGTCTCTTTATCTTTTCCTCGCCCTTCCTCCTCCTGTTTTTTCCCAAGTCGCTGTCTCTCTGTCTGTTTCTTCTCTCTTTCCCTGATTGTCACTCTTTTTTTTCTCTTTCTCTGGTACACTTTTGCCCCCATCCCTTGTCTCTCTGTCTCTTTCTCTTTCTCTTTCTCTTTCTCTTTCTCCTCCTCTCTCTCTCTCTCTCTCTCTCTCTCTCTCTCTCTCTCTCTCTGTCTCTCTCTCTCTCTCTCTCTCTCTCTCTGTCTCTCCATCTTTCTACAAGTTCAGTGCGGTATGGAGGGTGGGGGTGGGTGGGAGGTTGCTGAGTGAGGCCACTGACGAGGGAAGTGTGGCGCTGACAGTGTGAAGGGAAGGGGATTTGCTGTGTCCATGATGTTCATGATGGAAGCACATATTTTAGGAAGTCTGTTCTGTTTAGGAAGTAGAAGTAGGAAGTAGTGTAACTCAATAAGAGTCCAAGATAATGGTTCAATAAATAAAGACATATTAATTATATCTGTCTGTCTCTCTCTCCCTCTCTCTCTCTCTGTCTTTCTCTTTCTCTGTACCCCTCTCTCTCTGTCTTTCTCTCTCTCTGTCCCTATTCTTCTTTTTTTAATGAATTGTGATGTACCCATAATAATGAGGATGACTCATTTAAGACTTCTACAAGCCTTGTTTGTTATTGTGCTAAATGATTGACATTGGTTCTCTCCCTCACCCCTCTCTGTCATCTCTCTCTCACTCTCTCCCTTTCCCTTTCGTATTCCAATTTCTCTCTGTTTTTATTGTCTTTTTATCCCTCTCTTCTCTCTCTCTCTCTCTCTCTCTCTCTCTCTCTCTCTCTCTCCTCTCTCTCTCCCTCCCTCTCTCTCTTCCTCTCTCTCCCTCTCTGTCTCTCTCTCTCTCCATCTCTCTCTCTCACTCTCTCTCTCTCTCTCTCTCTCTCTCTCTGTGTCCCCCCTTCCTCAGGCTGATCCAGGAGGAGAAGGAGAGCACGGAACTGCGGGCGGAGGAGATCGAGAGCCGCGTGAGCAGCGTGGCCCTGGACGGCCCCCCCGGTGCCCCCCTCCTCGCTGGGCAGGGACGCCAGCGGCCGCGGCTTCATCCCCCCCCTCCCTCACCTCCTCCACCCTGGCCTCGCCCTCCCCGCCCAGCTCAGGCCACTCCACCCCCCGACTGCCACACTCGCCCGCCCGCGAGACCTCCTCAGAGAGACAGGTACCACACTTTACGCACCCAGGCTGGTGTGTGTGTGTGTGTGTGTGTATGTCTGCATGTGTGTGTGTGGGGGCTTGTGTGTGTGTGTGTGTGTGTGTGTGTGTGTATGTGTTTCTGTGTGTGTGTGCGTGTGTGTGTGTGCGTGTGCGTGTGTGTGGGTGGTTGTGTGTGTGTGTATGGGGATGTGTTAACAGCTGGCCTAACAAAAGATACTGTCCAGGGCCTCTGTGAATGCCTAGTCCACACTCACAGCCAACACAGGCCAGGTGAGCTGACCTTTGACCTCTTCATGCAGAACAACAAAGAGGATGAGCGGTCCCTGGCCCTGCTGGACTCTACTCCCCCTCCCACCCCGCGTGCCCTGCGCCTGGACCGGATGACCCACACACACCCCGGTGCCATGCTGGACGACAGCCGCGAGTTCCGCAGGTCAGACACTGCCCCTTTAAAGCAGCGCAATGCTGTTTTTTTTAGTTAATTAATAAGTAAAGTAGATGCTTAAATGAGTCATTACCAGGCAAATGACGACTTTCTCGACTGTCCCCGCTGTCTGTGGACAGAACGTCATGCTTCCAATATCTGGGTGTCTGTCTCAGACTCACAAAGTCTCGACTGTCGTGAGAAGCAGGATCACATTAAATTCTGAAGAAATTCTGAATTAACTTATCTTGGTGGACATGACTATTTTTGTATTCGCTGGTTACTCTGATTAGTTGGGTTGAAAACATGCACAGAGTGAGGAGAAGGGAAAAAAAAAACGTCAATTTTCACGAGTGTCCATTTCTGTGGCGACACTAGGGGGAGCTGCATTGAGAAAAAGCACTCAAAGTTGCATAGTATCTCTTTAAAGGTGTCATTGTATTGTTTTTTTTGCATTCATTTTGTGGTGGCCTCTAGTATTAAAGAATGCCCTGTGAACCGGTTTTGGTGAAACAAAATGCTTTAGTGCTCCTGTTTCAGGCTGTTCTAGCTTGGTGGAGGAGATGGAGCGGGAAGAATGACAGGTTCTCAGCTATGCTGGTCACAGGCTACAATCATTCAAAGCCCATTCAGTCATAGCACGAAAAATAGAAGATTTAAACGTTTAAAGCAAACACACCTACTTACCTATATTTTGCTAGGTGAATGTGTGCTGCAACAAGACTTCTAAGTAATTACACCTATGGCATGGCTTTTTCTAATTAACGAACTTACGTCACTTTGTTTGCCTTTTCCTACTCGCTCATTTTTCTACCTATTTTCTTTTATTGACTAATGGAGGCAATTCTGTCTGTGTTTTGATATTACTCTCTCTCTCTCTCTCTCTCGCTCTCTCTCTCGCTCTCTCTCTCTTCTGCTCTTTACTTCTCTCTGTTTTTTTCTTTTCCATGCTCTCAGTACTTCTATGTTTGTTTATGTATTCCTCTCTCTCTCTCTCTCTCTCTCTCTCTCTCTCTCTCTCTCTCTCTCTCTCTCTCTCTGTCGCTCTCTGTCGCTTTCTCTCTCTTTCAAATTCAAGCTTTGTTGCCATGACAGCATAAAGCAGAGTGACCTAAGCCAACATGTTTGGTAACAAATGCAGTAATAAAAAGTAATACATTAATAACACATGCAGTATCTGTTTACGTAAAAAAACGAACAACACTCCGATTAACAAATCTGCTTTTCTCTTTGTCGTAGTCTGTCGGCTGTTTACGTAATAAAAAACAATATGACAAAAAAAATAAATCTGCTTTTGTCTTTGTCGTAGTCTGTCGGCTGTTTACATAAAAGAAAACAAACAGCACTCCGATTAATAAATCTGCTTTTCTCTTTGTCGTAGTCTGTCGGCTGATGGCTCAAGCTCCAACAGCAGTCAGGACTCGCTCCACAAATCAAGCAAAAAGAAGAGCATCAAGTCTTCCATCGGCCGCCTCTTTGGGAAGAAGGAGAAAGGGAGGATGGGACAGCCCGGACGCGAGTCAGCTTCTCTGGGTGAGCAAAGACAGAGAGTGAGAAAGAGGGAGAGGGAGAGAAAGAGACAGAAGGAGAGAGAGAAAGAAAGAGACAGAGACAGAGAGAAAAACAGAGAGAGAGAGAGAAATTGAGGACAGACAGGGAAAGAGGAGAGACAGAAGGAGAGAGAAGGAGAGAAAGAGAGACAGAAGGAGAGAGAGAAGAGAGAACTTAGAGTACTCTTTTGCTTAAAAACAGGTTAATCAGGAACACTTGAACAAACATAAATGTTATGGTATGCTGGAAGATCTGACCCATGATGTACTTTCAGTCTACCGTGGACCTCGCAACCTGACCTGAACTAATTGGTGTCATACAGACTCAGTCCAGATTTAACGCATACCTCTCTATTGGTCCAGTATCTTTTTAGTTTTG
>CM050216.1:18463742-18486242 GCA_027475355.1 Coilia nasus | reverse complement strand
GGTTGAAATAAGCACTGCAGTTTGACTGGGTGCAGATGAAAGCACTGAAACTGTCTCTCCTCAGACTTCAAATGATGGCAGCCATCGCAGTGGGGAATGGGAATGATTTAGCCACTTAGTGGATTCAAAGGAAAAGCAGAGTTGGAGATTAACTGTTGACAGTACTCTCTCTTTCTTTCTCTCTCTCTTTCTGTTTTGTCTTTGTTTTCTCCATTTCTCTTTTGTTGTTTTCTCTCCTTCTCTCTCTCTCTCTCTCTCTCTCCCTCTCTCTCTCCCTCTCTCTCTGTGTCTCCGATGTGCTCTGTGTGTCCGACTAGGCCTCTTTGAGCATCTTCTTCTGCCCCCTCGAGTTTCTGTTTCGTTGTAAACTGCTTCCAACTAATGACCCGTTCACTAACAAACTCTTCCTCCCTCTCTCTCCTCGTCGCTGCTCCGACCTCGCTCCTGCTCTCTGCTCTCTGCTCTCTGCTCCGCTCCACTCTGTGTGTCTCTCCTCCTCTCCCTCTCCTCCCTGCTTCACTCCTCCGGCTCTCTTGTTCTTTATCTGTCTCTCTCTCCCTCTTTCTTTCTCTCTATCTCTCTCTTATCTCTTTCTCTCACGCTCTATCTCTGCATCTCGTTCTCCTCCTCTCTCACTCTGTCTGTTCCCTCTCTCCCTCTCTCTCTCTCTCTGTCTCTCTCTCTCTCTACCTTTGTATCTCGTTCTTAATCTCTCTGCATATTGCCACTGTGACCGAAGGAGCTGAAAGAGATCAGCTGGGATCAGGTACGTGGGAAAATTGTCTCTTCATTAAGTCTGTAACAGCGTTAGAGTGTTGTGCTGTGTGTAGAGCTGTTGTGGCCTCCTCTTGTTTCAGCATGTTTTAAGCACCACACTTATTTGTAGCACTTCCTCTGTTAGAGCCCCTCTCTGTGGCTCCAGGAATTTATATGTAGTCTTGTGAAACAGTGGATTTCCTCTAAGTGATGCTTCCTATTTCGTTTTTTTTTTTTACCCTGTGTGTACTTCAAACTAGAAACATATGGGAAGAGACGCCATTGTGTAGTTTTATTGTGAACATCCGTTGTTTTCAATTATCGGTTCTCACCCTCTGTCCCTCCCTCCTGACGTCAGATCTTGGCCTACGGGGACATGAACCATGAGTGGGTGGGCAACGACTGGCTGCCCAGCCTGGGCCTGCCCCAGTACCGCAGCTACTTCATGGAGTCCCTGGTGGACGCGCGCATGCTCGACCACCTCACCAAGAAGGAGCTGAGGGGACAGCTCAAGATGGTGGACAGCTTTCATCGGTACTCGTCTCACACATCTCTTAGTCTTGTGTGTGTGTGTGTGTGTGTGTGTGTGTGTGTCTCCCTCTCTCTTTCTCTCTCTCTGTTACTCTGTTTCTTTTCTCTCTGTCTGTCTTTCTCTCTCTCTCTCTCTCTCTCTCTCTCTCTCTCTCTGTTACTCTCTCTCTGTCTTTCTGTCTCTTTCTCACACACAAACTCTCTCACAAACACCCCCACACGCAAACACCCACATGACAGAGAGTTTCCTCACTCTCACAGGAATAAACACGCATGTTTACATGCCCCATTTCCTTTTCCACATATTTATCAGTTCATTTCTCTTTTTTTTCTTTCTCCCCCTGCCCCCTCTCTTCCTCACGCTCTCTCTTTCTTTTCTCCTGTGTGATCAGTACGTTTCTCCTTCACTTCTGGACATGTCATCCTGTTTCACCTGACACCTGAAGATTCTTTCTTCTTGACACATACTTTCTCCCACACTCTTCTCTTCTGAGATGCTTATCTTCCGTCCACCCTCTGCGTCACTCTCACTTTCTCGCCGGTTCTCACATTGCAGCCTGTTGGCGTGTGTGTGTGTGTGTGTGTGTGTGTGTGTGTGTGTGTGTGTGTGTGTGTGTGTGTGTGTGTGAGGGGTGGGGTGGGGTGGAGTGGGGTGGGGGTGTCGTGGGAATGCTGTGGCCATGCAGAGGTGTGTATGCACATTTGTGTGTGTGTGTGTGTGTGTGTGTGTGTGTGTGTGAGGGGTGGGGTGGGGGTGTCGTGGGAATGCTGTGGCCATGCAGAGGTGTGTATGCACATTTGTGTGTGTGTGTGTGTGTGTGTGTGTGTGTGTGTGTGTGTGTGTGTGTGTGTGTGTGTGGGATCCTTTAAGGCTCCATTGTCATGATCTCTCAGGTGTGTGTCTCAAGGCTCATCTTAACCCCTCTGAGCACCTAGGGTCACCGGGTTCAGTCCATTTTGTACAGGCGTGGCCCACGTTAATGAATTTGCTTGACCTCATCTGACCTTTTGACCCCATGGCCCCACCCCCACCCCCCCCCCCCCCCCTCCCCCGACCTCTCACTCCTACTTTCTCTGTCTGTCTCTCTCCATCCAGGGTCAGTCTGCACTATGGCATCATGTGCCTGAAGCGCTTGAACTACGACCGCAAAGAGCTGGAGCGAAGGAGAGACGAGAGCCAGCACCAGAACAAAGGTGCCGTCCTGCCTCGGCCCATCCCTAGCTCCTGGTCACTCAGTCCCCCTTCCCTTCCCTTCCCATCCCCCTCCCACGTCCCCCCTTCTCATCTTCCCATCTTCCCATCTTCCCACACCCACATTCTCCTCACTGCTAGCCAGCTTTCTGTAATTGCTCTAATTGCTAATGCTCACAAGGTTTGGAGATTCTCAGGTACCGACAAATTAAACGCTGGCCCTCGGTCCTTTGTGAGGTTTTTGTTTTCTGTAGGGGGGAGATAGCTAGGGTGATTTGTGAGGTTTAAGTGGGTATTTAGGATTCACCTGAAGCACCTCTAGCCAACGGTCTGAAATGAAATATTTTCCCTATCATGTGCTGGGAAAGTGCTGCAGTGTAGCATAGCATGGGGGCCACACAGTAATTCATAGACTTGAAGCAGACTTTCAGACATTACATATTCATTAAAAAAACTAGAAAAGTTATGAAAATAAATGTTAACTAGATGTGATTTTAGTAAAAAATCATTTGTTTGACATCTGCTTATGCCCTATTGGGGTAATGAAATAAATAATGAATTGATTATATACGCACCCATGGATAATGTATCTGCAGTCTCCACTTGGCATTGCATAAGCAGCCTAGTAATAATGACTTATGTTATAGTTTAATGTTCATTCAGTAATTAGGGTTGGTTCAACACCTGTGGGTTGTTTGAGGTGATAGAAACCGCATTAACACAATGAAACTGAATAGTAGCCCTGTTGTTTGAATTGCTATGTGCTGACTTTGCGGTGGTGCTTATGTTGGTAAGACACATGTTAATGATATTGCCGAGGCCACCCAGGTGTCAGAGTTAACCATGCCTTGTGCTTGACATTGGGAGGGTTGGGTCTGCACTTGGAAAGGGAGGGGAAAAAGCGAGGGGGAAAAAATATTAAGAGAATTACAAGCTTTGGCAAGTATTTCACCACGTTTTAACATGACCTTTTGGATGATGACTTTTACACAGCATTTTAGTTGGCTGTGGTTGCAAAGGTATTATACAAGCCTAGCTGTTTTTTGCCAGTTTTTTAACAGATTGTGTGTGTATGTGTTTGTTTGTGTGCCAATGCGTGTGTGTGTGTGTGTGTCTGTGTGTGTTTGATGTGTGTTTATACACATGTATGTCTATGCATGTGTTGGTGTGTATGTGTGTGTGTGTGCACATGTATGTCTATGCATGTGTTGGTGTGTGTATGTCTGTGCATGTGTGTGTCTATCCGTGCGCACGTGTGTGTGTGTGTGTGTGTGTGTGTGTGTGTGCGTGTGCGTATATGTGTGTGTGTGTGTGTGTGTGTGTGTGTCTGCGTGTATGTGTGTGTGTGTGTGCGTGTCCATCCTGGTGGGGTTCCTCGGCCCAGACGTGATGGTGTGGTCCAACGAGCGTGTGATGTGCTGGGTCCAGAGCATCGGGCTGAAGGAGTACGCCGACAACCTGACGGAGAGCGGCGTGCACGGAGCCTTGCTGGCCCTGGACGACACGTTCGACTACACCGACCTGGCCCTGCTCCTGCAGATACCCAACCAGAACACCCAGGTAGCACCCAGCATCGCAACTCACTCATGCAAAAGGTTGCGCCTGTAGCTCAGGGGATGGGCCCTTGGGGTTAAGAATGTGTGTGGTAGTGTGTGTGTGTGTTCTGCTAGTTCTAACTTGTCATTGCTGTGTAGAGCCAATTGCTGGCGAATATTGTGGTCTGACAGACAACTCTAGCTATTTTACTGTTTTGTGGCCCACTGAAATTAATGGTAGAACAGGCTGATGGTGTTATAATACTCCACTCTAGAGGTTAGAGTGAGAGCTGTACAGAAAAGCAATTTTTCACTAAATGAATTTGAAAACATGTTAAAAAAAAGAAGAGAAGAGATTTCAGGGAACAAATGTTAAAGACATTCCAGCCAGAGAGAGTGATACGTTTTGTAACTCATGTCAAAGACACTTAGTGCACTAAAAAAACAGTTTGTGCCCTGAAATCTCTCCTCTTAACAGTGAGAGATGTAATTCAGTGTTTGTCACTGAATTAAGTTGAAAACCATGTAAAAAAGAAGAAGAGGGACCATGTTCAAGACATTCCAGCCAGAGAAAGAGCAGTACTTTTGTATGTCATGTTAAAGACATTCCAGCCAGAGAGAAGGCAAGACTTGATCAAAGCCTATAAAAATACGCCTACATTAGACCTAAATGGCATCTTTTAAGCCATGGTAGTCATAATGACCTGTAGCTCATAAGATGGACCCTAGGCCTAAGAACATCAAAATCTTTAGTTCAACACACAGCTCGTATTGATACTTGGTATTTTTATTGCGTGAATAGCTGTAGTCAGCGGCCAGTTGTGCGTGTTACACCTGGGAGTAGGGACTAACAGTCTGAACTATTTACTTATAGATAGTGGCATGGTGAAAGCCATGGGGGAAAGCGATAGGTAGGTGCTGCTGAGTGGATCATGTAAACGGCCCCAGCAGCCCCAGTCACTGTAACGGTAGCCGGCTGGTTCAGGTTAACCCTTGTTGAGCATCTGTCTGTACGGCTCCAGTTGGCCATCCCCTCAGCTGCTCTGTCCTGTACAGCTCACATGAGGTTGCGTGAATAGCTGTAGTCAGCGGCCAGTTGTGCGTGTTACACCTGGGAGTAGGGACTAACAGCCTGAACTATTTTCTTGGTTATAGATAGTGTAGGGGTAGGTGTAATAGCTATAGTTTCTCCCTAAGGTGCTCTTCCTACACGCACAAGTACTGTGTGGTCTTTGTAAACTCTACATTTAAGATAGAAAGATTAATCGATGGATAGATAGATAGATTGATTGATTGATTCATTGATTGATTTGGTGCATTAGTGCATGCCTCTTTTGTGTTGTTTTAACTCTGATTAAGTCTGCCACTTTTATTAACTGTCTTTTGTTAAACGTGTCTGTGTTTCTGTGTGTGAATGTGTATGTGGTAGTGTGTGTGTGTTCTGCTAGTTCTAACTTGTCATGCTGTGTGGAGTCAATTGCTGGCGAATTTTGTGGTCTGACAGACACCACTTGTGGATCTCTCTCTCTCACAGGCACGACAGCTTCTGGAGAAGGAATACAACTCACTCATCGCCATGGGAACCGAGAGGAGACCAGATGAGGTAAGGCGCTCGAGAGAAAACCTGTGGTGAGGTGCTGGATCACGCCGAAACAGTTTTCTCTCTTTCTACACATGTAGGGGCTCATTCAATGGCTAGGGAGTTCCCAAGCCACCGGCAAATGGGGCTATTTACTGGGCACATTGTTTTCCATTTTACGGGCAATTTCAAGAAAATGCACAGCTCGGGGGCAGTATGACAATCCTGCTATGGGAGGCGCGTTGAATGACTGGGGTGTGGACTGACAACATTCTTTTCATTACTGTGTAATTCTCTCTGAGTAAAAGTCTCTCACTCCTTTTCTTCCCATATACATCTGTCTGTCTTTCAACCACTATTACTTTTTATGTGTCTTTATTAATCTGTTCATTTTCTCTTTCTGTGTCTCCAGGATGGCACAAAGACGTTCACACGTTCGCCCTCGTGGAGGAAGATGTTCCGGGAGAAGGACCTGCGTGGGGTGACCTCGGACTCCTCGGAGACGCTGCCCGCCAACTTCCGTGCCTCGGCCATCTCCACACCCTCGGTCACGCTGAGGAAGGTCCAGAGCGACGGTGAGGATCCACTGAGGATCGTCCCTACACCAATCCGCACACTCAGAAACCTCTGATCGTCGCTTTTAATGGTGGCTACACGGACGGACAGACAGACAGACAGACAGACAGACAGACAGACAGACAGACAGACAGACAGATAGACAGATAGATAGATAGATAGACAGATAGATAGATAGATAGATAGATAGATAGATAGATAGATAGATAGATAGATAGATAGATAGATAGATAGATAGATAGATAGATAGATAGATAGATAGATAGATAGATAGATAGATAGATAGATAGATAGATAGATAGATGAGAAATTTAGAGTCAGACTAAAAAGAAGTGGCTACATTTTGTGGGCCCAAGCCATGATGGTCACTACTGGAAGTCAAGCAACTTTTCACTGAATTAAGTAAGACATTTCAGCCAGAGAGAAAGCAACACTTGACCAAAGCGTATAAAATGTCTACATTAGGCATAAATGGCATCTTTTAAACCATGTGTAAAGTGTCTGTGGGCAGGTGGGGGTGATTTAATGAGAGAGAATGAGAGTGAGAGAGACAGATAGAGGGAGGGAGATAATACTGTGGCAGCAAATACTGTGGTAGTTAGAACTGGACACAATCTTCTGCCATGGGGGTTTATGACTATAGAACCAATTGGTAAAAAGTTTTAAAATTTGGGACACCGATTCAGGACAGCCCCCACATGTCGGCACCTCAACCTATCACAAACTGGTCAAAGTTAGAGGTACATTTATGCATGTAGCTTTTGAACAGTATATCCACAGTATATTTTTTTGGTATCTCTGGAATCCTTGAGTCAAACCAAGTTCAGCAAACCCTATTGACATCAATATCCGCCTCCAACCTTTCCCGCCATTTTGTCTAAAATGAAACTAAATTATCACAGGTCACAGTTTTTCACCAATTTCCACAAAACCTGGTACACATGGTCTTCAGGCCATGCCTGACAAAAGCTGCTCAATGGCGTTTTAAATTTCAATTGTTTGCCTATCACAGCCAAACAGAATTAGCGGTGGCAAAGCCACCAAACAGGAAGTGATCTCATCCAAGTACATAGTATGCACAACTAATTTGCCATAATTTTAAGGCGCTGTAATTAACAAACATTTTTGCCACATATTTGCTCAGATGTTCCAAAAGTTGGCACAGATGATCTTCAGACCAGACCAAATACAAAAGTTATCAAAGGAAAATTGATGACAAAGCTGCCAGAAAAACATCTTTTATCTCAGTCAAACTTTGTGTTTACGACCATGTCCCTGACATAACTACACTCTGTTGCCGTGGCAATTTTGCAGCTATATTTAACTGGGATTTTACACATAAAATCACATTTTAAACATGCAAAACCAATGAATCAAGTTAAAAATCATGCAAACACACTTACCATTTTCTGCAGAAAATGCAGCCTAGTTACCATTTGTCATGTTTTCCATATATATTATTTTGAAGTAAATTGCAAAATGTTGGAAAATGTTGCAAAAACAATATGTTTAGTCAGTGGTCACATACTTGATTTAAACACAACTATCTTTTTTGAGACAGGCGCGGTGTGAATGTAAAAGTTTTTTTATTACTTTTTTGTTTTAGGATATCTGCATTTAATCAGTTTATTGTGGAGTGAAAGTACCTAAGGGTCATTTTGATATAAGGATTAAGTTTACAGAAGTAACAGCCAGGAGAGGTGCTTTTGCAGGAGAGGTGTCACATTTGGCATCGGAGATTTGTGTTTTTTTGGGTTTGTTGGGTGTAAATGGCCCCATATACTGTCAGTGCAAAGTGCTGCTTACAGACCAGCATAGTAATCATGCTGTCTCACGCACATTCTCTCTCTCTCTCTCTCTCTCTCTCTCGCTCTCTCTCTCTCTCTCTCTCTCTCTCTCTCTCTCTCCCTCCCTCTCAATTTTATCTAATTCAATAATATGGTGACTCTGCTTAAAATTGTATTTTAGTGCTGCCGAATGTTGCCAGTTCCCTCTTGTTTTTCCTCCATTAAGTGCAGTTTATTCATCACTGTGTACTACAATGCATACCAGAGTAGCCTAAGTAATCAAACAGACCTTCTGACGGCAGACTCTCTGTGCCTTTTCCCATTAGTGAACTCTGGACCCAGGGGGGAGTCTGGCTCAGTGAGGACCTACTCTTGCTGAGAGGCAGGAAGGTGAGCCGCCATTACTGAGTGCTTTCTGGACTTTCTTAGAGGACCTGTACTGTAAACACACATGCATGCATGCACTATCACTGTCTCTCTCTCTCTCTCGCTCGCTCTTCCCTCTCATGCACACACACACTATCTCTCACACTCTCTCCCTCTCTCTCTCTTAAACACACTCATGCACACACACAAACTCTATGCCTCTCTCTGTCTGTCTCTCTCGCTCTCTCACACACACACACTCTCTCTCTCTCTCTCTCTCTCTCTCACACAAACACACACACAAAATCAATGCAATCACTGCAGAACTCTGCGCTGTCAGAGCGAGAGGCCTGCAACTTCTTGTTGTTCTGTTGTTTTTTTGTTGTTTGTTACAGGAATGCCATGCGTCAAATAATCTTTTTTTGTAGGTTTCTTTTCATGTTTTAGAGCCTGAGGTTACTGTGGACTGTGGTGTGTGGATGGCTTCAACTAGGCATGCTCATGAAGGACATCTGTTTGCGTGTGTGTGTGTGTGAGTGTGTTTGCGTGTGTGTGTGTGTGAGTGTGTTTGCGTGTGTGTGTGTGTGCGTGTCAAAGAGCTGTCATGCATGTCGGAATGCGATGTGTGTGGGGGGTGGATTCTTGTCGTAGAAGTTGAAGTCGGGTCACAGGACCCTGCGGAACGGAGCGTAGTGGAGCAGAGCACTCACATTAGTCACACCAGTCATTACCCTTTTTGTCCACAGGTGTCGCTGTTGCCACGGGCGCCCCCCCCCCCCTCCCTGCAGAAGTCTGCTTACATTCATTCATGGAGTTCTCAAAAAACAACAAAAAGCAGAGAAGCAATGAGTCTATTTATAAATATAAAATCTATCGGTCTGACCATTCTGCAATAACAGGACAAGAAGGAAGGAAAAGAGAAAGAGGAATGGAGCGTCGGGGAAAGATGTGAAGGAAAAAAAAATGTCACTGAGGTGAAAAAATAAGAGGATACAGACAAATGCAGAGGATGTGAAGAATGTATGAAAAAAAGATATACACTGACTGAACAAGAGAAGGAAGAGAGTGATTGGACTTGGAATGGTAGGAGAGAGACAAAAAAACAAACGACTGTTTTATCTTTCTCTCTGTTGTTCTTTTGTCACAATCTGTGTTTGTGCTGATGATGACCTCGAGTGGCGTCCATTGTGACAAATCTTTTTTTGGATTTTTTTGTTTTCATATCTATGGTGCTGCCATAGCTCTGTTTGTTTATGATTCTTCAATTCTCTAAACTCCACCAGAGTGCTGCAATAAGAGTGCGTCCCCACCCCAAACCCACCCTACCCTATTCCAACCCCTCACGCCACACCACGCCACGCCACACCACACCACACCCGCCCACCCACCTCTAGCGACAGCCAATGGTGGCTCGAGCTTGAGATGACTGGCAGAGCTCCGACTGATGGAGAAGAGCCAGTTGGCTGCTCTCTGCGTCCATCCCCTACCCAGTTGTGAGGGAGGGAATAAAAGCACGCTCGCTCGGACACTCTGGTGGAGTTTCCTGGTGGGGTCCAATATAGACTGGCCCAGAGGATGACGTCCACTGAAAGAGGGAAAGAGAAAAGCAACCTGACTTTCGCAGTCGCAGGGAGGGAGCGGGGTGAGGGAGGGTGGAAAAAAAACACAGGACAAAAAAAAAAAAAACAGGTCGGATGCTTGCTCTCATTAAACCAACTCTACCTAGGAAACAGTGTGCGCATAACTGAATATGCATAGCAAGGGGCCAACAACTGGAGTCGTGATGGTTCTCAGGTGCATAAGCCCTCGGCCTGGTCGATGATTCACATGCTGGAAAAAAAAAATCAGTGCAGTCAAATCTTGGGAGATTTCAGATGATAACTATAACAAACAATGCTGGAAGCAGCTGAGATTGAGGTTTATGTTTTTTTTTTCTGTGAGAGAAAACGGAGAGCGTTTAGTAACTGTGTCGAAGGGGGGCTTGGCGGCCATTTTGGTCACAAGGCTGGGCAGAGAGAGAGAGAGGGGGAGATCCATTTGTTTACAGCGTGCTGAAAAGCTGGAATGCTGTGCTATGTGGATGGGAAGGGAAGGAGGGAGGGACGGTGTGAGGGAGGGAGGGAGAGAGAGATAAAACAGACGGCGCGATCTGGCAAAAATAATAATAATAATGAGAGCAGTGATGGCCTAATTCACAAAGAAACTTTTACCCATGCAAGCCATAACAGAAAACAGGTGGGAGGCTGAGAGGCTGAGGACAGGACAGACTCGGGTGAAGGACAATGTTTAGCTTCTGTGTTGCGATGCATGTCAAACAACCAAGATGAAAATGAAAATAACATTTTGGTGAAGACAATGTGAATTTAAAAATAAAACAAAAAATATATGTACAAATTAAGATACAAGGATGAGCTTGGGGAACAATTTGTAAAATGTGTGTATTTTCATTTTTATTTTTTAATTTTTATGATAACTATATTTATTTTCTTTATGTATGTATTGAATAACTGTATGTACATGTTCATTTAATACTTAATTCTGACTGTAATTTAATTTTATCTAGTTTAAAAAAAAAGTAAATATGAAATATAAAAAAACATGGTCATTAAAAATATGCTACTTGTATGTGTAAATTTCAAGAAACCAATTGTGTTATGATTTAATGGAAACATTAATACTGATCAGGATGACAGTGATTCAAACCGGAAAATGACGTCTGCAAAATAAACATTGATGATGACGATGATGAGTTGATGATTAAAAAAAAATAAAGTGCTTCAAGTTCTACTGCAATTCCTTTGCAGGTGTGGGCCTTTCATCCATACAGGTGGTTGTGGTATGTGTTTGTGTGTGTGTGTGTGTGTGTGTGTGTGTGTGTGTGTGTGTGTGTGCGCGTGCGTGCGTGCATGTGTGTGTGTGGAATGTTGCTTTACTCTGATAGACACACATTGAGTCCACTTTATTTTACTTCATAATTTACTTTATATTATTTTGTATAAATTGTTTACAGCTACATACTGTGTAAAAAATATGACATATGACTGCAACCAATGGAGTGCTCTGGCATCTTCTTAGCAGAACTGCTTTACTGGGATGAACTGTTATGATTCATAGTCACAGTCACACATGTATTTTTGGATTCCTTCACTTCCACTCTTGACACAGCTCTATCACAGGGCTCTTCTCTACGTCACAGGGCTCTTCTCAAGTCACACCACCAGACAGCCTCCAGTCTCCCTGCCGTGGTTCCTCAAAGCTCAGAGCAAATGGTGTGAAGAGTAGCTGTCAACTGCAACGTCTGATCTCTGGGGCGCTGATCCAAGTAAACCACAAACGTTATGACAGTGAGTCAATCAACAGCATTTTAACTGGGTTTACAGGACGTTGTCAGCACAAGACACCACAGTAATTGTTTCCAGCTCAAAACATCAAGGGTAGACAGAGTAACTTTCCAAGAGCAGACGTTTTTGCAAAGGCGTTTTTGGAGGGTGACCAATGTCTAACCTCCAGTCATGGGCCACCGTGGAAATGTGAAAGGAAGCAAACAACATCTAATCTAGATTTTATTGGCGTGGAATTTTCCATTCACCCAACAGGCGGTTGCTGGCAGATTCATTTTCAGGCCTCTGGTCTGATTGTGTTAAGGCAGGTTGGGGGTTAAAGTTAGGGCTGGGGGTGAGGGGAGGACGTCAAGTCACACAGAATCAGCTTGCATACCGGTATTCTATGTAGTGACATAATCACATATGATACATATACAAAAGAAATCAAATATATTAATATAAAAAGTACTCATGCTGATATACTACAAAAACAAATAACTTACAGCACAAAAAGTGAACAAAAATTACACAGGATCTTACACTTCAAGCTTCTAATACATAAAATACATAATGATATTATTTTCTCTTGTAGTCCAAGTGATGAGGTTATGTTGTTTTGTCATAGGGGTGCTCCAGACCGCAGTAGGATGATGGAATGACAGATGTCAGGCGGTTGAGGAAGGGTTAAGTGAGAACGAGAAGAGCAGACAGGACACACTGGTGACTTGAGGGGGAGACAGAGCGAGAGAGAGAGAGAGAGAGAGAGAGAGAGAGAGAGGGGGAATGACGGCAGGATCTGAAGAATCCGAAAGTTGATACAGGAACGGCATCTGGATTTGAGTTTTGCTATGAACACAAGCACAGCTGCACAGACAAGGAGGTGCCCTCTACAGCAGGAACCCCACTCTCCCCAGGGACATGTCTGTCTTTTCTCTCTCTCTCTCTCTCTCTCTCTCTCTCTCTCTCTCTCTCTCTCTATCTATCTACCTATCTACCTCTCTTTCTCAATTGTTTCTTCAGTCATTTCCTCATCTCTGTCAGTGCAGGAGTTCCAGTCCTGACATCTCTAACCCCTCAACTTCCCTTTCTACCGCGCCTTTCCCCTCCTCTGCAGCTTCTGTCTTCTTCAGCTCCCCCTCCTCTTCGCTCTCCTCCCAGCTGCCCTGACCTGCCTCCCCTCGGCTGTCTCGGCCCTCTCCCCCTCCGTCCTCTGCTTGTCGCGGCCCCCCTCCGCCACGGGGTGGTTCTTGGTGACCCGCGAGAGCAGCACGCACACGCAGGACGAGTTGATGCGTATCCAGCGCCAGCCCATGCGGTTGTTTGCGTCCTGCGTGAGGGCGCGCACGAAGGACTGCTTGGTCTGGCAGCTGCTGTTCCACTGCCGCCTGTCCACGCCCCTGCACCCCAACGCCTGCTGCTCGGCGGGGGCGGCCACCGCGCTCCGGTGCGAGTCCTCGCGGCAGCGCGTCTCGTAGAAGTACTGCTTCAGCGGGCCCGTCTTGGTGGGGATCTCGGCCACGACGGTCACCGTGCGGTGGTGAATGTCCACGGCGGTGCGCTTGTCGGTCACCCAGTCGCTCCGCTCGTCGCAGACCGACTGCTCGCGCCCGTGTCCTCCGCCGCCGTGCGCCGACAGGCTGCGCCGCGACCTCCGGGGGGCGCTCGCGTCGGTCCGGCCCAAAAGGACGTTCCGGTACGAGCCTGCGTCGGAGTCGCCGGCATCCTCCTCCTCGTCCTCCCAGTCGCCGTCCTTCAGCTCTCCGCTGCCCTCCTCCCCCGCCTCCTCCCCGCCCTGCCCAGACAGCTGGCCCCTCTCCAGCATGAGCAGCAGCGGCGGGTGCTGGGGGGGCGCCGAGGACGAGGAGAAGAGCACCCGGGGGTGCGAGTCCAGAAACAGGAGGTCTTCGTCGGCCTGCAGGCCCCCGTCTCCACCAAGTCCGCCGAGGCCCAGAGCGGCACCTACCCCCAGCCCCGGCCCCATCCCCATCTCCATCCCCAGGTCCACCTCCCCGTGAGTCTCCCCAGCGTCCGCCTCTGAGGCCTCTGGCCTCGGGCTCTCCTCCGCAGCTCCCCTCGGCTCCAGTGTGTTTTCCGCCGACTCGCGGCGCGTCAGACCTGCGCTGGGCTCTGACACGTGAGCTCCCGTCAGTGGCAAGTGTTCAAGCATGCTGTTACTGGTTAGCCCTGCCACAGGCAGTCCTGTCTTACCCAAGCCCTGCATGGCCAGACCCTCTGCTCTGGTTCGGTCCTGTGGGTCTAACCGGCTGGGCTCTGAGTCTGAGTTCTCTGCTATGCGGTTGTCATGGTCACCATGGTCTTCACCTATTTTGTAGTTCCCTTTGTCCTGCTGTCTGATGTTCTCACCATCAGTACTGGCCTGCTCAGGGGCACCAGGGTTTGTGTTGCTTTTCAGCAACTTATGTTCCGATTTTAAAGAGTTTTGGTCAAGTTTCGTTATCTGTTCCCGCTGCCTCTTGTAGGCCGTTGAGGGTAAGTCCTCCAGAGCTGCTTTCTGCTTGGAGGCTTCACCCTCCTTCCTAGTAGCCATATTGTAGTCCTTTTGGGAAACATTTCCATGGGAATTGTAGTCCACAGGCACCTTGGCAGGAGTGTTGAACCCAGCCTCAGAGGAACTGCTGTTGCTGCTGTTCAGACTGTGGTTGTCAAAGGTTTGGCTGGAGTCGGTTGTCGCGGCAACAAGCCTGGGCAGAGGGCTGTGAGGAAAAGGCAAGGCCGAGGCAATCACCATGGCAACCAGAGGAAGCCAGTGCATCACTTCCAGGACGTATCAACTGAATAAGAGACAGAGGAAAGAAGACATTGAAAAACTTTTTTTTTTCAGTTCCAAGGAAATTTAACACATGCATTCCTATTTGGTTTAAAACTGTAAATTAGGTCTATAAACTGTGTATGTCCATATATTACCCTAATAAAATCCTTCTTCCACTGAGATCAGTAAAATACAACTCTTGTCAGTGGCACCTCAAGGCAGCAGTGCAGAGTTTTAGTGCATTGCAACACAACATAAATCCCAGCCTGACAATAAAATAGAAAAAGCCACGAGATGTCCGTAACGACCCTCTTACAGAAAAGCCAACTGTGGTTGTGGTCCAGAGGCCAGAACACTGCAAATCTTCAGATGGATTTGACAAAAAAACAATCCTGAGAAAATCCCCTATAAATTATATTGACAAAGTAGGCCATAAAACTTCAAACATGACCAGTAATTTTATGCTATTATATGCCCCATTATTGGCTCAGATTAAGCACTACCTTTTACTTGGGAGGGGGCTAACTGTTGCTTATGGGGGCCACAATTAGGGCTTGCTTTAACATTCCATTTGGTGACACACACAAACACACACACACAGGCCACATGTACACAGGCAAAGACACAAATAATGCAACACTGCCATGCAGCTTCCTCCTTCACTGCATCTACTAAATTAATTCCAGATAAGCATCATATGCAATCATGGACACTGTTTTCTAGTGCAGGTCTCTGCTTTACTATCACTGACTTATCACTGTAAGTTAACTTTATGAGCAGACTTTAAATCCTCTACACTGTTTTACAGTCAGTGCTTAGAAAGCTAGCTCTCTATGTTTATCTCCTGTTTTGAACGTCATGCATAACATTTTCTTTCCATCACACAAAGTTCAATGTTTATAAAAGTTTTATAGGCTACACTTGTGCTGATATGTTTTGTCTTGCCACGCATATGAGCTCATCTGCTTGGCTCTGATTTTCCATAATAATATATATTTTTAATTAACCCCTTCACTCTTGCTGTCCCTCTACCTGGCTAGGTGTTAAAAGGGAGTCGTTCCTTGCCACCACTGCCTTAGTGCTAGAGGGTTCAACACTTGACACTGTGCAGTGGCATGAGACACTTAAAGTGTTACAAATAAGCCTGATCTTTTTTTTTTTATCTCACGGCCCTGGGATATGTAGTTACCACTGCTACCACCAGAGGGCAAGTGACACCATCTGATAGGAATTACAGGAAGCCTGTTTTCATCAAAGTCAGACTAAATGTTCAGGATTCACATTTCCTTCCTGAAAGCGCGTTAATTGCTTCCACTAGAAAACAGTCTGGCTGTTTTCCATCAACACTGTCGAAGACAGATTCTGATTTTGTCCAGTGGGCTACTGACACACGTTTGTTAGTTTGCACCTATGAGGACATTAAGCCCACAGCCTTTTAGTGGGACGTTACAAGACACAGACTGGCAGACAGACAGACAGACAGACAGACAGACAGACAGACAAAAAGAAAGAAAGAAAGAAAGAAAGAAAGAAGGAAAGAAAGAAGGAAAGAAAGAAAGAAAGAAAGAAAGAAAGAAAGAAAGAAAGAAAGAAAGAAAGAAAGAAAGAAAGAAAGAAAGAAAGAAAGAAACTACAAAATGGACATTCTGAAACATCGGTTCAGATAAGGGGGGCCAAACCTCCACCCATCTCTTCCGTGAATTCCTTTGCCTCAAATTAAAGCCAGGTGTCAATCACCTGTTGTTGTTGTGTTAGAGAAATGGGTTGGGAAGTGACAGGTAAGCCTAAGCTCTTTTTTCTCCACAGCAGGTATGCACAGAATGCTAGTGATGTTGACGCACAACCAGGCAACCTCCCTCTGGCTCTCACCCGGAACAAGACAGGGAAGAGAGGGATCGCTGCACCTGAGGAGACTGCAAAGAGCCTTTTACGAAATGAAGGAGGACATAGGTCGCGTAGGTCACGCTGAAAGTTTCAGAATGTCAGGACTATGGGTCTTGGAAAGAATGTTGTCAACCTTACCACGAGACTGAATAAATGGACAAGAGGAAAATGTGACAAATAAATACACAAGAAATACACCAAAGCTGCTGGCAACAGATCACTCGGTAGCTGGGGGTCCTTATTGTGCCATGGCGTCAGTCAGCCAATCCAGCTGAATTTATTCTGCCAGGCATTTCCCATCTTTTTTACGTGGAACAAATGTTTAAAAAGTTGTATGATTTACGACATCAACTTTATTAGCGAGATCTTTGTCATTTAGCTCACTGCATGATGATACGGTGCGTCATTTTCTGTGTTTTTCTTGGCTGACAGAGGAGACGTGAGAAGACAAGCAGGCGAGCAGGGGCACACACTGCGTGTTGGTGTTGGCAGCGGCTCGCCCTTTCATCTACGCTGCACAGGATTATATGGCAGGTGTACGGTAGCTACCTTTTCAGTGCTGTCACAGCCAAGTGCCAAAGCAAGCAGCAGCTTCCTTTTTTTAACAAAAGGGAAGTCAAGTATGTGTTACTGAACACAAACACACAAACACAGACAAAAAATCCAGGAAAATAACAAAACGCCACATAGTGTCCAGACATGCCATACATTCAAATGCTGAGGGGAGCCTAAAGGGTGCAAAAAAAATGAAGCTGTCTATCAGAGAGCGTTCCTGACATCTTGTGCGCCTCAAAAGAGACCCATATCCCCTCTAGAGGTTGACAGCAAGTGCTTGAAGGAAGAAACTTCCCCCCAGCCCTTCTAAAGCCTCGTCAAGCACATTACTGAACCCAGCCGTGTCACTGGATATTTAAACACCCTTGCTTGTGGCTGAACGGACGAGTGTGGAAGCTCACCGCTTAATCTGACTTTTTATGGCTTTGGAAAGCAAAAGAGTGATTATGGAATTATGGTCTTTCTCTGTTCACACCAGGCTGGATTAGGGATTGAGCAGCGTCACATCTCAGACAGAGACAACACGGCAATTATCTCACCGCCATTTAATCCCTCCCTTAACTGTGCTGCTACTGCCGTGCCCGCACCTGTTGCTATGAAAAAGAGGGGGAGAGTGAACCTCTCTAGATGTGCCAGACTCCTCAGCTCGTGTTGGACAAGGCAGTGGTGATCGTGGGCCAGCGGTGCAGTACAGTAACACTGTTTTTCTCTCCCTCAAAGTTCAGGTATAGGTAAACCTGCTGACTTTGTAGGCCTACTTAGACATTTCACGCTACATTAAACACCCGTGAACACTCTCTGTCTCTCTCTCTCTCTCTCCACTGAGCAAACCCATTAGTAACCTCATCCTGCAAAATATACAAACACTCACATACACCTGACACACTGCACAGTGTTGGCCTGACTTCTGCAAACCCACTTAACAAACACATGCTTTCCAAATGTGAGCAGAAGTGTTAAAAACAGCCTTCTGGTATATAAACACAGCCCGGTCACCCACCAGCACACAAACACACCTACTGACTCATTGACATAAGGTTTTCACCATACTTTCACTTACCATCCAGTGAGTCATTTTTCTGAATGGCAATTACAGTGTTTTAAAAATCAAGTATCAAAAATAATGTTGTGTACACAGACAAATCAGAAATATTTTACACAAAGAAACACTTCATAATCTATTTAAAATGTTATCTCAGTATCGTAAACAGTATCTTTTTTAAAAGTAACATCTTCATGAGGTCTGACAACCTTAGACTTAAAATAAATAGATATCAGTACAAACTTTTAAATATTCAAGCTATTTTTACACACACACACACACACACACACACACACACACACACACAGAGTTCTGACATGGTTAAGTGTCACTGAGTTTGCAAAAGTTTTCATATTCTTAATAGTTTTCATACAATTTTGTACTTTCCCTCCCTGCCTTTAAGTGCTTAGTTTCCTTAGAGCAACACACCTTCGTGGAATGTCCTTTCAGACTACATAAACAGTTGCAGTTCTACTCGTAGCTTACTAAATAAATGAATTCTTAGACAAAAATGTAATAATCTACAGTGACTACATTCTATGGCTGTAGTCTGTATGATTGTCGTTTTTCTTGGTAATTAAATGACATTGTAACTATGATGTTAATTAGGAGTGTGTGGCTAATTTAACAGGCCTTTGTATGTTATTTGTACTATTGTGTTTTGTCTTGTTCTCTGGATGTTTTTTGCCAGAAAATGTCAGTGCTATAAGCTTATGCAAAGTAGTATGGTGTAACATGTAGGCCTACTGCCCATGGTCTCTTACTATCAAACAAACAAATGAGACGTAATGTTTCGCCGAGTTTTACATCCGTATGATTCTTCCAAGAACACAGCCTAGGAGGTAGGGTCATCAAAAATAGGAAGAATACGGTAGACTTGAGGTTGTCGGGCGTTTGTTTGAAAGGCCAATTAACCCTTCGGAACCCTCCTGGTTATCGCAACGGGAGGGCACTCACTCGGAGTAGGGTAATAACAGCAACCTCCCAGCAAGATAAAAAAAAAAAAACTTGCAATCCCAGGCTAACACTTTCAGTAACACGGTGCAGTCCATGTAAGTGACAGAAAATTTTAACAGATCAAAAAATATTACCTAGACCTTAGGCTTAGTCTATACATGGGATTAATTATATGACCATTTAGTTGTGGTAAACTAGCAGGCCGATCTGAAAGTTTTGCCAATAAAAGTTAACAAAACAGACCACTCGAAAGCCATTCAGAAAGAAAACGCTTTATATTGACCCACGTCCTTCATGCATGCATTTCCATGTCTTGACAGTGCATTTCTACAGGACGTGCCAAGGAACGTTCCAAAGATCAGCATAAGACAAGGCAGGGAAGAGTTCTTACCGTTTAGGTGAGTTTCGGACCACACGTCCTCTCGGGTGACACTGCATTGATTCCAAGGTCCGTGACAGTGTTGCGAAGTAAATCTTTTAGAAATGTACTCACAAAAATGTATCAGCGCTCATCCTTCTCTTCTCCCTGGTTGACCTCCGTTACCAGATGACAGATTTATAAACCTACCACCTCATAATCGATTAAAGAGCGGAAAAACACACGCAAAAGTCATGTAGAGCTCAATCTGTTATGGAAAGACCACTCACACCGAGACCAAAAGACACGCGCAACATGGCAACACCTTCAGGACACTCTTAAACTGCGGAGTCGCGTTGTAATAACTTCATAAGTTGTCGTTTCACAAGTTTGAGCTTTGCCGAGGCGGGACAGACTGTTCTCCACACTAACGTCTTTTAGACACTAATTTAAGAAAATACTGCTTTGCAAGAGTAACAATGTAAGTGAGTCCAAAATCATGTCAATTTGCGATGACAATCCAGCGCCATGACTCGACGAGAAGTGTCGTCTATAGACAGCGCATAAGAGAAAAAAACGTAGAGAGGGTTTGGTTTAAGGCTGGGGGAGAGGTAGGAGGGGGCAAACGCGACATGTAACGTCTGCCTGAGTAAGGTACAGCATACATCGTGCTATGTGGCCTATTTATATATATAAAAACATTAAAACAGTAGTAGTTATTCAAAAAGTGGGCTTCTCCCTCGTAAATGAATACATACGTTGCATAAGTACGTAAGTTGCATACATCTTTGGCAGAGACTTTAGCCTGTGCGTGACCGCTAATGATTTTTCATACCTTGCACTGTCTCCACCCATCCAGCTCGGCCATTCTCGCGTAATTAGCCGAACAAGCCTATACACTACGTACCAAATTTAAATAACATTTGAAAAGTTGAGCTGTGTTCATGATCTTGACTTCAACACAAGAAAGACAATGTTTTTGACTTGAACTTGAATGCAGTTAATAAGGAAAAGGTAGATTATGTAAACATTTGCACAAACTCTGGATAAGATAGGATTAAGAACACAATTCAGCAGACAGGAGACAGCAAGTGGATGAAGGGAATATTGTTGTCTGTCTATCACACACAGACACACACAGACACACACGCATTCACAAGTCACATTCTCACACACCAATTCACTCTCCCCTCTCTATTCCATTCTCAAAACAGAACTTTCCATCCCCACCGAAAACCCCTTTTCCCCTTGGAAAGTTTAAAAAGATGAAAGGATAAGGCAAAGAAAGGGCACAAAAGAGGATAGGGTTGTGTTACAACCCTGCCCCTGTGAGACCGCCCATGAAAGAGTTTGGGGATGGGAGAGATAGCGAGAGGAGATGATGAAGAGGAGGAAAGAGAGGCGAGGAGAGGAAAAGAGAGGAGAGGAGAGGAGTGGAGAGAATAGGAGGGAGACCAGTGGCGGGATTGTGTGTGTGTGTGTGTGTGTGTGTGTGTGTGTGTGTGTGTGTGTGTGTGTGTGTGTGTGTGTGTGTGTGTGGTGGGGGGTGTTGGGACATGACAGGGGAAAGCGGTTTCCAGGTGATTACATTCGAGCAGGTCAAAGCCACTGCGGTTGATGTGGCAGCTGCTCGAACTCTCGCAGCCCAACATTGGCCCCCCTCACTTTTCCAAGTAGGTAGCTCTTAGAGACGACATGTTGTCAAGAAGAGAGCTATCAATTACTGTCATGCAACAAACACGCACCCACGTACACACAAACAGAAGACCTCTAAAGGAGATTAGGGGACACTGGTACCTCCTCATACCTCTCGTCTCCCCTGCCCACTGACGTCTCCACATGGCATTCCTCACTCAGGGCATTTCTTGTCATTCAACAGCGTAGCCATTAACCCTCCCACCACTCTCTCTTTGTCAGAACTTGTCCTGTTTGCAGTTAAAAATTTCAGCCCCAGGCATACAGCAATAGACAGAGAGAGGGATAGAGGCAGAGAGAGAGAGAGAGAAAGAAAGAGAAAGAGGGACAAGGGAATAATGATAGATGAAGAGAGAGAGAGATGACTGTGTGTGTGTGTGTGTGTGTGTGTGTGTGTGTGTGCATAGAGGTAGCTGGTATTGGCAGTAATGTTATTAAGTCAGTCTCACACAAGTGTGCATAAGGTGTATGTGCCTTCTAGTATTACACCCAACCCCAGCTCCATCCACCCTCAAAATAAATCCCATACACAAACAGGTACACACTTACAGACCTCTTGTGTTTGGCAAAGGCAAAGGATGTTTTCTAAACAGTCATTAAGAGTACCTGAGAAATTCCCTGGTAAGGCCAATGACTGAGGTGGTCTCACGTACACAGATACACCAAAACATTACACATAGTGGTATATGCTCTATTTCCTATGCCCAGAAACCATGTATTTCAGATTAAATTCAACTTTATTTTTTGATTGCAGATGTATAAATACAGGGTAGAAAAATGTGGTTTAGCATCTAATCAGAAGTGCAAGGAGCAGCAAGTGTGATATATATATATACAGTATATACAATACAATACAATATACAATATAGTACAGTGTAGTTTGTAGGAAATGATGTATAATAAATAGGCAGTATGAGCAAGTGGGAATAATTAGACATTGATATACATAAGGGATATAAGCAGATAAATCATGTGCTATATGAATATATGATGTACTATGAACAATTATACAGGTGTGCTATATAAATACTGTATATATCAGATGTACTATGAACACGTATACATGTGTACTATATAATATACAGAGGATATACAATATTGACAATATATACATATGTGGGTTTAGATGAAGTGCGGATGGATGAAGGGATTGGATAAATGTCATTGAGAGAGATGAAGAGGGAGGGAATGAGTGTATTGGTATGGTAGGGGCATAGGAAGATTCCGTGGGGGACAGAGTTCAGTAGGGAAATAGCTATGGGAAGGAAGCTATTTCTAAACCTGCTGGTTTTGTTCCAGAAGCTCCTGAAGCGCCTTCTCAGGGGAAGAAGCTGAAAAAGCTGAACCATGGCAGATTTCATTTGCATTGTATCTGATCATTTGATTAACTGATTTTATTTAATTGGCACAACAAAACATGTCACCCAAGCTGTCCTGTTGTAAATAAAAAATGTTTTTTTTTGACAAGCAAGACCAGAATGAAATTGTCTGATGTTTTGGCTACAGGTGTGTGCAGCACACAAATAAAATGCCATTTTATCTTTGCATTCTGGCAGTAAGCTGTGCATAAAGAGGAAAAGGGGATTTGTGTGGA